>JAJHZJ010000500.1:6889461-7464461 GCA_023548195.1 Bettongia penicillata ogilbyi
ATGAAGTCTAAGGAAAAGGAAAAAACTCTGAGACCAGAGAACCAAGAGTGCTTATCCTTGGACCCCTTGTCCTCTCTTGCCTAATTTTTCTTTCCTTTTACTTCTCTTTATTTGTTCTGAAGGTTGTCTGACTCTCAGATACCCATCAAGTACCACAGAACCTTATCCTCTCCATCCTAGAATGCTGAGAACTGAACACAAAATTCCAAACAGCAAAGCTAAAGACTAAAGCTGAAACTATATTGTAACGAGTGGTATGTTGGTAAATGGCAACAACTGGTCAAAAAAAAATCACAATTATCCTGGCACATTTAAATTTTAATTTGCATTATTAACATTACTTTCTGAAGTCTAGAAATCAACAAAATTTTTGATCAAGCCCTAATGTAAGTTTTTCAATTTCTGGAAGTGTAAATGCTCACACTGAAAATTTAACAATTGACTCTGAACCCTTTCAAGTTGGCTCCAGCATGCACCTGGACCAGTCAGATGTATCCCTCAGAGGGGAGCAGAAGGAACCACAAAAGAAAGAAGTTGGAGTGTTTTCAATAATAGATAAACAATTGTTGGGAAAATCAGTTCAGTTAAATTTCATAAGCATTTAATTTGTACCTACTATGTGCCAGGCACTGTGAAAAACATTGGGGATTCAAAGATTAAAATAAATATAGCCCCTAGCACCTGCATTCTACTAGGGCTGGGGGATGAGGACAACAGGAACACAGCTAAGTCAGTACTATACTACACACACACTCACACACACACATACTTACAAAATATAAAGTAATTTCGAGGTAGAGGAGAGGACTCGATTAAATTTGGATGGAAGAAGCATGCTTCAATGGATAATGTGTGGGATTTGTATTCATCTTTTTTATGCTGTCTAAGAGATTGTCAAGGTCACGTAGGCCTTCCCTAGTGTCTCAGGTTTTCAAAGCTGGGCTTGCTTCCAGAATTGGTAACTGAGGCTCTGGGTTCATATCTCATCCTAACTAGTTCCTGACTGTGTGATCTTGGGCAAGGTGCTTGCCTAGGTCTTAGGCTTGTCATCTGTAAAATGAATGGTTTAGACTAGATGACTTAAGCTTACTCCTATTATCTAAATCTGATGATATTTTCATTCATCCTGAATGTGGGCCTAAAGTAGAGACCAGGTCATCAGCTGTATTCTGGACATTGTAGGCATGGAAAAAGGATGGTTTTGACAAAACTGTGGTTCCAAAGTCTAAAGGATCCCAGTCAAAAATCATATCAAAGGGCATACTTCATGGAACAGTGATCTCCGAATTGGTTTATTTATTTTTCCCATACACCCTAGTCAGTTTAAAACTTTTAAGCATATGCCACAAATATGTATAAATAAGTGTATTTACATATTTATAAATTATATGCATATGCTGCTGCACTAATGATTATGCATGTCATAAAACTACAGCAAAAATGTAAAATAAAAAGGAATGAAATATGCACTCTTTGCTCTTTGAGTTCATAGGAAGCCAGTGAAGCTTACTAAATAGGAGAGTGACCCTGGCAGATCTGCAGTTAGGAAAATTCTTTTGGATTGGAGTGAGAAGAGTCTTGAGATAGGGAGAAGCTATATAAGAGAGGTGATAAAAAATATGAACTCGAGAGGTTATATAAGTAGAGAGAAGGGGACAGATGGGAGAAATGTGGAGGTAGAAACAAGATTTGGCAGCTGATTGGATACGTGAGGCAACTGAGAGGGAGGAGTCAAGGATGATACCAAGAAGGATACCATGGTTCTGAGTCTGGAGGGGTAAGGGGTGAATTTGGAAGGAAAGGTAATTTATTGAGATCTGTAATAAAGACCTAGCCCATCTATGTCTGTGACTCTCCATATCCTATGGGAGTCACTGTACCTCCAAAATAGGCAAAGAATAGAGCCTACCTTTCCAAGGGGTTCAGTCAATAATAGGACTTTTCTTCAATACAACCACACTATATCTTTTACCTGTTATGGATTTCCCCATTTTTTCTTTTAAAAAATATCTTACTGATGCCTTTTATTTTAATATCATCTCCATTTCTGAATGTCTCCCTCTCTCCTCTCACTTCCTTGTAACAATAACACAGAGAAAACAGTTCAGCAGAATAAAGCAAGATATCAATTGAATCTGATGGCATATGCAATGCTCCACACCCATGCTCCCCTATTTCTGTAAAAAGAGGCTGTCCCTTGGAGTAATTAAATATGTCTGAGTTTGTTAGTAATTTGGTCCTTGAAGCCTGTTGGAAAAGATTATCCATGCTGATGGTGTTCTATTGTGGTGCCCCACAATTTAACTAACTATTTGACTTTGGAATAGATGATCTCTGAGATTTCTTTAATTCCTAAGACTCATGTGCCTTTTTCCTTGAGATAGGCAGCAAAGTTCCCGATCATCTGCTTCAGAATTCCAGGGATCAAGCCAAAGTTATCATCTTCTTGGCAGAAGCCATGTGGAACATAACCAACGACATGTCTTCTTGGTACCCTTTCAAACAGAATAAGTTGAGCTCTTCGTGAAGTCAAAGGAACAGACTGTTCAACAGGTTGCATCCCAAGTTCTATCCTGAGCTAAATTTATTACTCAGCAGGCAATGAATTGAAAGAATTTACTGCAGAACACGGCCCTACAGATTCTGACAGATAAAGAAGCACCATCAGGCCTCTTTCTGGGCACAATTTCCTGATTTACGGGGATGTGCCAATGACACAGGAGGTATCCCATCAGATATTATACATTTTTTCCCCAACATCTGTTCCCTCTCTTCCAGCCTCTCAGTGCTATTTACATTTGTTTTCATTTATTTGCTGAGACCTAGTGGTGAGACACACATACGTATTCTATAAAGGAAAACTGCGTGGGTTGTATCCGGATGGTATGTAAAAGATGTTAGAAACACACAATCTGTTGCACAAGGTACACCTCCCTGAGCCCCTAGATATCAAATCCAAGGACCATTGCTAAAGCTTGGTAAGCTCAGTCAGCTCAATCTCTCATCAGGATACCTGGATGGAATGGAAAATCACTTATTGTAACATTTTTCTTTTTTTTCTTAGACACACACACACACACACACACACACACAAAACTTATAATTACAAGGTTGAAATGTGCATAGAATACTGCATCTTTACAAAGGCAGCACCAAGTAAGAATCCAAATTGTTATCATTGTTAGCTTGTCTTCTCTTTGATTACTTTCTTTATTTGGAGTTTTTTTAATTGAAAGGGGGAGAAATGTGTTCTTGGAGGCTCTGATTTTATGCCTAGAGAGAGCAACTGGATTGATATCTCCTATTCAGAGAATGAAAGAGATTCATTGCCATTAACACAAAGGCTGCGGGAATTATTGTGCTTGTCATGTGTCTACCTAATTTCAAAAATACCCAGAGGTTTACAAATATCCCACTTTTTTTTTGGCATCATGGTAATAAAATAATTTGTTTGATTGTCTTTTTCCTTCCCTATTTTTCATGTAGATCTTTGGTAGATGGTTTAAATGGGTTGCCAAAAATCCACATGGAGATTGCGGGGGCGGGGAGGGACAGTTAATTATCCATCTGCGTTGTCTCCTTTATGTCAAAAAGTTGGGATATTTGGAAACCTCTGGATGTCTTGGACCAAAGAAAACATAACTATAAACACAATGATACATACAGTCTAGATATTTTCAGCTTTGGTGTCAACTGTTTTGTTCGTATTTGCGTCTCCATAATTTAGAACAATACCTGGAATATAGTAAGCTCTTAATAAATGCCCTTCCTTCCTTCCTTCCTTCCTTCCTTCCTTCCTTCCTTCCTTCCTTCCTTCCTTCCTTCCTTCCTTCCTTCCTTCCTTCCTTCCTTCTTTCCCTGTCTCTGTCTCTCTGTCTCTGTCTCTGTCTCTTTCTTCTACAGTAAACCAAAATAACCAAGTTCATTTTTTTCCTATAACCTGTTAAAGTCAGTGGTGGTGGGGAGGGAGCCATTCCCTATCAAAGCTCCAGGAACAAAAGCAGGATCTGGAGAGAGTACATAACTTAATTTTGATTATGTCATCAGTGATCTAATAGAGCCTGATTTCGAGTGAATTGTAAATTTTTCATGGTTTATTAAACAAATTCAATTCAATAAACATTTATTTAATGCCAAATATGTGCAAGGAACAATACAAGGTAGTATAGGAAAAAAATCAATTAATTGACATGCATAGATGAAATGATTACCATATGCCAGAGGCATGTGCTAAGAGGAATGCAAAAATAAACGTGAAGTTGGCCTTGCCCTTAAGGAACTTCCATTCTGAGGGCAAGACAACACTTGCATGTATAGATTTATAAAGACAAAACCAAAAGGATTAGAAATAAACTGTTGATAAATGTCTATTGAGTTGAATTGACTATGGGTAAGTCACTTTGCATCTCTGGTTCTCAGGATGCTCCTATGTAAAATGACAAGGTTGGACCTGGAAATCATTAAGGTTCCTTCCAGCCCTGAATTCCACAGAAATAGACAGTGGAGTACAGCATGCATTGCCCTGTGGGTCTAGAAAACGTCACACCTGAAAGGAAGCACATTCTCCAGGACTTCACCACAGGCCATTCTCTCCCCCTGCAGAAAAATAGTGTGTCTGCCAACCTATGAAGTGGAAAATCCTGTCATTTCATTTTCTCCCCTGCTCCAGATTTTTGTCCCCTGTCAGCACTCCCCCAGTTACTTAGCTGGGAAGGTTGCCTCCTGTACATGATGCTAAGCATCTCTTTATTAATTGTGTTAACAGGTAAAGGGGGAAAAGGGAGCAGAGAAATCTAAGACTCAGTTCTTCCTATGAATTCATGTACAAATGCTACTATGTGCCTTAAAGGATTAATTTCACAAGCCTTAAATTGCAATTTAATTTGAAAACTAATTCAGCCCCATAATTGGCTTTCTGCTCAAATCACTGAGGCTAAAGATTTAAATTCTTAATATTCAGATGACTTTCAAGTATCTGGCCCCATCTGTGCGTTAGTCCATGGTATTAATCTCTCAAGGGGATCTGTGCCGGCATAGAAATAAAATAAATAAATAAACGGGCCACACTAATAGAATAATCTATTTAGGAAAAAAGCCCTATGTTATATAGATGAAGGTTTCTTTAACTTCATTTCTAGCATGTAGATTTCACCTCCTAGCTATTTAATTTTTTAAAGTGATATCAATTCCAAAATTCATAATATAGACACTAATGCATTTGCGCAGGGTTAGAGAAGGCAGTGAATTTTAATTATAACATTTTTCACTTAAAAAGTATCAATAAGGATATCCAGCCCCCTCATCCCCCACACTGTTCATCCATGATTACAAGAGATTGTCCTGTGTTTCTTCTCATTGCATGGAAGTAATACCAATTCTGATTCTAAGCCAGAGAATGCCACTGAGAATTAAATGAAATTAGAGTGAGTCCAGAAGGCTGAGTCGTTTATTTAAAAGTTGCTTCAGAGTTTTTTTCCCAGGCTCTGACAATTGCTATGGGTGGTCTGTGAAGGTAGAATAGCAGGTCACAATTTTGTGAAGCCAGTGGGAGTGGGTGGAGGAGGTGGGGTAAGACAAAGACCTTTTGTTCAGGTGCCATTTAGATCAGTGGTCCTTGAGTTTCCATAGAGTTTCCATAGACCTTCAGTGGATTGTTCTAGTACATGAGAGGCATAGACCTATATGCCTTGACCTCGGTTCATAGCCTATCTCAATACTCTTCCTCCATCAATGTGAAGTCTTATCTCTTATGCTCAGCCTTTCTCCCCAACTACTTCATCCCCCATTAATTTCTCCTTTACTTTTATACATATATATCTATATATGCATATATGTATACACATACCCATACATACATACACATACACACAGGTGGGGCAGCTAGGTGGTACAATGGTTAGAACACTGGTCCTGGAGTCAAGAGGTCCTGAGTTCAAATCCAGCCTCAGACATTTACTAGCTGGGTGATTCTGGGCACATCACTTCACCCTGTTTGCCTCAGTTTCCTCATCTGTAAAATGAGCTGGAGAAGAAAATGACAAACTCCTCCAGTATCTTTGCCAAAAAAACCCACAAGAAAACAAACCAAACCAAACCCAAATGGGAAGAGTCATTGCTTGGATTCTGATGACTCAGAGTGAGCATAAATAGCAATTGTTTCTGTTTTGACCAGAAACCCCGAGAATCTTTCCCTCCCAGATTGCTTTTATTTTTTTGACTAGGTAAAAGAGACCATTCTTTGCTTTATTTTTACCTAGCCTTTATCACTGAATGGATGTTGCCTCAGACAAACTGAGATCCGGGAAAGACCTTAGCATAAAGAGGCCAAGGCCTCCCACATCCGGGATCATGTCTTGTCCTGATCTATATCTTGCCACTGGACCCGGAGGGCTCTGGAGGAGAGAGTGAGGCTGGTGACTTTGCACAGCTCCATCTCACTTAAACGCAATGACAAGTCATGACATCTCCTTCCTGATGTCACGGTCCTCTTCAAGAATGAAAGACAAGCAAAGATAGGAGCACCAGGAAAGAACTTTGCTGATTAAGCCTGTCTTGGAACATAGGGAGTTCCAGCTCTGGAGTGTAGCTGCATCCTTTCAAACTTAGCTCTGTTCACGGAGAGGCCAAGTTCAAAAAAGCAGAACATAATTCATGGGGAGTAAAATATGGTCTTTTAAGATACACTCTCCAACAGGAACACATTACTGGAATGTCAGCAACCAAACCAAAAGGAAAAGAAAAGTTTTTGCTCTATGGGGTAAAAAAAGCAAAAAGCAAAAAGCAAAACTCACAAAACAATGTTTCACAGTGAGGGATGTCTATTTCCCAAGACAGGTTTTCGTTTGAAGGTCTCCTCAAATCCCACATGTTGATAACTCAAGGGACTATACTTCTGTACTAATAAAGCTGTTCCTTAAAGGGAATTTGGAAAATGGTCTCTTAGACATGACAGAAAGAGTGAGAGAAAGGGAGACAGGCAGAGAGAGACAGAGAGACAGACAGATGCAGAGAGAAACACAGATGCAAAGGGAGTAGTGCAGGTAATACCAGGACATTCTCATGAGTCCACAAAGACCTATGTTGGACCATCCTGATGAATTAAACCTGAGTTATTCAAACTACTAACCTAGAATCTGATTATTCAGAACAAATGGAGCAGGTTAATTTCTGCTGCTTGTATTCATCCATTTATTCAGTAAATATCTATTAAATGTACACTACATACAAGTAAAGAGGCAATATGGTAAAGAAGGGAGAGAGCAAGTTGTAGAGTCAGGAAAACCTAAGTTTGAACCCTGCCTCTGATTTATCATATGACCATGGATAAACCACTGAATATTCCAATGCTTTATCCAAAGATTATAAATTATAGTTAAGTTGTAGATCTACATTGGTGGGAGGAGTTTCCACAACTGAACATCTTTACACTGACAATATCTCAGGTTCATTCCAGCCCACTTGCCCTTCTAGTCCCCCTCAGAATCTGTAACAAATTACAGTAGGTGCGGGGTGAGATGTAAAAAATAAACACAGTGCACAAAGGGTTTTCTAAGTAAATTAATGGCACAATCAAGATTTCAAGGACTGCCTTCAGAGTTGTAAAGGCCTTGAGAACATGGTAGGAAAAAGGAAGTTGTTAATATTAAGTGAATCCTGTGATCATTAAAACTCAGTTTTAAGCTTTTGTATAAGCTTGTAATTGCTAGAAGTAAGTATGCCTTTAAAAAAAATCTACATATTGTCTAAAAAAAGTATATTCAGTCTAAAAATCAGATCTATCACTAATTCAGGATACCTTTCTCCCTTTAGATCATGTTAGTTAAGTTGGAAGGAATTTGTTTCCTTTTTCCAAGAATCCAGTTAAGAAAGGAATCTTTTTGGTAGCAGGGTTTTTTTCGGGGTTTTTTGCCGTTGTTTAGTGAAATAAGGAAACAATCAATTCAGAAGTCCCTCAAATAGAACTGTCTTCCAGATCACCCATCCTGCTTCCATCCCAGTCCTACTGAGTAGAGCAACCCTGGTGGGGAGGGGCCCCAGCTTCCCAACATCAGTAATTGTGGACAACCCATCTTGATGGGCAAGTGAGCCCAAAAGTCACTGCTTCCCTCTTGTCAAAAGGTTCAAAATTAGAAAACAATATCATTTTGTCAGCGGAGATGACCTTAAGGATGATGCTTTATCATCTGTTTTCTGCTGTAACCTAAGGACTATGGGACCTTCCCGTATAACTGGTACCTGAAACCTCCTGCATGCGTGGTCTATATCTATCAGAAAGTATGTTCTGTGAGAGTTGGGACCATTGTTTTTTCCTCTCTGTAGCCCCAGGGTGAAGCACAATGCTTTGTACACGGTGAGCACAACAGATATTTTTCTCTTCATTTATTAAATCATTCATTCATATATGCACTGAGAGTTCCACTGTGAGACATGCAAACAACTATGTACAATATATGTCCATATATGTGTATGTATGCATGTATGTATATATATGTGTGTGTGTATACGCACACATATAGCTAAATGCAACCAGGTGGTGCAATGGCTAGAGTGCCTGGCCTAGAGTCAGGAAGACTCATCTTCCTGAACTCAAATCTGACCTTGGATATTTATTAGCTGTGTGACCCTGGGCAAGTCACTTAACCCTGTTTGCCTCAGTTTCCTCATCTGTAAAGTGAGCTGGAGAAGGAAATAGCCAACCACTACATTGTCTTTGCCAAGAGAACCCCACATGGGGTCACAAAGAATCAGACAGGACTGAAAGGAACTGAACAACACCACCCACCCACACTCTCACACAGAGAGAATCTATCCCTTCCTTCCTTCCCCCCTCTCTTTCCTTCTCTTTTTTTCCTATCTTCCTTCCCTCATTTTTTCCTTTTTTGTCTCTCTTGCCTTCCTTCCTTTCTTCCTTCCTTCCTTCCTTCCTTCCTTCCTTCCTTCCTTCCTTCCTTCCTTCCTTCCTTCCTTCCTTCCTTCCTTCCTTCCTTCCTGTCAGAGATAATCAACAATGTGCCAAGTACTGTGCTAGGGCCTGGGGATAACAAAAAAAGACAAAACAGTCCCTACCCTTTAGAAGCTCACAGTTGAATGAGGAAAGTAACACGCAAACAACTATATGTAGACAAGACATATACCAGAAAGCTTGGTGATAATCTCAGAGGGAAGGTCCTACCATAAAGGAGCATTAGAAAGGACTGCTTGCAAAAAGTGGGATCTTAGCTGAGATTTGAAGGAAGCTAAGGAAGCCAGGAGACATAGCATTATGGAAAGACATACGAAGACTTTGTGCAGAGGGACAGTGTTACAGTATGAGAGTTCTGAGAGGGGAGGGATCAGGCTGGGCTGAGATAGTCAGGGAAGACTTCAAAGAGGAGATGAGCTAGACAGGTCAAGAATAACGGTGAAGAGAGGGGAAGGTATTTCATTTTGGAAAAGGGTGTGAGCAATGGCAGAGAGGGGAATTCACAAGGTAGCTAAATGAGGTCATAGACTTAGTGTAGGAAGGGACCATAGGAGTCATCTAGTCCAAAATCTTATTTCATGGGTGAAGAAACTGGGACTCAGAGCAGTGAAGTGACTTGTCTAGGGTCACAGAGATAGGATGTGTCAGAAGCAGAATTCAAAATCTGGCCCTCTGATTCCAAATCCAAGACTCTCTCCTATGCCACACTGTAGCTCAGTTTAATCCTTTGGTCTTAATTAACTGGGCAACTAGGTGGTACAGTAGATAAGAGGGCTAGACCTGGAGCTAGGAAAATTCATCATCCTGAGTTAAAGTCTGACCTCAGACTCTGCCTAACTTGTGACCCTGGGCAAGTCACTTAACCCTGTTTGCCTCAGTTTACCCATTTGTAAAATGAGCTGGAAAAGGAATGATGACACACTCCAGTATCTTTGACAAGAAAATCCCAAATGGGGTAACAGACAGACAGACATGACTAAGAAACGACTGAACATTACTTCTGAACAGTGAAGAAGTGTTAAGATCTAAAATGCCCTAAGCACATTAGGATTATAGGATCATAGATTTAGACCCAGAAAGGACCTTTAAGGTTGCCTAGTTCAACATTTTATTTGCAGATGAGGAAACTGAGGCCTAAAGAATTTAAGTGACTTGTCCAACATCACTTAGACAGTAAGTGGCAGAGGTAGAATTTGAACCTTGTTCCTTTGATTCCAGATCTGGTACTAGCACTCTGTCCTCTGTCTCATTTTACCTACTCATGGTTTCATATAATTAATTTAGAATGATTATCTAGGGGCAAAGTTTGTCTTTGTCTCAGAGCTAATAATCTCCTGCTGATTTTAAGGGTCTTGGCACATGTCTAATTAATCAATCACAAGGTCTTTCTTCAGGTAGTGATTCCCAAGGGCACCTTCACTAGGGCAAACATTCAGTTTGAATGCAAACTGTCCATCCTATACAAATATGGGGCTAATAATCTTACATGTATCTTGAGTTTGGTTTCCAGTGGTGAGAATGAGCAGCCCTGAACCATTTTATTTCAATTGAAAGAAGGTTTTTATTAAAAGAGGAAAGAATACAACTCAGTGGAGAAACAAAAAAAAGAGTTGGGAAAGTCTCTAGTGGAGCCTGGGCTAAGAAGAGACCTTGGGGTGAACTTGGGGTCTGAAGCTAACGTGTGCTGTGTGGATATATTTAACTATTCTAATTATATTACTTACATTTTGGGGGGAATAAAAGACTCTTGTCTTGCTAAATCAATATTTAATATATATTTCCATTTGTTTTCTGAAAGAATATACGTCTTAAACCTCTCATTAGCCCATCAATCTAAGGAATAATGATTAATTCTGGCTGCAGCTTTTCCTCATTTCACAAAGACTCAGCACAGCACTCTTCTATTACTATAATTTTCTGATATAAGAGAAGAAATTGCAGTAGTAAAAGTATTTCTAGTTTGGGGGAGTCTCCTGCTTAGGTAATTGGATTCCATTCTCAATTCTGACTTTATTTTCTCTGCTCTGAATAAGGCTTGGCCTGGGATGGTAGGAGTCGGTTAAACAGAAGCATGCTACAACTTCATCATAGTATTTTAAAGGACACAGCCTTGTCATTACTTGCGTAGGACTAACATCAGAACTACAGATTTCTATGTTCCTTGGGGAGGGAGATGTTGAAAGACAGAATTGACATGTTAATGTAAATGTAGGCCTTTAAGAGAAAAGTGATGGTGTGGGAAAAGAAGGGTGATAATCACCAGGCCATGGGAAATTGAATGTTTTGGAATAGGAAGCCCTACATTTGACCTGCTTCCAAGGCAGAATGCACTCCATCAGTTATGGGCAAAGCCCGGAGGCACTTCTCCTTCTGCATTCTGTACTCATGAGGAGGAGGCCTGAAGCTGATTTTCTAGCTTAAAGGCTTATCTGGATTTTTGCTGAGAAGATGCTGTAATTTGCTGCTTTTGTTATCCTAATGAGAAAAGCTAGTTAAACATTTGGGAAAACTTTCCATATCGATTGGTTTTAGAAGATGTGGGAAATTAGATTTGTTATGAACACAACACCCAGAATGCAAGTCCTTTCCAACCTCACACTGGCTCTGTCCGAATCACCACTGGCTGCCATACGCTGCCACACTAGAGTCACTGCTGGCTGCTATGTTAACGTAACCATCCCCTACCGCACAACTCCTTAAAGGAAATGGCTGTCAGAAAGGTGTCTACCCCACCCATCCCTCTTCTGTCCAAAAACAGCGGTAAGAGGAAGGTTCTGGGAGAAACCATGTCACATTTTTGTCCTTTTCTGTGCCAGGGTCATGCAATCGTGAAAGACAATCAGTAGAGAATGCAATTCACCTTGTAGAAAATAGTAGCCCCTGGAGACCATTCTCTGACAACTACCTCGGGCAGTAAGAAAGTAATGATAAATGCCTGCTGACACTAACCTAAAGCCAGTCACTGCTTAACCCCTCCATCAGGCAAAGCAGATGAGAACAATTTCCTCTGAAAGCAAGTGTGTGGAAAAAGGAACACAGCCCTGATACATTTTAATAGTATCACTAGCCAGCTTCATACAAAGTATTTCTCTTGATTTCTAAAGACAGTCTCTGTAGAGTCTCCAGTAAGCTCTGGATATACTCATGATATACTGGTTACTTTTGTTCACTTTGTTTTTCAGTTGTATGCTACTTTTCATGTCCCCATTTGGGGTTCTCTTTGCAAAGACACTGAAATGGATTGCCATTTCCTTCTCCAGCTCATTTTACAGATGAGAAATTGAGGCAAACAAGGTTAAGTGACTTGCTCAAGGTCGCACAGCTAGTAAGTGTCTGAGGTTACATTTGAATTCAGGAAGATGCATCTTCCTAACCACAGACCCCGTGCTCTGTGCACTATGTGCTATCTATTACTGAATATTGGACATCTAATTTTTCTTGGTTTGCCTATCTCCCAGACATCTACTATTACTGAAACTCACATTTGCTTATTCACTTTTGGCAAGCCCTTTTCCCTAGATGATTTTATTTCCTACCTGTAAAATGGCAATGGGTTCCCTCTTACTTGAGGTAAGGATGGGCATCGGCTGGGTGTGCTTTCATGGGAATTCATTTTTGGGTATGGGTTGGACTGGATAGTTTCCTTCCAACACTAACATTTGGAGAATCTCTGACTGTGCAAATGAAATAGGATTCTTATCCTTTTTGTGTATCATGAATCCCTTTCATGGTCTGGCAAAGGAAGCCTATGGAGCCCTTCTCAGAAAAAAATGTTTTTAAACAAACAAAATAAAATATCTAGTGCAAAAGACACCAATTATGTTGAAATATAGTCATAAAAATATATTTTGAAAGAAAGACAAATCCATGGAACTGTAGATTAAGAACTCTTGGACTAAGTGATCTCTAAGATTTCCTCTGGCCCTGTTATTCTAAGGTTATAACTAAATTTAAGTAGAGGGATATTTGCGAACTATTCAGAGTATTGTCTTCCTCCCTCCTGATCAAAGTTACCTAGGGCTGAATTGTATGAATGTTATTATTATTATATTATCATAATTAATGATATTTTTTATATAGCATTGTAAGGTTTGCAAAGCACTTCATATATCTCATCTTATTTGGTCCTCGCAATGATCCTTGGAAATAGGTATAGTACCTACATGTTGCCCCCATTTTACAGATGAGGAAACTGAGACTGAGGGAGGTGAAGTGACTTGCCCAGAGTCACACAGAAAATAAATATCTGAGGCAGGATTCAAGCTCAGGTCTTCTAATTCCAAGTCCAGCATTTTATCCTGAATTGGTGGCTGATCTACTCCGAGATTCTTTGTTAATTATTTAGGCAGACTCCTATAATTCTCAGAGACCCAAGCTATGATGCAACTCCTTTTTAAAAATCAGTGAACATGTAATGGATTGCCACTATAGGCATGGATTATGATTGGCATTGTTAGGAGGAATTCTGCTGTGATGAGGTTGGAGAGCTAATAGCCTTTTGGGGCATATGTGGTGAAAACAAAGCTTTCAAAGAAGTCCCAGGCACAGTTCTCTCTTCCTTCTAAGGTAGGGATGGGTGGTGGGAAAAAAAGGAAGTGAGTTTATCAACTTCTCCTTGTCATTATCATTATATTCATAGGGGCCCAGATTGAGTTTCAGTCAGAGTTGGGGACTTGGTTATTTATATGTAAGACGCAGTGTGGGACTACCGGCAAGGTAAATCAGAGGTGGCCCATTGGGGGCAATGTCTGCCAGCACACCAGAGCTACGGCACAGTACTCTACCTGGTTTGGAGCCCTCATCCACAGATCCATTGTAGACTTGGTTTATAAACTCTGGCCTGTTGTCATTCATATCAATCACATAGATGTAGAGGTCAATAGGATTCTCCACCTTGTTTCCATTCATGTCCACTGCATGGGCTCTAAGCTGAAAAAAAACAAACAAAAAACAGAAACAATACATGGTCAGAATCTGAATTTAGCTGATGCTTCCAAATAGTTCTGAGGGCTACTGTCATATACAACCACAAAAAAAGCATATATATAGTTTCCATCCAATTTTTTATGATGCTTTCCAATGAGATGAAATCTGTCTTTTTTTTTTTTTTTAAAGAAATAAAGATGATGCATGTCTGGGTGTTGAGGTAGGCTTACTTTCAAACAGTCCTTTAACACTCTAACATGTACAATGATTCACTGGTGGAAAAAAAAAGTAAGAAAGTATGCCAGTACCCTTAAAGAGTAAGTTTCTAATCTGTATCACATGTGCTCAATATAGAAATTCCCAGGTGTTCCTGAACCATGTAGTGAGTGTGAGAACACCTCATCCTGGTCTCTCAGCCTTGACACAGGAAGCATGCCTGAGATCACAGGGTGTTTTTAAGGATGCAGATGGCATAGACCTCGTGGAGGAGAATCATCCTCATCCAAATCCTTCAGTGTTCTCTGTGTCCCAAACCTCAGGTAATGCATAGCACAGATGAGCACAAGACATATAAACAAATATGATAAGGGAACACCAAAGAAAAACTCACCCAGAAACCTTGGACCTGAACTGGTCTGGCACAAAGAAGCTGCCCCTAACATTATATTTCTCTTTCTCATCTTGATAATCAAGCCTGTAATTTAAGTGTAATGTGTCAGCAGTGGTCAAAATGTATATATACTTTTCCTACTAATTGCAGGCAGCCCTAGAGTAGGAAAGAGGCTGGTGTTCATGTTAGGGTTATTGGCAGCACCGGCTGCTGTCTTGCCCCCATGGTTCAAGAGTCCAGTCTATAATATTTTGGTGACAGAGATAGAGTATCTCATCCTAGGGACCTGATAAAATGACCATGAAAATTCCTTGTGGCACTTTTTAAAGGTGAAATTTTTCTTACTGCTATTAATATAGTGGGGGTGGGGAACATTTCATACCTAGCTTTGGGTCTTCTGACATGCTGAAAGTTGAAATATATATTTATTCTTAGAGCCCAGGGTAGTCAGAATATCCTCAACACAGGATCTATTGGGCATCTGAAAACTGATTTGTGCCACTTCTGTATATGTATTTATCTAACGTCTCAGATGGGCAAATATGTCTATAGTAGGAGTAAGCTTCTTAGCTTTGGGGGTTTCTATATAAAATGTCTCTTCTGCTGATATCTCCAGAAAGAGAAATTCTTGCCAGGTAACAGTGGAGAACAAGGGTCTGTCTTCTTAAAATGAAAGGACAACCAGAGTCTATTAAAATGAATGAGTAGAGTGACAAGCCCTCTGGGATAACAAGCTGAAGGCAAGAAAGAATTGGAAGGCATTAGAGGACAGACCAGGTAGCTCTGCTAATTTGGGCATCTGGTACAAGACTACATTTGTAAGTTCTTTCTGTCTCAAATCTATTTGCTTCTATTTGTCCTGCTTGCCCTCAGGAGCTGAACACACAAACAAAAAAGCTAAAATAAAAGCACAGAGTGTGGGTCAACCTTCTGGGGTTGATGTTCAACACAGCATTCAGATCTGGGAGAATTTAATTGATGGTAGGAATTCCCTCTGAGAAGAATAGAGGGTGGACCTATACGACTTATTGACAGGGCTTCTGGTGAATACGGTCACAGAACCAAAGAATGTCAGAGCTTAAAGGAAACTTGGACCATAGAACCACAGAGTTTCAGAGCTGTAAAGGACTTTAGAACATAGCACATATCAGAAGGAGCTTTGCCCAAGCACTGCCTCCTTCAGGAATTATTTCCTAGTGCCCCTGGCTGCTAATGCTTTCCCCTTTCTATCTCCTCTCCACTTATCTTGTATGTGCTGATTTATATATACAATTTCCCCCATTAAAATGTAAGATCACTGAGGGTATGTACTTTAATGTTTTTTTCTTCATATCCTCAGTGGTCAGCATAGAGTCTGACTCATAGTAAGTGATTAATAAATGTTTGTTGATGGGTTGATTGATCTAAGCCCCACAGTTTTAAAAGAGAAAACAGAGGTCCATTAGAGAATCCATAAGCTTATAAAATTAATTTGTAGTAGAGCTGAGATCAGAACCCAGGTTTTCCAATTCCTTATCTTCCCATGACACTGTTCTACCTCTTGATCATGGATACTGAGGATTGGATGAGATGGTCTAGTCCAACTAGACCTTTAAAATCCCTCCTAAGATGCCTTCTCACTCTAGGATTCTATGGTTCTTTAACCCTGGAGAAGTGGTTAAAACACCAAAATGAAAAGAAGGCCTCTGGGAAATAGAACTTTGAAGCAGAGAGTGTCTAGGGAATGGGAGCTGGTGCATCTTGACTGTGAAGAGCTCGATCCAGCTGGTTCCAAGTGAATTCTTCCTATTATCCAATCTCTTAGCATAGCTCTCATTACTGCTGCTTCATGTACCTCCGAAAGGAAGGCATTTATACATGATGGCTGCTGAACGAAAAATGAAAGTGTTAATTGTATTCATATTGGCTCCAGTGTTTTGGTTTGCTTCAGACAGCAGTGAATGGAATTTTACCCCTTAATTTATGCTTTTAAGAAAAATTTCAAGGCTTACTTGACAAAAAAAATAGAGGAAAAAAGGGAGAGGGAAAGCCATGTGTGTTGTGCAACAAACCAAATTAACACTGATTCCTAGGAAAATTGCAAAGTACAACACAACATGAGATTGTGCAAAAAGTCCAAACCCAGGCTAAGTTCTATTAAGAACAAACCTAAAGTGCTGTGTTGTGATGCTAAAGCCCCCAGAATCCATCTAACTGCCAGTCATTGTGAACTATCTGCATCTCATCCTCATGGACAAACCACTCAGCCAGGAGCCACAGAGCTATCCTTCATCATGTCAGATGGTGCCATTCAATAACTTTACAAGTCAAAGGTCAGGTTGTCTTCGGGAAAAAAAAGTAATTCTGGACTAAAATTAAAGTTATTATCTTCAAACTAAGGTGGTATTGGGTGCTTCTTACTCTATCTTGAGGTGCAGAAGCTGCTTCATTCAGAGATAACATGTCACATGAATCATATATTTATTTTACCTTCAGGTTTGCCTTCCATCCTGCCCTGCCTCACCTCCAACAAAAAGTTTTAATCAAATTTGATGACTTTTCTTTGAAACTTTTAGTAGTAGCACTTCAGTAAGCCATGATCAGCTCATGCCACTTGCCAAGCTTGTGGGCCTGGGCACCCAGCTTGGTTAAAGTGGAAAAAAAACATTTCAGTAGGTGAAATGTTACCTAGCTCTTCTAATATTCCTGGGATTCAGGGAAGTACTTTCCCCTGTTCATGTGAAAACGGCACTTTTTAAACTTTGAGCAGAGAATACCTCCAATAAAGTCCTTCTGCAGCCTGCCAATGGCTATGCCAATGGAATACTACTTCTAGCAGATATGACTAAATTGGAGAGACTTTGAGTACAGGTCTAGTGATGGTCTAAGTGCCCATTATCTGCAATATACCAATCTTGAATGTAAACAGGTTCATCATCAGGTTTGCACCAGGGTGAAGCTCCTTGTGACTGTAGCAAGTCATGTAAATAGTTATGAAGGCTATTTACAAAGAAAGCTTGGAAGGACAGTGATCTGCTCCAGTGGGCGAAATACCCAAAGCAAGGGAATGGATCCATGACATGCTAAGTGGAAAGAATGGAAGGTTATATATTTGAAAATACAAAATGAAGGTTGGGTTTTATGTCTGAATAATTGTGAGGTAGAAACAGTGCTGGATCTTGAATCAAAGGTCCTGGTTCAAATCTTGGCTCCATTACTTCATACTTACATGAGCATGGATAAAGCATTTACCTCTTTGGGCTTCGGTTTCCTCAGTTGCAAAATAAGCAGGTTGGATTAGATGACTGCTAGCTCCTTTCCAAATATAAATCTACATTCCATAATGATGGTTGATAAGACAATTCAGAGAAACATCACAAAGTCCCCCCTTTCTTGGTTGCTTTCTTTTGCTACAAGTCACAAAATATATATTTTAATCACTTTCTTCATGCATGTTTATATACACAATTATTTTGTGTATAAACACTTCAATTTATACAATAATTGTGATCTTGAAAAGTTATTCTGAGATTGAACATTTGGAAATCTTACCATATTTTAAGGGTACTAAGTAGTGTTTTAAGGGTTTTTAATTTAATTCAACAAACATTTATTTAATAACTACTTACTATGTGGAAAGCACTGTTGTAGGTGCCAGGAATTCAAAGATAAGAATGAAACACCTCCAGCACTCAAAGAAAGTTTATTCAGCTGAAATTTCAAGGAATACTATGGATAACCCTTTGATAAAGTGAGAGCAAACTTTGAGAAGGTATCACCCAGTGGTGGAGCCAAGATGGCAGAGTAGAAGAAGAGACCTCCTTTAGTTCTCCTCCCATACCCCATAAAATACCTGAAAAAAATGAGCAGCAGAAGTCACAAAATGACAGAATGAAACATATTTCCAGCCCAATACAACCTGGAAGGCCAACAGGAAAGGTCTATTGCACTGGGCTCAGAGCAGAGCACAGTCCAGTCTGGGCTACACAGCACAGACAGGACTGGAGCAGGCTTCAGGTTATGGAATCACTGGTAGAAGCTGTGATTACCATATTTCTCAACTTGCAAATGCCAAAGACAGCTTCAAAGATCAGTAAGAAAGTTCTCTCACCTGGGTGAGAGGTGAGTGTGGTCTGACTCCAGCCCTAGCCCCAGGGCAGCAGCAGCCACTTTTGGAGTCCTCAGTCTAAAGACCTTGGGGGTATTGAGTCAATGATCTGGATTTCAGCCCTGAGTGGTGGTCCTGGGGTGAGGAGGAGCACTGGCAAGATAGAGCTGGTGGTGGCTATGTGGAGGGAATCCCCCTCACAGTTCCAGGGCAGAAAAGAGTGATTGTGGTTGTCCACAGACCAGAGTGCAGACCAGAAGAGGAGTAAATTCTCCCTTGATTGTGCCACCTTGAAGGAACTAAGAACTTACAGGTCCCTAGAGTATACCTTCCACTTGACAAAGGACTCAAAAGTCAAGTAAGTGGCCAAGAAAATGCCCAAAAAAGGGGAAAAATAAGACTATAAATGGCTACTTTCTTGGTGAAAAGGAATTTTCTTCCATCCTTTTAGATAAGGAAGAAAAAAGCATACCATCAGAGGAAGACATTAAATTTAAGGCTTCTATATTCAAAACCTCCAAAAAGATATGCAATGGTTTCAGGCCATGGAAGAGCTCAAAAAGGATTTTGAAAATCAAGTAAGAGAGGTGGAGGAAAAATTGGGAAGAGAAATGAGAGTGATGCAAGAAAATCATGAAAAGTGAGTCAACAGCTTGCTAAAGGAGACCCAAAGAAATGCTGATGAAAATAACACCTTTAAAAATAGACTAACCCAAATGGCAAAAGAGGTCCAAAAAGCCAATGAGGAGAAGAATGCTTTAAAAAGCAAAACTGATCAAATGGAAAAGGAGGTTCAAAAGCTCACTGAAGAAAATAGGCCTTTAAAAATTAGAATGGAGCAGATGGAAGCTAATGACTTTATGAGAAACCAAGAAATTATAAAACAAAACCAAAAGAACGAAAAAATAGAAGACAATGTGAAATATCTCATAGGAACAACAACTGACCTAGAAAATAGATCCAGGAGATAAAATTTAAAAATTATTGGTCTACCTGAAAACCATGACCATAAAAAGAGCCTAGACATCATCTTTCATGAAATTATCAAGGAAAACTGCCCTGATATTCTAGAACCAGAGGGTAAAATAGAAATGAAAAGAATTCACTGATCACCTCTTGAGACCCCAAAAAGGAAAATTCCAGAGTTCCCAGGTCAAGGAGAAAATATTACAAGTAGCCAGAAGAAACAATTCAAGTACTGTGGAAATACAATCAGGATAACACAGGATTTAGTAGCTTCTACACTAAGGGACTGAAGGGCTTGGAATATGATATTCCAGAGGTCAAAGGAGATAGGATTAAAACCAAGAATCATCTATCCAGAAAAACTGAGTATAATATTTCAGGGAAAAAAAATGCAATTTCAGTGAAATAGAAGACTTCCAAGCATTCTTGTTGAAAAGACCAGAGCTGAATAGAAAATTTGACTTTCAAATACGAGAGTCATAGAAACATGAAAAGGTAAACAGGAAAGAGAAGCCTTAAGGAACTCATTAAAGTTGAACTGTTTACATTCCTACATGGATAGATGTTATTTGTAACTCACAAAACCTTTTTCAGCATTAGGATAATTACAGGGAATATATATGTAGGCATGTATGGGTATATATGTACATGTATATCACATATGTGTATGTATAGGTACATGGGTGCATATGTATATGTGTGTATATGTGTATATACATACATACAAACACACACACACACAGAGGGCACAAGGTGAGCTGAATATGAAGGGAGAATACCTAAAAAAGTAAAATTTACCATTGAATGGAATGTACTGGGAGTAGGAGAAATGGAGAAGAGGAATGTAGTGAACCATCTCACATAGAAGAAGGAAGAAGGAACTTTTACAATGGAGGGGAAGAGGGGAGAGATGAAAGGAGGTGAGTGAGCCTTGCTCTCATGAGATTTGACTTAAGGAGGGAATAACACCCACTCAATTGAATATGGAAATCTATTTACCCTGCAGGAAGGTGGGGGGAAGGGGATAGAAGAGGAAAGATAAGGCAAGGGTCAGTAAATTGGGGAAGGGGGTAATCAGAAGCAAGCACTATTGTGGGAGAACAGGTCAGGGGAGAGAATGGAATAGATTGAGGGCAGGGTAGGACAGAGGGAAATGTGGTTGGCCTTTTACAACATGACTGTTATAGAAGTGCTTTGCATTGTTACACATGTATGACCTATATTGAATTGCTTGTTTTCTCAATGGGGGTGGGTGGGGAGGGAGGGAGAGAATATGCAACTCAAAGCTTTGGTAATGAAAGTTAAAAAATTGTTTTAGCATGCAACTTAAAATTAAAATATATGGGCAATGAAGTATAGAAATCTCTTTTGCCCAACAGGAAAATAGAGGGGAAGGGGAATGGAAGAAGGGTGGGTGGTGGAAGGGAGGACAGACTGGAGGAAGGAGTGGATGTGGTACATACTGTCCTGGTGGGGTGGGGGTGGGGAGAGGTGGGGAGAAAATTTTTAATTCAAATTCTTGGGGAAGTGAATGTTGAGAACTGAAAAATAAATAAATTATCTATTAAAACAAAGAAAATATATTACCCCATCATCTGTCTGTTTATTAACTGATTTTTTTGGATTTGCTTAAACTAAATCAGGAATAAATATTTTTTACTGTGAAAAGTATTTCTGTTCTTACTGTGGTAAATCATTTGGCTTCCTTCTGGGCCCTCAACATTCCAGCCAGGGCCAGTTAAGTCCCAGAAACAGGGTTAGCTCTCTCCCAGGCCTTGGGACCACTCATCCCATTGAAGAAGAAATATAAGGATCCACAGCATTTAGTTAGCTGTTTTGCTGGCTCAATTCTGACTTTGTACCCTCTAGCAATTGCTAATTAAGAGTAGGAACTGTTTCATTCTTAGTGTTCCCAGACTGTACTAAGATAACTGACACATAGATGGCGTTTAACAAATTCTGACTGATCTATTAATAGAATGATTTTGACATATTCCTTGTGACTAAGACCTAGTCTGATAACTAGTCCTGAAACTGGGTCACTATTTTGTTTCTCTTAACCAAAGTCCTTCTCTTGGGAATCTGTCCTATATCTCAACTCCTGACAGTCCTAGGTTTTTCATATGCAAGATTAGGGAGTTAAACTGGATAACACCTAAAATTCATTCTAGCTCTGTGATCTTTGATTTGGTCTCTAGTTCTCCTGAAAACTGGAACTCTGCCAGCATCTTAGTCTTAGAGTATGATGTCCAATTACTTATGGTGACTCCCTTGCCTACTTGGATTTCTACCCCATAATAATGATTAAAGAACAGTCCTGTCTAAAGAGAGGAGGATGAATGAGCTGGTCGCTGGGTCTGCACTTATAATCAAGGGTTATTTGGGCCATTCCTCTCATTTCAACGAAGAGTTTGTATACTGGCGATCTAGTTTCAAAAACATCCAATTGGCACTACCAGATATAACATGCCTAAGTGCATGTATGACAGGCAAAGAGAATAAACAGAAAAATGGAGAAAGTGTTTGGAAAGAATCACCATGGTGGAATTCCTCTGTTCAATAGCAGTCACTATGGTTTTCGTACTGGTTATATTAAAAATTCCTTCTCTGTGAATCAGTAGAGAAGTTCTTCCCAGAGGTCATGTCTCCTGGAAGTGAGACTTCAAGAAAAATTCATTTTTCTTGAAAAGGGGGCAATTCTAAATGAATGCTAGTTAGTGGATTTGAAACAATAATGAGAATTATTTAAGTGACTGATGATCATGACCTTTTAGGGCCCCTTCTTTATCTTTAAAAATAAGTAATATAGTAAACTATGATTGGAGTTTTATGTAGGATCAAGGAATTTAGAGGGGAGAGAGGTTTTAGAGACCATCCTGCTTGAACCCTTCATTTTACTGATGAGGAAACTAAAGATTATAGAGACTAAGTACTTCGACCAAGGCCACATAACTAGTAAGCAACAGAGCTGGAATTAAAATTCTGGTTTTCAGACTGAAATCTAGGGCTTCTTATGCTATTACACACTGTCTTAGGTGGCTAAAGATTATAGCATTAGTGTCTACCATCATGTTCTAATTCTATACAGGTGGAGGTACAATGATGGTAAAAAGTACTTGAGTATGTTTCCAACTGCCATATTAGTTAGTACCTCTTTTGTCTGTATAATTTCCCTTTGTGAAAGAGATCATGTCTATTGCACATATGGGAAAACAGAGAAAATTCAAGACTCCTCTCTCTTGTCTTTTTCATAGATTCTTATAATCTTTGTAATACACAAGGATATGATAGTCATGTCAAAAACCTTGCCCACTGAAAACTTTCCTCAGCTGCCTATTGCCAATATGATAAAATGCAAGTTCCTTGACTGGACATTTAAGGTCTTTCATAGTTTCTCACTGACCTACCTCTCCAGCCTTATTTCATATTACAACATCTATATTTCAGCCAAACTGCACTGCCAGTGATTCCTTTGACTAGACAGCAACTCCTACTTTTGTATGTTAGTACAGGGGCCATCTGCCATGTCTGGAATCTACTATTTTCTCATTTTTACCTATTAAAAACCTTCTTTTCTTTCAAGGCTCAACTCATAAGGCACCTCAATTCAATAAGTACTTATTAAGTACCTCATGTGTGCAAACCACTGAACTACATGCTGGGAATACAAGGAAAGAAATGAAAAACATTAACTGCCTCTCAAAAATTTTATATTAGTCAGGGAGATACAAATAAATTGATAAGTAAAAAAATAATTTAAGGTGGGAGAAAACTAGGAGGCATCAGGTAGGAGGTGGCTTGATGGGGTCATGGGACTTGAACCCCTAAAAGGAAAAGATGATGTCTTTGAAAGCAATCCAGTCTCTACCAGTTGAGGCATCTGGTCCATCCCAACCCACCTAGATACTCAATAATCACTTTAACTACCCTTTCACTAAGTCTTTCAGACCATTGACCATTTAACTTCTTTTGTGGTCTACACTTGGTCCACCCCAGGCTATTTACCACTCCTTAATCCCACTCAGATCTTCTCACTGTCTTTTCTTACATATAAGTACCAATCTTACTTCCAATAAATTGTGCAGATGCATTAGGAATCTCTCCCCATCCTATAGGTGTCACTATACCACAGAATGACTAGGAATCTTCTCCACCTAACCAGTGTTATAATAAAACCTCAGTATTCTGACTGAAAGAAGACTTGAGTGGTCGAATTCTTTTAAGGAAGGGGCCCTCCACCCTTGAATTTAAGGGTTCCCAATACCTTAAACTGCAACAAATTGAACCGTCACAAAATCTAGGTATTTAAAAAGGCAAAATGAGGAGGGAGGACATACCAGGAATGGAGGTCAGTTTGCACAAATACATGAAGATGGGATATGAATTGTCATGTGTAAGAGACAGCAAATAGGCCAGTTTGGGTGGAATGCAGAGTGCCTGAAGTGGAGTAATGTGTAAATAAGTCTGGCAAAGTAAATTGGAGTTAGGATGTGAAGGGTTTGACATGTGAAGCTAAGGGAACTGCATTTTCTCTTAGAGGCAATAGGAAGCCACTGAAGATTCTTGAGCAAGAAATCAGACTTTGGAGGGGGAGGAGCCAAGATGGTGGAGTAGAAAGATTCACATATGCTAGCTCCGAACCCACAACCCATAAATTTCCTGTAAAAAGAACTCCCCACAAATTCTGGAGTGGTAGAAGCTGCGCAGCAATGGAGGGGAGGAGATTTCTGTTCCAGAGAGCCCTGAAAAACTGGCACCAAAGGTCGGTCACACACCGGACAGCAGAGCCCAGCCCTGCCCTGGCCACATGGCCTCAAGAGGAGCAGATCCGAGCAGGTTTCAGGGACGGAACCTCTGGCAGCCCCGAAGGTCCTTCCACCCACAGGCGCTACAGGTCAGTGAGAGAGACTTCTGGGCTGGCTGAGAAGGGAGTGGGGTGTCTCCATAACTCAGGCCCCCTCGGGAGGCAGTGGCAGATGCAGCAGTGGCCAGGAGCTCCCAGAGCAGACAGGACCTCAGATCCATTACTGAAGATCTCAGCATAAACCCCCTGAGGGGAACTGAGCCTGGGAGGCGGCCCTGCCTCCACCTGAGAACCTAAATTTAATCTTACCATGAATAGCAGCCCCACCCACCACTGAAAGCCCTGAGGCTGGGGAGCAGCATTTGAATCTCAGACCCCAAGCACTAGCTGGGCAGATCTAGGCAGGGGTGGAGAGGAATCTCAGAAGTCAAGTAACTGGCTGAGAAAATGCCCAGAAAAGGGAAGAAGAAAAATAAGACAAGAGAAGACTACTTTCTTGGGGGAACAGATGTTTTCCTCCTTTCCTTTCTGATGAGGAAGAACAATGCTTACCATCAGGGGAAAGACATAGAAGTCAAGGCCTGTGTACCCCAAAAATCCAAAATAGATATCCAATGGGCTCAGGCCATGGAAGAGCTCAAAAAGGATTTTGAAAATCAAGTTAGACAGGTGGAGGAAAAACTGGGAAGAGAAATGAGAGAGATGCAAGAAAAGCATGAAAAGTGGGTCAATACCTTGCTAAAGGAGACCCCAAAAAATGCTGAAGAAAATAACACCTTGAAAAAATAGGGCTCACTCAATTGGCAAAAGAGGTTCAAAAAGCCAATGAGGACAAGAATGCTTTCAAAAGCAGAATAAGCCAAATGGAAAAAGAGGTTCAAAAGCTCACTGAAGAAAAGAGTTCTCTCAAAATTAGAATGGAACAGATGGGAGGCTAATGACTTTATGAGAAAACCAAGAAAATCACCAAAACAAAACCAAAAGAATGAAAAAATGGAAGATAATGTGAAATATCTCATTGGAAAAAACAACTGACCTGGAAAATAGATCCGGGAGAGATAATTTAAAAATCATGGGACTACCTGAAAGCCATGATCAAAAAAAAGAGCCTAGACATCATCTTTCATGAAATTATCAAGGAAAACTACCCTGAGATTCTAGAACCAGGGGGCAAAATAAGTATTGAAAGAATCCATCGATCACCGCCTGAAAGAGATCCAAAAAAGAGAAAACTCCTAGGAACACTGTGGCCAAATTCCAGAATTCCCAGGTCAAGGAGAAAATATTGCAAGCAGCTAGAAAGAAACAATTCCAATATTGTGGAAATACAATCAAGATAACACAAGATCTAGCAGCTTCTACATTAAGAGATCGAAGGGCGTGGAATAGGATATTCTAGAAGTCAAAGGAACTAGGACTCACACCAAGAATCACCTACCCAGCAAAACTGAGTATAATACTTCAGGAGAAAATATGGTCTTTCAATGAAATAGAGGACTTTCAAGCATTTCTGACGAAAAGACCAGAGCTGAAAAGAAAATTTGACTTTCAAACACAAGAATGAGAAGAAGCATGAAAAAAGTAAACAGCAAAGAGAAGTCATAAGGGACTTACCAAAGGTGAACTGTTTACATTCCTACATGGAAAGACAATATTTGTAACTCTTAAAACTTTTCAGTATCTGGGTAGTTGGTGGGACTACACACACACACACACATACACACGTGCACACATACATACACACATGCACACACACACAGAGACAGAGAGCACAGCGTGAATTGAACAGGATGGGATCATATCTTAAAAGAAATTAAGGTAAATGGTGAGAGAGAAATGTAGTGGGAGGAGAGAGGGTGAAATGGGAATGGGGTAAATTATCTCTCATTCAAGAGGCAAGCAGGAGACTTTTTAGTGGAGGGAAAAAGAGGAGAGCTGAGAAAAAAACAATGAAGTTTACCCTCATCACATTCGACTAAAGGAAGGAATAAAATGCACACTCATTTTGGTATGAAAAACCTATCTTACAATACAGGAAAGTGGGGGGAGAAGGAGATAAGGAGGGTGGGGGGGGGATGATGGAAGGGAGGGCAATGGGAGGAGGGAGCAATTTGGAAGTCAACACTCTTGGGGAGGGACAGGATCAAAAGACAGAATAGAAACAATGAGGGGCAGAATAGGATGGAGGGAAATACAGTTAGTCTTACACAACACGACTATTATCGAAGTCATTTGCAAAACTACACAGACATGGCCTATATTAAATTGCCTGCCTTCCCAAAGGGAATGGGGGAGGGAGGGATGGGGAGAATTTGGAACTCAAAGTTTTAGGAACAACTGTTGAGTATTTTTTCTTGTTACTAGGAAATAAGAAATATAGTTAATGGGGGAATAGAAAAGTCATCTGGCCCTACAGGAACAAAAGAGAAGATGGGGACAAGAGAAGGGAGGGGATGATAGAAGACAGGGTAGATTGGTGATAGGGGCAATTAGAATGCTCTGTGTATTGGGGTGGGGGGGAGGGGACAAATGGGGAGAAAATTTGAAACCCAAAATTTTGTGGAAATGAATGTAAAAAGTTAAATAAATAAATTTATATTAAAAAAAAGAAATCAGACTTTGGTTTTAGGGAATCTTAGTTAGGAATCTTATGTCAGGATGGAATGGAGAGGGAAGAGACTGGAAATCGAGAATCTAATTAGGAGACTAGTAAAAATTCCTAAAATAGGTGATGAGAGTCTCAATTAGGGTGACGGCTATGTGAGAAGGGGATAGATACTAGTAATGTTGTGGAGGTTAAGTACAGTAGACTTGGCAATTTATTGGATTAGGAGCATGTGGGAGGGGTAGAGGATGACCCCAAGAGTGTAAACTTAGAAGGGTTTATATAGAAATACACAGAAATACAGAAGTCTGAAAGGGAAGAGGGTGCAGATGTTTTCAACACTGAGTTGAGGTACCTTTGGAAGATCTATGTGGAGATATCTAATGCCTCTATGAAGCTAGCCCTCATTTCCCCTTTCCTTTAACTGAAAGGGACTTCTCACACTGGAAGTTCCCTCCCTCCCACCCTCTGCCCTTTCCTATGACTATCCAGTTCTTCTCAGATCTTTTATTTTAAGGAAAATGCTCTGGACAGCCTTGTCTTTGTTCCTCTCCAGTTTATTTATACTCCTGACTATGTGCTTTCTCCACCAAGTCCCCTGGGAGTACCTTCTCTTCTATGCCATTACTAGCTTCCTTTTGTGTTCACCCATTAGAATGTAAGCCCCTTGAGAATAGGGACTTTCTTTTTGCTTGTTTTTGTTTTCTTGGTACTTAGTATGCCTAGTACTTAGTAAGTGCTTAATAAATGCTCCTTGATTTGATTTGACATCCTCCTCAAATTTCCTGATAGAGCTTTGTCTGCACCTTCCTTTTGTCCTCATATCAGTTTATTTTGTATTATTATTCTTTATTCACATGTTGTGCCATACTCCATTCCCCTAGTAGACTATAAGCTCTGTGAAGACAGGAAGGGTGTTATTTTCCATCACTTTCCCCAGTGTCAAGCACAATGCCAAACGTAGAGTAGACAATAAATGTCTGTTGAATTGAACTGAAGTCACTAGTGGTACCAAGGCTGGGATCATATTCTTTGCTCTTTGACCACAGTATGGCAGAAAGAGCCCTCATCTGGGATTTAGAAGACTTGACTTATGGTCTTGGCTCTGGCACTACTGTATGACCTTGGGCAGACCCTTTGACTTTCCCTAGGACACAGGGATACTCTATCTCCTCCTGCCACTTAACTGTTTATATTATTCCTTAAACTTTAAAAATTATGGAGGAAACATTTCAGAATTGAGATAGGCCTGAGAACTCTTCCTTTTAGCAACAGTCCCATGCATGACGAGAGAGGTGCTAAAGCCAATTAGAAAAGACAGTAACTAATTTTCAATGGATTTGGATGGAATTTCAACATGCACTTCTGAATAGGCCTACCAAAATCTGCTTTATTCTTGAATACAAAATGTTTTTTTTCAGAGAAGGATTGAAAAAGGAAAAGACAGGTTCCAGCTGTGCCTGAATTTTCCCCAAGAATATGTCCAGGGTTTGCATTCTGCAAGCCCTGGTACAGTAGCTCCTATCTGACAGCCCTTAAGTGTTCAGACTTTCAGTTCACCAGTGACTTACTTCATGTCCAGCACGTGGGAGCAGTGCTTTCTGTTACCTATCCTGGGCATGTTGAAGTGCCAACAAAATAAAATTGGGAAGCTAATTACCCCTGCAACTTTGCTTGGGGGAAAAATAAATAGGCTTAGGAAGTGTAGATGTACATGTTCAGAATTCACCAATGAGCACTCAAAGAGTTCCTGCAAAATACATGAACTGAAATTTGGCAGGGCTTTTACTTCTTCTTTCTTTACTTACTTCATTGTCTTCTTTTCCCTCCCCTATCATTTCTTGATGCAAAAGTACTGTGGTTATGTTAATGGTGAAATGCACTATGGGTCCTAGTTATTAATTGAGATTGCAAATGCTCACTGATGCTTAGCTGGAACTGCAAATGAAAAGAATGTTTTTAGTTTTGCTTTTTTTTGTTAATGAACAGTTGATTGAAGATTAACATTTGCCCACAATAACAGGAGGCAATGTGGCTTAATGGCTAGAGATTTGGAGTCAAGAAAATCTGGGACTGAATCCAACCTTTGCCACTCACTGGTCATGTGACCACATATCCTCCAAGACCAAGACCCTCAGCTTTCTCATCTCTAATATAGCAATAGGAATACTTGCAGCAACTACCTCAAGTGAGAAAAAGTGTGTAAAGATCTATGTGAACTTTAAATGCTAAGTGTCATTATTACAGTCCCTGTTGATTCGGTAGCCCTACCTCGGTAATTACTGGTGATGTGATACTACAAAGAATCTGGGCTCCTCCATCACTGTCACTCCCAACTCCAATCCTCAAACCTTGTCTCTTGTCATTGCAATGTGCTGGATGAATTGTGCTTGCTTTCTCATTTGGATAGTTATCAGAACTGGGCCCTTCTCTGACAAGGAACTTATAATGAATTCTGCTTGCTGGAACTACATCTTTATGGTAGGAAGACAGTGAAAAGTGTAATTCATCTGCATGGGCAGAGGGAGAGGAAGGAAACCAACTATGCCATCAAGTATTCTTTAGAAGGTCTGCTTGTCTGAGTAAGGCAGAGTAGGAGGTTGTTTATGTATCATGGTTTGACAGAAAGGTCTCCTTTACCTTCCTCTTTCTGTCACACAGATTACAGTAAAAGCTTTCTTTCTCTTTTTCTCTTGTTAAAAATACAACTATCCCCTTGGAAGGGTTACATATTAGGCTGTAATCAGTCATTAACACCCCGTGTGGATGAATATTTATCAGATCCTTTCTAGTGGCAGCTAGCCGCAAGTCTTAAAAGATAGATTATAGGGATGGCTTTGGAACTCAGGGATGCCCCTGGAAAGACAAGACTAAGCTGAAACCTATAGGAAACAGGCAAGGGTTACTCTGTTGTAGTGATAGAACAGCCTATTACTTGGATAGCTACGCAGAATGGCAAGATGCAAATGTGACAAAGGCAAATCTTACGAACCTCAGAAAGCTTGACTAGGCCTCATCCTACACATTTTGCTGCCTTTGGCTCTCAAAATGATCAATGCCATGAGTGCCTTCCAAGTGCCCTTTAACAGGTTTTTTTTTTTTGGGGGGGTGGCTTATTCTGCTTCACACAAGTCAGAAACAACCCAACATTGTACCATTCCCCTAAATATGTTGTTTCCCTCTGTTAGAATTTATGTTCCCTGAAGGCAGGACCCAGTTTTGTTTTTATATTTGTATCACCAGTGTTTAACACAGTGTTTGGCACATAATAAGCACTTTTTCATTGATGCATTCATTGTTTCAGTCATTTGTTGATTCATTCATTCATTCACAATGTGCTGATGTTTCCATGGGTTTTGAATCGTCTTAAATGAATTTCAGTCCTTAGACAGAAGAATTAGTCAGTCAGCAATAAATATTTATGAAGGGTCTACTATGTGCCAGGCACTGTGCTAAGTGCTGAGTTAGGCATGCCTGACGAGTTACTGTGGATTAAGCACAGAGACCTTTAGGTCTAACTTTCATTTCTTCAGCTCAGCTTAGGAAGCTGCATTGACATGAATTTTGGAGGCAGCTTTTCCTGAATATGAAAGCCAATCGTGTACATTTTAAAAGCTACTAAGATAAGCCAATCAAAATAGAATCTTGAGTCTAAGTGTGATGAACAACTCTGATTTTAAAAAGAGATTTTCTATCAGCTGAAAAGCTCTTGAAGCTTCAGGGAAAGTGAGTTTTCAGGAAGAAAGGACTGAAGTTTCAGAGAGAATTATTATCTGAAATAGTAGTAGCTACTCAGAAGTGGCCTAGGCTTGCTGAGTACAGGGGAGGTGATCCATGCTAACAACTGCCACTTCCGAAAAGTTATGAGACATGATTTTTAAAAAACCGAGACACACATCTGACAGGAGTAACATTTCAGCAAGAAATCAAAGAGCAGGATGATGTAAGCCCTGAAGCCAAGGTCTCTAAGAGAGGAGAGAACAAGAGGGACTTTTCAGGTTGATGAAAGATTCCTTTCTTGGAGCTACCACAATAATTAAAAATTAATCTGTCTTATCTTGAAAAGGTGAATTTAATCAGGCAAATGGCCTCCCCGTGTGGACAGTTAAAAAGGAAAGTGCTGTAAAAATGCTGAACCTGAGGCAATCTGACTAATTATGCAAAGAGAAGCTTTGAAAGAAAATCATGGCATGTGATGACAGGACCTGTGTCTAAGCATCCTTAGGATAATGAAAAGAACTCAGTTTTAGACTGGTGGTGATGCGGATAGGGAAGAGGAGAAAAGGAACTTTGGAGGATGGTAGTAATCTGGCATCACAGAGTTATAAATCAATGGAAGGACCTCAGAGGCCATCTAAGCCTAATTGTTCATTTTACAGGTAAAGACACTGATACCCTGAAAAGTCAAGCTTATTTACCCAAGGTCACGCAGGTAGTAAGCATTGGAAGTAGAATTTGAATCCAGGTCCTCTGACTTCAGAGCCAGTTTTCATTCCAATGTACTGTAGTATGCTACCTTCCTCTTTGGGGGATACATTAGCAAGAGCCTTTTTTTTAGGGTAGAGGAAGATAATTAAATGGATTAGCTGCTGCTTCTGCACACATAGAAGGAGAGAACAGGGTCATATCATATATTCAGGCCTTCCCTCTAAAAGGGAACAGAATTTCTTGTAGAAAGAGATGGGAGAACCTTCTAGTGATCTCCACGTAGGAACATTCCAAATCTGGGATGGCTTGAATTTCTGGCAACCTTGCCTCAAAGGCCTCATCAGCTCAAATATTACCTTACTTTTCACCCTTAGGGCTTTTAGAGGACCCCTTTGAGAGGACATTGATTGCTCAGAAACTTAAAGTGGAGATTGCATTTTATGTGTGTCTGAGAAAGAGAGCGGGAGAGAGGGAAGGTGTGTGTGTGTGTGTGTGTGTGTGTGTGTGTGTGTGTGTGTGAGAGAGAGAGAGAGAGAGAGAGAGAGAGAGAGAGAGAGAGAGAGAGAGAGAGAGAGAGAGATCTGGATTCAAGCCCTCCTGCTTATACATATTGATTGCATGACTCTATTAGAGAAAGTACCAACCTGAATTGGTGGATGGAGTTTTCTTGTTTGGCATTTCCCTACTCAAATAAAATAACATCATCTCTATTAATATAGGTAGCAATAGAAAAACAGTAACAGCTCTCTATAAGTATATTTGCATTTCTATATTAAAATTTGTATATGTGTGTATATGTATATCTTTATATCTATATATCCAAATTTCAAGGATAAGAAATCCCCAGCAACAGGGAAAAGAGGGCAATAGAGGCGCTATACTTTTAGAAGAGAACAGGTTGTTTGAAAATGGTGCTACTAGTTTTTGCCAAAGGGAACCATGGTTTTCTTGCCTTCAGTCTGCTATCTCAGCTCTTTAGTTGCAGTGACCAGACCTCAAATAATCCTGTCAGTGCTGAAACAACATATACACTGTATCTCAAGTACCCCCCTTTCTAAATCATTTTTCTTCACATTTTCCTTGGCCCATCATACAAAATAATCTTTCTTGTTCAAAGAGGATAAAATAATTTTCCTTCAGATACTCCAGGACTCAGGGGAAATCTCTTTTTCCATCTAGCTAAGAAGATAATCTATTTCTACTCCTCCTCACCCCGCCTTCCCCGCGCTGGACCATCCACCAGTAGTTTCCATGTGGTTAAGGGGATACCTAAGCTCACTGACAGTGTACCTGGGTGATGGAATGAGTGGTAACCATGTCAGTATAAGTGACCCCTTGCCTCTGCTGACATTTAATTCTTGCCAGCAATGGCTGTTAGGAAGCCTAAATGCAGCACTCATAAACAGTTAGGTGGTCTGACTTTCCTATTTATTCATTTATTTATTCATTCATTCATTCATTTATTTATTCATTCATTCATTCATTCATTTACCCATTTATTTATTTATTTATTTATTTATTTACTTCTTTCTTTCTTTCTTTCTTTCTTTCTTTTTCTTTCTTTCTTTCTTTCTTTCTTTCTTTCTTTCTTTCTTTCTTTCTTTCTTTCTTTCTTTCTTTCTTTCTTTCTTTCTTTCTTTCGCTTTTTACATTCATTTTCACAAAGTTTTGGGTTCCAAATTTTCTCCCCTTTTATCCCCTCCTGACTTTTCACTGAGACTCCTGACACCAAGACTTCTCTCCCTTCTCTCCTCTCCTCCCTCATCTCTCCTTCCTCATCTCTTGTCCCACATCTCTCTCTCTCTCTGTCTCCCTCTCTCTCTGTCTCTTTCTCTTTCCCACCTCCATCTCTCTGTCTCTGTCTTTGTCTCTCTTTCTTTTCCCCCCCTCCATCTCTCTGTCTCTGTCTATCTCTCTTCCCAAGCAGCCCCCATGGATTCAATTATCACATCATATCATCAGTTCATCATACCAATGAATCCCACCAGCCCTAGTCTCTCCTGAGCTCCACCCTCACATCACCAAATGCTCCTTGGACACATTTCCATAGGCATCTCAAACTCAATGTATCTACAACATCTTTCTTCTCAAACTTACCCCTTTTTCCAAATGTCCCACTTTCGGTCAGAGGCAATACCATCTTTCGAGTCACCCAGGTTCCCAGCCTCATAGTCATCCTAGATTCTTTATTCTCTATCACCCCACATATCCAACAATTTACAGAATATTGCCACGTCTTGACAACTAAATATTTCCTGCACTTGTTACCTTTTCTCCACTCACAACCATGACCCTATTTCTGACCTTGATTACCTCTTATCTTTATAACTACAACAGCCTTTTTTTAAAAGTATAATATATATATTATATATATATATATATATATAATATATATATATCCTTTGATAGAAGGTAAGCTCTTAGGGGGCAGGTTTTTTCCCCTCCATTTTTGTCTTTGTATCACCAATATCTAGCATAGCAGTTGTCACAATGGCAAGCACTTCGCAAACACTTTTTGATGGACACACTAGGAATAATCTATTGCTTCAATCTCGGAAATGGGGAAGATTTGGCTTGGTAGGGGAAAAAGAGAACACTTGAAACTCTTCCCCAGCATGTAGGTAGGAAACTCATGCCATTGTCCATAAAATAACTTCTCTTAGGAGTCACCTACTAGACAGATCTAGAGGGTGAGGGAAGTCTCTCTTATGGAGTTCCAAATGTCCTTTTGTGCAGGTGAGATTACTACATAAGAAGATGGAGCTGCCAGAGACTTAATCCATTTATATAAGAAGCATAAAAATATCCATCTCACTCACATGCAACAATAAGAAATGGCAGACTATGTTCATTTCAAGGTCCCTTATATTATGGGGTACTTTTGTCTCTTATGGTGATACTGAGGTACCATTTGGAGGAAAGCATAGCCATTTGTTGTGACATCAACTTTAATCATCTCCACTGTTCCTTACCTTATATAAGAATTGGCCATTAATCTATCCAATCTCTCAAAGGCATTTTATGCCTTTTTAAAATAAGTTTTATAAATGAGTTTTATAATTTTATGAGTTTTATAAATTTACTTTGCAATATACAGGGTAGCATGACTTTTTTGTTTTAAAACTCTTGAAATTATCTCCTTTGAGCTTTGGAATGGGGTGTGTTAGTTCCAGTAGCTCTAAATCACTGACCAACTCTGTATCCACCCTGTCCATCCATCTTCATGATTTTCTAGAATTGAAATGGATTCATTGTTAGTCTTCTCCTTTCCACTTGACCCTTAAGATCTAAAATATTGAACTTGGAGCCCTGGAGATCTCAGAGCTAGGTACTTGAGTAGGAAAAGCAGGAAGGCAGATTTCCTGAGCTATGGGAAGTGAGCAGTCTAGCCCGGAAGGCTCATGAGATTTGTTGTAATGTAAGAGGCTGGAATATGTGCTGTCAACCACCTGGATTTTTACACCTTTTACACCCAGGGTCTGATAATGCTAACACAAGATAGAAGTGTTTTAAAATGTAGGCTCTGTCTACATCATATCCTGATACACAGTCCAGAAGCCCATCACACACTGGGATCATTGAAGAGATTCACTGTACCCTCAGACCCAGAGTGGTAGGGGGCTAGAGTGATCTTCTGTACAGCACCATATGGTAGGAGCAAGGTTAAGTCAGATAATTAATGTGGCATTGGCAATGCTGATGATTCAGAATTTAATCTCTTCTAAAAGTTAAAGTATTTGCCTCAAAATAATAAAAGTGAAAATGATATCAAAGACAAGATAGTCCAATCCTCTTACTTTACAAATAAGTAAACTGAAGTCTTGAGAGGGGAAGTAACATCCAAGACCCAGAAGTTGATCAGTGAGATGTAACTGGATCCCAAGGCCAGTGGTCTTTAGATTTTGTCATATCTGCCCCTTTAAACATGGGCACTGAAGGACTTTATTTTTTTTATCTCCTTCAGCTGTTGCAGGTAATACTCTCTGAGACTGAAGCATTGAAGATTTCCTTTCTGAGATGACTTTTCTGCTGTCAAAGAGACATTTAAGAGGAAATGAAAAGGCTAGGGATGCATATCTAGGAACTAGAGAAAATGGGGAAAGACAATGGATTTACAGCTTTAGAGAAAGGAATTTAATCAGAATGTAAGGGCACAAGGAATGATTGATGAGTTACATGGTCTCTCTTGACCAAAGATGAGGCAAGACTTATAGATAGGAAGAGCTAGAAGGGATTTTAGAGACCATTAGTCCAACTCTCTTATGAGAAAACTGAGATCTAAAAAGGGAAAGGGAAAGGAGTTGCTCAAGTCAAATTGTGAGACAGCAGTAGAGGTGAGATTAGAAACCAATGCTCCCAATTCCCATTCCAAGATTCCTTTCACCATAGTTCACTCCTTTCAGATGCTTACATGGTAGGAGGCCCGCTCTTCTCTATCCATGGGTCTAGTTACATACATCCGTCCTGACATAGAGTCAATATTGAAAACTTCCATGGGTGGTTGGTCAGCTCCGACTCCAGTGATGCTATATCGGATAGGAATATCATTATCCTTGTCAGATCGAATCTGAAAGACAAATGTAAACAGGAAGATGCTGTAAACTTGGAGATGACAAGCAAAAGCAGTATCTTTAAAAAAAAATTTTCAATTCGAAATTCTCTTGCTCCATCCATTCCCTCTCCCACCCAATTGAGACAGTAAGAAATAGGATATCCATTTATTATACATATGAAATCATGCAAAAAAAATTATCCATGTTGCAAAAGAGAAGCAATGAAAATAAACTGAAAAAAATATGTTTCAACCTGTACTCAGAGAGTGCCAATTCTCTCTCTGGAGGTGGATAGCCTTTATCCTCATGAATCCTTTGGAACTACTGTGAATCATTGCACTGATCAGAGTTGCTAAGTCTCTCACAGTAGATTATCATTACATTACTGCTCTTTCTGTGTATAGTGTTCTTCTAGCTCAGCTCACTTCATTTAGAATCAGCTGGTACAAGCCTTCCTGGGTTTTTTCCGAAACTACCTCCTTCATCATTTCTTTTAACATAATAATATTCCATCACAATCATATGCCACAACTTGTTCAGCTATTCCTTGGTTGATGGCATCATCTCAGTTTCCAATTCTTTGCCACCACAAAAAAATGGCTACTATAAATATTTTTTGTATACACTGGTCTTTTTCCATTTTCTTTTATCTCTTTTGGGTACAGATTATGTAGCAATATTAATGGATCAAAGGATATGCACATTTTTATAGCCCTTTGGGCACAGTTTGGAATTGTTCTCCAGAATGGTTGGACCAGTTCACAACTCCACTAACAATGTATTAGTGTCTCTATTTTTCCACATCCCCTCCATCATTTGTCATTTTCCTTTTCTTTCATGTTAGCCAATTTGATAGGTGTGAAGTGACATCTCAAAGTAACATCTTAACAGCACTGTCAGTTAAGATTTTCATTTACAGTTGAACTCTCAAGACACCAGGGTAAAGCAACCATTAATCTATCAAAAAATTCTTATTGAAGCCTCTATCAGACCTAGCTCTTTGCACTATGAGAAATAATAAGTATAAGGCATGTTGGTCCCATCCTTCATGACCTTACGGATTAGTTGAAGATGTGATAAAAGGTAATAAAAGTTATTATTAATAATAATATTTTTAATTATAGGAATGATGAAAATAATAGCCAGCAATTATATAGTACTTTAAATATTATCTCATTTGATCCTCGAAATAATTCAGGAGGTTGGAGTTATGATTGTCTCCATTTTATAGATAAGGAAACTGAGGCAGACAGGGATTAGATGACTTGCCTAGTGTCACACAGCCAGTAAGTATGTGATGCCAGATTTGAATTATGGTCTTCCTGACTCCAGGACCAGAGAGGCCTCTACTGTACCACCTAACTATTTCTAAGGGGAGGGGGTGGTGGTGTAAGTGATTTGACCAAGGTCGTCCTGGCAGTAAGCAGAACTGAGATTTGAATCCATGCCCCATTCTAAAAACAGGTCTATATCTACCATACATAGTTCTTCAATTTTAATAAATAAGGTACAGAGCCACACCACTTTTGATATAAAGGAAAAAAATAAAACTGCAACTCTCTGTCAAATCATAGCATGTACTAAACTGGCATATAGATCCCTGAGGCAGCTGTTGACACCGGGAAGCCCCTAATGCCTGACCTTGCCCACTATTCACAGGAGCCTTGCCTCATACACAAGCTAGAGAGGTTAAGTTTAGCTAATGACATGTTTTCAAAAGGATATTTTGAAAGGAATGGTCTCTTAAGTAACAAGTTACACAAACTTTGCGAACATATGCAAGAAAACAAATTTAGGGCAAATTTCCTCTATGGGAGAATAAAAAAACCTTTAAATTTGAAGGAATTTATCCAATCAGCAGTTTAAAGAAGATTTTATATCTTAGAGGCAATTTTTGAGAGAAAACACAAGGTAATTATAAGGTACACTCTCTCAACCCCCTAATAACCACCAACTCATCTTTGGAATGTCAATGCAATCACAGAATCTCAGAGTTAGGAGGAACCTACGAACATAAAACACAAAATTTGGGAGTGGGAAAAGATTTTAGAACACAGAATGTTAGTGTTAGAAGGGATCTTTGTTCAATCATTTTCAGTTGTGTCCAACTCTTTGTGACCCCTTTTGGGGTTCTCTTGGCAAAAATGCTAGAATGATTTACCATTTCCTTCTTTAATTCATTTTATAGATGAGGAAACTGAGGCTAACAGGGTTAAATTACTTCCCCAGGGTCACACTACTAGCAAGTGTCTGAGACTGGATTTGAACCTAGGATAATGAGTCTTCATGACTTCAGGCCTGGCACTCTATCCACTGTGCCACCTAGCAGCCCCTGGAAGGGATCTACTGACATAAAACCCAGCATGTTAAAGCAGAATAGTCCCCAGGGGTTCTCTTGCCCCTCCTTTACATTTTACAGAAGAAGAAACTGAAGCCCAGAGAAGGAAAGAGACTTGCCCAAATTTATTAATCACACTTTCTTATGATTTCTCTTCATTGAACAGACAAACTGACTGGACTTTATTATCACAGTACATCTGCAAATAGATTTTAACCAGCACCAGGGGCTGTTTTAGGATTAAAGGCACACAATGAATGGTTGGTGTCATCATATTGATGCCTGCCATTGGGTACCCTCTCCTTCTAGGAGTAAGGAAGGAGAATGAATAAACTCAGTACACCTAAGGAACTCTTGGCTAGATGTGGAACATAAAATCATCATTTCTCACTTTGAAAGGGTACAAGTTCATGCCTTTGGGTCTACAAAAGTACCTGCCTGCCCCTGGGCTGTTCTTTTTCAGTTTGATTCCTTCACTAAAAGCATCCCATGAAGGACAAGGCCATAAGAGGAGAAGCCTTGGTTCTTTTCCCTGTAAGGTGGATATATGGCTCAGTGAAAATGATCAGTCATTTTTCTCTGGGTTTTGTTTTGTTTTGTTTTGCTTTTTTACTTTTTTAAGGTGAAGACAATGGATACTCCAAACCTGTGAGTTTCAAAAAAGGTGAGACATCCCAATATCTGGTCCTACATTTGGGTTTTGAAGCCAATCTACCAAATATTCATGTCCCAAGAAGCAAAAGAGACTTCTGAGAATGAACTTTGGGATGCAGCTCAGTGTTAGCTGAGATAAGAATTTATCTAGCAGTGACATCACATTCAGATGTGAACTTGATGGGGCCATTGCTATGTCAGAAGTAAGTTTGAACCCACTCTTCCCAGAAACTAACATAGTAGAGGAATGATTTGTTCACCCAAAGTGTTGGGGGTGGGGAGGGAATGGCTATACTTTTGTTCATTTTAAATCTAGAAAGTAAACATTTTTGTAAAAGCAAAGTAATAATAATAAGAAGAAACATGAGAATAGTCTATAATGATGAAATGATGAGGGAAAAATTCAGGAATAGTAATACTGTGGGCATGCCATCGCACAGTATGCCCCATATTTTCCTTTTAGCCTCATCTGGCCTTTTCTTCTTCACTATCATCACACAATCTTTTCACCACTTTTCACCACCTACTCACACTGCAGTCAGGCTAGTGGGAGTAATAACGTAACATTTCCAATCCATTTATTTTTGTTCTTCTAAATACCTTTTCAGAAATGTTAGCTCACAGTGAAACTTGTAGCTATTACACCTTTCTCCCACCAAAGGTAAAACTGTCTGGAGGAAGTCTCCAATACCCTTGGTAAACAGCTCCCTCTTCTTTCTCCTCCTTCCCTGTCCTCCTCTCTAGGGGTGTCATCCTGCCTGAGTCCTATTGTGCTTTTCTCTGGCAGAGGCATGCTCTTCCTTATTCCACCCAAGTCTACACCGGTCACATGCCTAAATCACACTTGTAAATTTGGCCTCATGAGGAGGAACTTTCAAATGTCTTTCCAGATCATCACAGTGAGAGCCAGCCTGTTGCCTTCTGTCATTATTGAATTTACATTTCATTCTCTGCTTCCCGCCTTCATTCATGGTCACCTTGCTAACAGTGTTGGTTAGCACTAGAAATGACTGGAATTGAGTCTTAATTATACCTCTTGGTGCCACACTGAAGGTCACTGTATGGTGTCCTCTCCTATAAGAAAAAAATGCAGCCATTTCAGGCCATCAATATAGAAGAAAAAAAGCCTGGATGTGCAATCTGAAAAACATCCAGGAAATATATTGAAACACATGCTTAAAGCATAATGTGATCCTTTCAGGAAACATTGATGGAATATAGGTCTTCTGTTCACAGCAGTTCACTCTCACTTCACTGGGGTTCAGCTTCTATATAGAAGGATTCCTTTTCATATTTTTCATTAGTGCTAATAATGAAGTGACTGAGAAGTCTTTTTTGTTCAGATAAGGAAAAACCCCTACTAGATATGGTCTATGGTGTCAAGAAAATGGATTAGATCAAACTCTTTTGAAAAGAAAAGGTGACATAATGACAAATATTACAGATTTGAAGCTGGCTGCCTACCATCCAATGTTACCATCTCCTATATCATCACCTTACTCCAGGATTTCATACATCAAAGGATCATAAATCGAGAGATTGAAGAGTTTTCAGAGTCTACCAAGTTCAATCTCCTTATTTTATAGATGAGAAAACTGGGCCTGGCTTACTGTCTTGTTCAAGGTCACACAGATGGCAAATTGGCAAGGCTAGGACTTGAACTCTGTCCTCTGAATTAAAATGCATCTCTCTGTTTATTACATCATAATTTAGTTCAATTAAGCAAACATTTATTAGGCACCTACTATCTCCAGGGTACTGTGCTAGGTCCTAGGGATTTAAAACAAAAAAACCAAAATAGTCTTTGCCCTTAAGAAACTTGGGTTCTCTTGAGGGATATAATCCCCAAATCAGTAAATAATGGACCTTTTAAGAAGGGAAAGGGTATTAAAAAGAAGTTCAATATTCTCCATTTCTAGTTCAATTCAGACTACCCAGAGTGGGCTAAAGGATGTTGGAGATGAGATGTTTCCACAGAGATTTCCTGGGGCACTATGAGAATGGGGCCTTGGATGGGAAGAGAAAGATTTCAGTAAAGAGACATAATGAGGCTGGGAAGGATAAGAGGGAAACAAGCAGAAGACTGGGCTTTGTACATAGCATCAAGTCTAGGAAAGGCCAGAGACAAAGGGGTTGATATCTGTGTATTGTGCTTCTACAGTTTAAATCACTGAGATCTGAGGGAACGGGAAGAACTGATTGTCCAAGGCCAAGGAGGGGAGTGAACAGGTAGGATAAAGAAGGTGTCTGAACTCCAGCAAAGAGCTCTCTCATGATTTTTCTTCCTCAGAGAGCTGAGCACCTGTGTGGCTTTTTAAATAGGATAGCAAGTGAAAGGACAGGCTATTCCCCTCAACCCCATCTTTTGATGAGTTCTGGACAATTCCCGTGTACCTCCATTATCTCTTTCATGGGATAGCAGTAGCCACACTGGGGCCTTTCAATGTGCTTATCAAGACACAAACTTCTTGAGACTTGGGATAGAGGTGAGTAGCTGATGAGAGCTGCAATGATGCATGATGATATGCTCTATGTACTGACATTATGCTCTTGGTGACCAAACTACTTTTTAAATAAGGAAATTTAACTGCAACTCTCTTAGAATAATCACATTTTAAAACAGAATCTTTTTGCCAAATAATCACCTTGAATTCTGACCATCATACTTCAGCAGCCTAACCCTCCAGTGACTATTCAGAAAATCTTTTAGAAATATGGAAAGGCATTAGGAGACTGTTATGTGGGGTTTGCATATACAGTCGATCTGCACAGTCTTTCACAGAATGCTATGAATTCTCCCATAGTTTACCATATTAAAAAGAAATACTGTGTGAGAGAATTCACCCAGATCAGAGGAGAGCAGTTTTCCCCTTGATTTGTGTCTGGAAAATGAGAAAAACATAACACCAGCATATGATGGAGCTATGAATAAAGAACACACACACACATTTCAATTGCTCAGCTCACTTTTTATGGTGCAACGGAGAATGATGCTTTTTTGCATTTGTTATTAAAGGACAGAACAGATGGTAAAAGGTTAGTTTAAAGTGATGTCTTCATTAAAATAACTTACGATGCCCAGTGATTGTGCTCATCCAGGGATTTTGGCTCTGAACCCAGGATGAAGCTTTTATCCCCAGGAATACATAGGATTCTGGAATACAGGATTCTGGAAAACTCTTCCCAAAGGAGGAGATATTTTCCTAATTTAAAATGAACTTGAAGACAGAGGAAAGTCACAATTTTAATTTTTTACTCATGTGACAGACTTCCTCTTAGAAAAATGAATATACCCCCTTTTCACAGTACTCAATGGATCTATGAGCAAAAAAAAAAAGAAAGAAAGAGAAAAAGGAACATGTCCACATTCCAAGTGAAATCACAGAATGTCAAAGCAGAAAGGGGATTGTGAGATCACATAATCCAAGCTGCTCATTAAAGAACAATTTTTTTTTAAATACTATTGGAACCTTTTGTTTTTCTTTTAGACATTTCCAGATATACTCTTGCCTCTTATCCCCACAATAAGCCTTCCATGGTAATAAAGAAAATAGTCAAAATAGTTAAGCAAAAGCACTTGATATAGCAACTATGACTGACCGTACAAACAACATTCCCCTCCCACAATCCCCCACATCTCCGAAGAAAGTAGGGTATTGGAAGAATCTATGAGAAACAAGAGGTAGAGAGAATTATGGGATGTAAAATGGATAATTTTGATCACATTAAATTTAAAAGGTTTTGCACAAACAAAACCAATGCAGCCAAGATTAGAAGGAATATAGGAAACTTGAAAAAAATTTTATAGCAGATTTCTCCAATGAAGGACTCATTACTTAAATATATAGAGAACTAAGTCAAATTTATAAGAATGTGAGTCATTCCCCGACTGATAAATGGACAAAGGACATGAACAGTCAGTTTTCAGAAATATAAAAGTCAAAAGAAGTCACTTAACCTTTATTTGCCTTAATTTCCTCATTGTTAAAAAGGGAATAGCAGTTACTTCTCAGAGCTGCTGTGAAGATGAAATAAGATAATTGTAAAGCTCTTAGCACAGTGAAAGGCACCTAGTAAATACTATATAAATGTTACTTATCATTATTACTTTTATTGTGGTGCAATAATATTCCATTACATACATGTACCACAATTTGTTAAACTATTGTTTGATTGATGGAAAATTATGGTTTCTAGGTTTTTGCTACCACAAAATGTTAATGTCATCATTGTACAGATGAGGAAACTGAGGCCCAAGTTTCCTATTTCTGTAGCATCACCCCTCCATAAAGGACAAAGCTTTGAAAAGGAAGATCATGTCAGACAATCCATTGTTTGGCCAAAACCCATGATAACATGAGATTTCCAATTTCACGAAGACTATCTCTGACTTGTAATATCCATATTGCCTCTAGCTCTCATCTTTGTCTCAGGCCCCAGATCTTGGCATTCTCAAGAAATTATTGTTCCTGAGTCGGCCTCTTGAGTGATTCAGAAACCAAAGAAATTTCCCCAAATGAAAGCATCACATCCATTTATCTTGGAAAAGCTCTTATACCCTGAACTCAAGGAAGAGTGGGGAAGAATACTGGAGGGCATGAGTTCAAATCCTATCTCTGATACTCACTGCCTATATGATCTTGACTAAGTCCCTTAACCTGCTTGGCCTTTGGTTTCCTCACATAAAATGAAGAGATATCTGAGCTCCCTTGGTCTGTGATTCCATGATCCTATAAGCAAATAAAAGGAAATAATAATTGACCATCCAATCTGACCTCCAGCCTTTGCCACTACTCTTTACCTCCAACCATCCTCCTCCTTATGACCTTTATAGAGAGGACCAAAGGTACGTACACAGCAGTAGTTGGAATCTTCTCTAGGAGATACAGACTGGAATTAGTTCCCCATGGGGAAAATCTGAAACAACAATTCCCTTAAACATCAAGTCCTATAGAAAAGCTTGACCCTAATGATTTTTTTAAAAGCATTATAGAATATACTGAAAAAGAAAGCAAGAGATGCAATACTAGCGTCAATAATGGTACCGATGGAGCAAAGAAGGAACTGTTGAGATGTTGAATAACTTCAAACTTTGAGCATATTTGATAAAAGGAGCAAAGAGAATCTGATTTTGAATGATGTTTCAGGCTGCTAGTGTTTATGTATTTTTGGTCCATAAAGATGATTAGGGAGTGAAGAAGAGAGGCCAGAAATCAAGACCTCCAGGGCCATTTATGGTCATTTCTCTTTCTTTCCTGAAGTTCAGTCTTTTTATCTGAAACACACAAGAATGAAAACTGTGCCAGGAAGACAAGCGAGATGCTTTTATTGTTACACAAAGGATTGGATTTCTGAATAAGCTTCATAAAGATCAGAAAACAGCTGACTGATATCAAAATGGGAGATTCATGCCTCAGATAGGGTTTGAGCTAGAGATGTAGTCTGATCTCATGGATAAAGTGCTGGTCTTGGAGCCAGGAAGACCTGGGTTCAAATCTCCCCTCAAAGATGTATTGGCTGTGTTACTCTAGGTAAATCATTTAACTTCTCGGTGCCTCAGTCCCTTATCTGTAAATTGAAGGAGGAAGGCTCAGTGATCTGTAAGGTCCCTTCCAGTTCTAAACCTATGAATCTTTGGGCTTCTTTCAACTCTGCCATTCTACAATCCTATGAACATCTCAATACTCCTTTACAAGGACAAGGGAAAAAGAAGATAGAGGGTACCAAGCTATAAAGGAATTTTATGTCAATTGAGATATCCTTTGAGGTATCACAGGAGCCGAACAGAAACTACTTTATTCTTTGTGGCTACTATGGCCTGTTAGGATAATTTTCTTTTGATATTTTGCCTTCACTATGGCCTAGGGGTAGGAAGATTAGTTTATAGAGACACATTTTCCAGCTTTGGTCAGGGTGGCTGTCATTTGTTCCAGGAACATTTTTACAATGACTCTTCTTATGCTTCCACATAGACTCAAAGTCAAGGTCTCCTTGGTACTGTTGCCTCACATCTGTTCTCTGGCCTACCTGGCCCCGACCCTGTTGTTGCCTGTGGATCACACTTGGGTTCCTATTAGCTATCTGCATTTGTAACCGCTTGCCTTGCTTTGTCTCTCTGACATCTGTGTTATCCTGGTTCTTGCCCACCTGCTTTGTTCCTTAGCCGCTGATTTATAGTGACCTTCAGTATCTAAGCCTAACTTCTTACTTGGCTTGCTACATTTCTGACTTGCCATTTGGCCCTGACCTTCAGTTTATATAGTGTTCTGATTATGCCTTTTTGTTGGTCCACGGTCTACAATCACTTTACCATATGCTCTGATCTCATACTCTGTTTTTTCACTTGCTATCTACCTTATAACGCAAGGTCCTGGGGTCAATAGTTTGCTTCTTCCCAGAATTCAAGTTACAAAACGGGACAGTAGTTTTTCTTTATGGGAATCAGGATAACACCTAGCCAAGGGGTCAGCAAGTTCTCTAACCTTGAGGAATTCAACAATGCCTCTCAGGGCTACTCTGCTAGGTAGCTAGTGGGTTTAAAGGGAAAAGGAAAAGAAATCAATGGAAGAAACAAAGGAATGGGAAGAAACAAAGAGAATCCTAGAATTACAAAATTGAAGTGCTCTACACACAGCAGACACTTGAATATTTATTGAATTTGAATTCCAGAATGCAACCGTTGAAAGAAAACTACCTTAAATCAAGGTTCTTAACATGGGATCTGAAAATTTATTTTTTAAAATGTATGTTTTTATTAACAGCATTTCAAAATAATTGGCTTCCTCCACAATCTTATGTATTTGATTTTATGTATTTAAAAACATTCTGAGAACTGAGTTCATAAGGTTCATCAGACTGCCAAAGGGGTCCATGACATAAAAAAAAAAAGATAAAAAAAACATGGCCTTAAAGGTCACTTAATCCAAATCTCTCCTTTTGCTCTGAAAGTTCAAATCACTGAGTATTAGAAAGTGAAAGCAACTTATTTAAGATTGCACAGATAGAAAGAAAAGAGAAAAAAATAAAAGAAAAAGAGGAGAAGTAGAGGAGTAAGTTATTTTTTGTTTAAAACCTTATGATATGTGATTCTCATTAGCAAAGATGGGGGACTGTGGAAGTGACTTCTATATCTATCTGTCCATCAGACCATGGTGTACTTCCAATTTCATCATACCATCGAGCTGGGCCATAGTACCATTTCTCCTATAGCTTTGCCCTACTTCTCTTCACCAGGATCACCCCTTTCTCATAGAATCCATGCCCCTGGCCATGGGAAAGGTAATGCTGCTACTTTGGAACTCTGCTCTGAGGCCAAACAGTTTTGATTGAGGACTAAATTCTTAAGTCTTAATATATCTCCTTCTCACCCCTAAAGTTTTCCACTTCTTGCTCTGGGTATAATAACCAAAACAAGAGTACCGTTATTTCTAGAAATGGTGGGTTAGCTGGTTGACTTTTCTGTAAATTCATGCCAGGCATCAGTTCCTTGTGGTCTATCACAGTCTCACTTTTTGTATTCCTATCCATAGGGCAAAGACCTGTGTCTGACACAAAGTAACTTCCTTATAAATGCTCATTCATTCATTCATTCATTCATTCATTCATTCTTCAGTCCATTCATTCATCCATTCTCAATTTTAGTTCTAGGAAGGACTTTAAATGTATTTAGTCCTCACTCCCATTTTGCAGATGAATAAATGGAGTCCCAGAAAGTGGAAGTGCTCAAGGTCACATAATTGCTAAGGGAAAAAGTGGGGTCTCAAACCCAGATCCTGTCACTCCAAAATGGAATATTCTTTCACTGCACCAAAAAGATAATTCCAGGCTTGTTAGTTCAGGTGTCAAATATATTGTAAATGAAGATAGAATAAAGACTTACTCCATATAGGTACTGGTTAGTTTAACAAAGAAAAAAATGCTCAGTTTTTTAGCCATTCATTTCACAAAAGGCAAGTTGGGTGGCAGAAGGGATACAGTGCAAACCCTGAAGTCAGGAAGAGTTCACATTTAGCCTCAGATACTTAGCAGTCTAGTGACACTGGACAAATCACAAAGTCTCTCTCTGCCCCAGTTTCCTCATCTGTAAAATGAGGATAAAAATAGCAGCTGTTTCCCAGGTTACTTGTGAGGACAAAACAAGATGATGTTCATAAAATATCTTACAAATTTTAAAGTGCTATATAAATGCTATTATTCTTATTCTGACTGTTGTTATTTGTCCTAAGGGAAAATAGCCTCAGTAGAGTCCATACAGAAGTACAAATCAAAGCACATATCCCAGAAACAAAACTTAGCACTAAAATTCTTGGCACCATCAAATGGTTCAAACTCAAAAACAGATTATGTTCTTATCAATTCACATGACAATAAAGAAGATACATCGCCATCTGATTTGTTGCTATACCCTGAGGATGCTGCCAAGCACTCAAACTGTACTGCAGAAAGTGCAACTATGATGGGCTGGCCACGTTTTTCAAATGCCAAACATGTGCTTGGCCTACAAGACTATTTTATGGAGGATTCACACATGGCAAGTGTTCATGTGGTGGTCAGAAAAGGTGATACAGGGACACTCTCAAGGTCTCTCTTTAAAATATTGGAATTGATTGTGTGGCATAGGACCACCCAGCATGGAGTGCCCTCATCAGAAAAGGTGTTGTGCTCTATGAGCAAAGCAGAATTAAAGTAGCTCAAAAGAAACAGAGGATACACAGATTTAGAGAACTCACCCCAAATAGTCACATGTGCTCTTTGTGCCTGACCTGTGGTAGTGCCTTTGGAGCTTCTATTGGTCTGATCAGCCATAGTCGGACCCATTGTAACTTGACTCTGATGTGGTGATGTCATTTTGGTCCTCTTCCAGAACGAAGGACAACAACCACATCCTGCGGGCCACTAGACCTTCCCATCTGACTTACAGCTGATACTTCATATATCTGTTATCTCTCCCTATTAGAATGTGAGCCCCACTTGAGAACAGTGAGTGACTTGTCTTTCTGTTTATATCCCTAGTATTTAAAATAGTACTTTGCACATAGTAATCACTTAATAAAGTGAATACTTTTAAATTCATTCATTCACACTGCTACTTACATACTACATATATACATTCATACTACATACATATACCCATTAATCTATCCATATATCTATCTATCTATCTACCTATATATATATATATATATATATATATATATATACACATAAAATGAAATATTTGTTCATAAAAGTTGGTGTGCTATTTCTTTTACATAAAACTTTTGGGCTCAGGACTTCAGTCTAAGCATTCCTGTGCTATTTCCTTCCATGCATACCGGAGAAAGAATGCCAAAACCCACCAGCTTGTTATCTAGTGCTTCTAAGCATTACAGGAGAAAAAGGTTTCATAAGAATGAAAGTAGGATTGCTTATAAAGACTGGTCAAGAGAATGAGGTTAAACTCAGGAAAGTTTAGAATGATGGAGTAGTAGGGCTGTTAGATGGAGATAGGGACAGGACAAGACTTGGGATTTCATTTTATTGTAGATTTTCAGGCATTTCCTCTACCAATCCACCATCTTCTCTGCAACTTTGCCTTAGACAGTTGCTTGGAACACTAAGACAAGTGTCTTCCCAGGGTAACATGGCCTGGATATGTCAGAACCCATATGTCTCCTGGCTTGGAGGCTCACTCTCTATCCATTATGCCTCAATAGAAAGAACACTAAATTTGGAGTTAGAAGACCTAGGCACATTTTAACTCCTCTGCTAGTCACTTGTCTAACTTTTGGCAAGTCCCTTACTCTCTCTGAAACTGTTTTTCTATCAGTAAAATCAAATGATTAAACTAGACGAGGGTTAAGCTTTACTCTAACTCTGAACCTTCTGATACTGGGGCAATCTAGTACTCATCTACCCAGATGTCATTGATGAAACCTATTCAGCTCTCTCTGTCATAGAGGTCTTGACTGCATTTGATCTAAGTAGGTCTTCCCATATAAATATCTTTATCATTACCCTAAAAGAAACTTCAATTTATCATTCATTCAGAAGTTGGCATGAGACCCAAAAATTTCAGTCATCTGGCTCCTACTCTGAGAAGTCGCTTAAGGTAACAGGGAAGAGGAAGTCTCTAAATGCTGTTGAGTGGGAAAAAGACAAAAGCATCTGATATAAATTAGCATGTACACAAAACAACCTCCAAACAAAATATATACCCTATTTTACTTTTAACTGAGTACTACAATAATAACAGCTATCATTTATATAAAGCTTTAACTTTTGTAAAGGGCTTTACAGATATTATCCCATCTAAACTTTACAACTCTGAGGTAGGTGTTATCAGTACTCCCATTTTATAGATGAGGAAACTGAGGTCAACAAATTAAATGGCTTGCCCATACAGTTAGTAAACATTTAAGGTACAAGAATTGGAACTTATTTTCCAAACTCTGTCAGGTACTCTACACCTCACCGCCCATCTGGGTCATGAAAAGATATCTCTAACTCAATATTCCCTACCAGGCAAATCCTGTACAAATATATTCATGATTTTCATTAGTATTCATGGGACTTTGAGGGTTTTTCCATGATTTATAAAACTCACAGTAATTGTGAATGGTAATGTATAATGGTGTCAATGTTACACAACAAACACCTTTCATATTACATCCTTGGGTTTTCTGCTCATTACCAGAACCTAATTGAAAATAATTGAAGACTGGATTCCATCATGCATAGAAAGTGTTTCATAAAGCATGAGAAACATAAACATCCTCAAATCCTTTAAAGTAGGATGTTTTAGAATCAAATATGGCTCTCCAGAATATATATACCCATAGTTTCTTCCCAAAATTTCACTCATTAATTTGAGTGGAAATATTGTACTGCAACTACATCTTAACCATTCACACAATTCTGGGGCAAAGTGCTTTTAAAATACACTTTGTGGTATGTTTTAAGTGATTCATGAACTTCTCGGCTACTGTTTCATAATTTTCTTTCAAAATCAATTAAATTTATGTCTTTAAGGAAAAATGAGGTTGAAGTCTCTAAAATTACATGTTAGTATGAACTTTAAAAATGTCAGAGACCAGAGGAATGTGGATCAGAGGTGAAGTTCTTCAATGTACTGGAGTGAGAAGTCAGTCATTGCAACTCTAGCTATTGAACACAATACTAAGAAAGATGGAATCCTTTAAAAGTTTGAAGACACTTAGGAAGCAGCCAGCTCTTGAATGAAAACATGTCAAAGATGTCAAAGAAGACACTAGATCTTGAGAAGGAAAAGGATATGCTTTAGTAGACGGGGATAACAGCTTTGGCTGGCTGGGGTAAACCAAGAACATTCCAGTCTTTCATCTAGTCCAGACAAAACCACACCCAGGTGTAAGACAAATTCCTTTGGAAGGCTTCATTGCCTCAGCTTGTCGAAGATGAAGAACAAAAGTGACAAATGGAAGAACATGATGATCTATTGAATTTAAGTTCATTCCTTGGGTTCATTCCTGATCATTTAACCAGCTGTTTTGGTGATTGTTTTCAAATCACCAAAATGTTGACTCTAAAGTCTTGGTTGAAAATTTTCCCTTTATGAATACTTAATGCTTTGGTATATTACCCCCATCCTCAGCAGGTCCTCCCACTTGCAATTTTTATTTGATTTTTGTTAACATCGAAGGACATCAATCTGTCAGGCATCATCGCGACTTTTCATCCCAATTGCCACAGTGCCAGACATACAGACATGGGATTTAATCCACATATTTGCAGACGTGTTCAACATGGGCATAGTTGTCTGTGTGTCCATATGTTCTACTTCTGTTAGTCTGTCTGAAATGATAAGTCTGAATGGGCAAACATTGGCTTTCTGTAATTGGCTTGGCACAGACCCTAACACAGCATCAATCAAAGCTCTGAGCAGGAGGAAGAGAATGGCTTTAGGGTGGGAGCTCAATAAAAATTGGTTTATTGCTAACTCTGTTTACAAAGGCTTAAGAAACTGAAAAATGTAGAAATCTAAAAGGGGAAAGTTTGCTCTTCTGATTTTTCTATCTACTGAAATCCTACTCCTTCAAAGTCCAGGTCAAGTGCCTCCTCATCCATGAAGTCTTCCCTGATTAAGCAGGCCCTTAACTATCTCTTTCCCTGTGGGTTTGACACATACTCAGATGGCACTTATCCTATATTGTCTTGGATTGTTGTTGAACTATTCCATGCATGTATGACTCCAGAAAATTCAAGTAAATGTTTTAAAAGTATCTTAAGGGACATACAATTGGATTTGTTGAGGTACCTACTGAAATTAAGTACAGAGAAGTTTTCTAGATTCCTGAAAAGATATTAAGTTTTGAAGGCTATGGATCCTACCAACAATGAAATTTACCAGGTAATAGATTGAGACATATATGCAGATAATTATAATACCAAGTAAAATAAAAACATGGTAAGTCTATGAGAGATGTGAAAGAAAGTGCTATCCAGGATCTGAAGGGGAATGATGTTTTTCACAAGGGGCATAAAGTAAGGTTTCATGGAGAAGACATCATTAAGTTTTAAAGGAAATTTAACAGACAGAGAGATTGGTAGGATAGCCCAAGTACTCACTGCAGAAAGAACAAATACATAGAGGTAGGAAAGTAGAGGACATGCTTAAGGACAGAGTATAATACAGTTTAGCTCAATTGTAGGATGTATGGAGGGGTACAGGACTAAATAAAGTTTAGTAGCTTGCATAGTAGTAGATTATGAAAGAGTTTGAATTTGAGGCCAAGGAATTTGAAGTTTATTTGGTACATAAAAGGGAGCCACTGAAGACTTTTGAGCAGAAGGTGACATGGACAAGCATAAGGAAGGATTAGTCAGATGATGGTATGCAGGATTCATTACAGGAGAAGACAGAGAAGTAAGACCTATTAGGGAGACTACTGCAATAGTCTAGGCAGTTGGTAATGGGGTCTTGTACTAAGATGGTATTAGTGGGAATAAATGCCAAGAGTTGCTGACAAGCTAGAACTGTAAGGATATGACTAGGCATGAAAGCTGAGGGAGAGGGAAAGGTAAAAAATGATCCCAGTGTGTTCCTAACATAAGGGACTAGGTGGTGGTGGTAGCACTGATAGAAGTGAATCTGGAGAGAAAGAGAGGAGTTGATTTCAAGGAGACATAATAAGGTTAGTTCTGGAAATGGTGACTTTGAGGTCTTGGTGGGACTTCCAGGTAGATGTATACTGCAGGCAATTGGAGCGATAGGTCTAGAGCTCAGAAATATCAAGGAAGATATTGTCTGCATCCAGAGAAAGAACTGATGAATAGAAGTATGTATAAATGATTTTACATATATATATATATATACATACATATATACATATACACACTTATTTGTGTCTAATGGTAGCAGAGGGGGGAGGAAAGAGCAAAGAAATTTACATGATAACTTTGTTATTTGTTTAAAAGGAAAGCAAATTGTACCTTATAGATTTTCAGTTTCATATACAATCATATTTTTATTACACTGTTATGGAAATGCTTTTCTTCCATAAATTAAAAATTAAATTAAATAATAAACTAAAAAAGGATACCTGGAGATAGAGATTTGGGAATCATTTTGATTAGAGGTAGTAGAAGAAGCAACAGGAATGAATGACACTGAAAAAGAAAGAATATATAGAGAAAAGGAGGTACCCTTAACGAAAACATTTAGGTCATTCAGTCAGTAAACATTGATGGCACCTACTATGTGCCAGCCACAATATTAAGCACTGAAGATACAAAAAGAGGCAAAAGACAGTCCTTGGGCTCAAGGAGCTCACCATCTAATGGAAAGATAACAAAACAAATATATATATATATAAAGAAGTTCTCTCTACCTATAAGAGAAACAGGAAATAATTGAGAAGGAAGGAACCAAAATTTAGAGGTATTAAGAAAGGCTTCCTATAGGAGATTGGATTTTAGTTGGAACTTGGAGAAAGCCAGGGAAGCCAGTAGGTGGAACTGAGGGGGGAGAGGGTTCCAGGCATGGCAGACAGCCAGTGAAAATGCTTGCATCCAAGATATAGAATGTCTGGCTCATAGAACAGCAAGGGAGCCAGTGTAACTGGATTGAAGAGTGCAGGGCAGGGAGTAAGATATAACAAGATTGGAGAGGTAGGAGGGGACTAGGCTATAAAGGGTTTTGAATGCCAAATAAGGGATTTTATATTTGATCCTGGAGGTTATAGGGAACCACTGGAGTCTATTGAGTTAGGGTGTGTGTGTGTGTGTGTGTGTGTGTGTGTGTGTGTGCACGCGCATGTATCGGGGAAGAGGGTGTCATGGTTCAACCTGTGCTTCAGAAAAATTACTTTTACAGCTGAATGGAAGATGGATTAGAGTGGAAAGGTATTTGTTTGTGTACAAACTCACCAGCTGTTGTAATGGTCTGAGCACGAGGATCCTGCACGGGGTAGTAGCAGCATCAGAGAAGAAAAGGGGGTATATTTGGGAGATATTGCAAAGGTGAAATTGATTGGCTTTGGCAAGAGATGGGATATGGGGAGGGGAAAGAGATAGTGAGGAGATAAGAATGACACCTAACTTGTGGGTCTGTAGTAGAGAGAACGGTGGTGCTCTTGACAGTAATATTAGACTTAGGAAGGGGGTAAGGTTCAGGAGAAAACATAATGAGATCCATTCTGGACATGTTGAGTTTAAGATACGAAAAGTGAGAGTATGGGAAGAGGATGAGGAACCAGTGAAAGACAGTAAAGAGAAGTTTTCACTCTAGGAAGAAAACTGGGAGATCTAAGGAAATGGGGAGAATCCAGTGGGGAAGGAGTAGATCAAAAAACTTATCTCCCCATTTACACTATAAACTCTTTCCTACATCATCTACTGCCTCTTAGACATTACAAGTGTATGTCCCACAGGCACCTCAAACTCAACACGCTCAAAGTGGAACTCATTATCTTTTCCAAAAACACATCCATTGTCTTAACTTTTCTATTTCTCATGAGTTCATCTCCATTCTTCTAGTCACCTAGCTTTTCAGTCTCAGTCATCCTCAACTTTTCCCTCTCCTTTAGCCCAAATATCCAATCAGTTCCTAAGCTTGTTGACATTATCTCCACAACATATATAGCATTTGTTGCTTTCTCTCCACTTGCATAGCAACATCTTAGTTCAGGCTCTAATCACCTCTTGCCAAGACTATGGTAATAGCCTCAATTGGTCTCCCTGCCTCTAGCCTCTCCCTTATGTAACCTATTGCCCACACAGCTGTCAAGATGAATTTCCTAAGGCACTGATTTGACCATGAAACTTTCCTGCTTTGGAAACTCTGGTAGTATTTTATTACCTCTAGAATTAAATACAAACTTCTCTTTTAAGCCTTCAAAGCCTCTGACAATCTGGCTTCAGCTGACTTTCTAGATTTATTATGCATTACTCTCCTTCACAAACTTACAGTCAAACTGGATCACTTGCTACTCCTCATAGAAAACATTTCCTTTTCTATTTCCGAACTTCTGCAATCAATGGCTGTCCCCCATACCTAGAATGTACTCCAACCTCCTCTTCCCCTCTAAGAATACTTAGCTTCTGTCAAAGCTCAGTTTATACTCCACCACCAACACAAGGCTTTTCCTGGTCTTCCTACTACTTTTCCCATCCAACTGGAATTTCCTTGCGTTTTATATATTATGTATGTGTAATCTATAGCATATATATTGCATTGGATTATATGTGTGTGCATGCTGTTTCCTCTGATAGAATAGAAGCTCCTTGAGGGAAGGTATTGTTTCATATCTGTCTATACATCCCCAGCTTCAGAGATGATGCATTATACACAGCAGTTGCTTAATAAATGCAAGCTGATTGAAGGACTGTCTCTTAGCTTTGCATCTCCTCGACCTAACTAGGCACATAATTCTAAACCTAATACATAATAATCAAGTGAACAAATAAGCAGGGATCCATGCAGATCTTTTAATACCTCTGGGCACTCCCTCTCAGAATAGGCATCTTGGAAACCTGGGCATATACCACTGCATTGGCTATGAGAAGATGTGTCATCCTTCACCAGAAGCTTTTCATGCCCCAGGAAGGGATAAGCTTAAGGCCTCAACTGCTCAGCTGTCAGGATGCCATGAAGCTCCATGGCTTGCTAACAGAGAGAACTTGTGTACTTGGTCAAACTTGTGCCAAACCACGAGGAGATAAGAACGAGGAGGGATTTGGAATGGGCAGTATGGTACGCCAATGTACCTTGTTCCCTTGACTAGTATAGATTCGGCAAGTTTCAATTGCTGCGGCTCTGGCATGATGATGAGCTCATTATCCATAATTGTCCCCCTGCTTAGCATTAGAAACATGAAAAGTGGCTGCACTGGAAATAGGAAGCAGCATGGGGCTGCAGGGCCCCTCTGTGAAATCTGCTTTGGTGCCATTGCTCTGAATATGCTCTGTCGCATTGTTTTGTTAGTACATCAATATTTAATGCGGTTGGTGACACTCTATGTCATCAGAGTGAAGGATTGCAAGAAAGGGGAAAACAAATGAAAAGACTATATTAATAAAAGATCTGGGAGCAATGGTATCACCCATCATGTTGGCAGCCTTGGCTCTGATGTGCTCAGCTGATATTGCCCACTCTGGAATACTTAGGCCCTGGTGGTGGGAAAGTGAATTGTGTCATCCTGTGGCATGGAAGTGCCCCCAGAAAGGCAGCACAGTAATGAATCCAGGTATTTCAGCAGAATTACTTTCTTTATTCCCTGCGATTCTGCAGAGAAGTTGGTTATCTTCTAATAAAACAACTTGTCTTTTAAAAGAAAAAAGGCTACCACAGAATTGGAACTCAAGCATGAAAATTGGGGGCTCTTGTTTTTAGTAGTAGCTGGCAACAGAAGAAACCCTGAATCCCCCATTTGGATGATTTATCATTTTAATTGAGATCTTTACTAATTTCCTCCTTATTGCCAATGGCACAAGGAGACCCCAAATTCCTGGGTGTATGGAGGCCTTTGATTTGCTTCATTTTATACCATTACAAACTAATGACTCAACAGCATGGTGATAATGAATCAACAAAATTGGTTGATTTTTATCCTTCATACTGGAAGACGACCAAAAAGACCGCTTGGTGGAGCAGTGGATAGAGCACTGGGCCTGGAATCAGGAAGACTCACCTTTCTGAGTTCAAATCTGATCTCAGACAGTCACTAGTTGTATGACCTGGGGCAAGTCACTTACCCTGCTTACCTCAGTTCCTCATCTATTAAACGAGCTGAAAAAGGAAATGGCAAACCATTCCAGTATCTTTGCAAGAAAACCTCAAATGAGCTCACAAAATGTCAAACATGATTTAAAAATGACTGAACAAATGAAAAGTCAACGTGCAGTTTATTTGATAAGACCAAGATGAGCTCAGAAGGCTCTACCACAGTTTGAGCAAAAATAGACCATAGAGAAAATGAATTAACAAGTGGTGGTTGAGGGTTTATGGTGGGCAAGGAGAATCCAATACATAAGGCTGCTGGAGGCTCAAGAAAAATAGAAATCATGGTCTATACTCTCAGCTCCAAAATCATTTTTTAAGCACATACCATGTAAAGGCACGGGAGTTACAAAGGCACTATTCTAGGAAGTGGAGATAGAGAGATAAAATAATGAATTAGTCCTTGACTTCTAGCAGCTTACATTCTACTAGGTCTTAAAAGTGGGCTAACAGATAGCGGTGATACACAAGAAAACTTAAGGAACAAAACAAAGCAGGATAATAAAGCATAGATACCCTGAAGAGCTGGGAAATAGAAAATCACTATGGGCTGAAGTGAAAGTCAGGAAAAGTGTCCCGGAGGAGGTATGACTTACAATGGGCCTTGACGACTGGACAGGATTCAGAGAGCAATCTTAATATGATATAGAGTCATAGGACTTAGGGATCATCTGAGCCAGGGGTGGGGAAACTGAGGCCTCAAAGCCACACATGGCTCTTTAAGTCCTCAAGTCTGGCCCTTTGACTGAACCTGTTCTGTGAAGTCTGGATTCAGTCAAAGGGCCACCCTTGAGGACCTAGAAGGCTACATGTGGCCTGGAGGGCTGCAGGTTTCCCACCCCAACAGATAACCCAATCCCTTGCTTTTATACACAGAATTTACATGCCATTAACCAGAATTGAAAGGAACCTCAGGAACCATCTATTTCTTTATCCTTGGGAAAGTCACTTAATGTCCCTGGGCTTCAGTTCCTTCACTTGAAGGTTGAACCAGATGAACCCTAAGATTCCTTCCAGTTCTGAGTCTTCAATCCTAAAACCCATTCTGAATAAGGATCCTCCACAGAACACCCACCCACTCTATTTGAATACCTCCACTGAGGGAGAATCTACCACCTTGTGGGGCAGCCCAGTCTACTTTTGCACAGCTCTAAAAAAAATTTGTCCTGACATGGTCTTAATCTGCTTCTTTTTGACTTCCGCGCATTGTTTCTAGTTCTGCCCTCAGAGAGCACGCATATCAAATCTAAGTGAGGAAACTGAGCCCCAGACTGTGAAGTGATCTACCCAAGGTCCCACAGTTCCTACTGTTTCTGCCTAGTGAAATGCTGATTAAGCAAGTTTCCATTCTTCTGGGGCCTACAGCAGTAGGCAGTAACCAAGAAGAATGCAGCTGGATCAGTTCTTGATCCAAATGATCCCCTTTGCGTCAGCTCTGTGTCCCGTCAAATCTGACCAACAGGGAGAGAGCCCTCCAGTCCCACAGAAGTGAATCAGTCAATCTCTGAACTTTTGTTAACGGCTCACTAAGTGCCAAGCACTGTGGTAGGCCTTAAGCTTACAAAAAGAAATGGAATCTATGTATCACTATACTTTTGATACTGTTTCCTCTATATCCTTACTGCATTCTGGGCTACAAAGGTACTCTTACATGTTTAAAAAGAGATGGCCCAGAGAGCAAAGCCCCTGGGATCTTTCTGAGAGAGACATGTAAAACACACACACACACACACACACACACACACAACACAATGCTTCTCTATTTCTCCAAGAGACGGCTTTCCTCAGAGTAAGAGAATAAATAATAACTGATTGCCTTCCCTTACTTCCTCCTCAGTCTCATGGGATAGAATTTGTTTTTGTGTGACCTTTACTTTCACATTAAGTTATGTGTTTTCCCTGTTGTTTCACTATCCTGTCCTGAACTAACAGCAGTTCTATCTAATTCACATGCTAAGGCAGGCTTCCAGACTACAAGTGTGACGTCCAAGTGGTCCGATGGTGTAAATGGAGACTGTTTACAGTGGTTGGAGTGACTTTTAGACCTCTCTTCAAATCTAATGTACAGTCCTGGGCAAAACTCCTTAACCTTTTCCTTGTGCCCCATTGAAAGGTCTATTGGAAAGCCCCAAATCAACATTGTTTTTGTCTTGTCAGAAGAACTGAAAACTACAACTTGACACTTGTTTAATACAACCAACCTATTGATGGTTTTTAAAATCTGAAGAGGAGTAAAGACTTGTCTTGGATTTCATCTCTTCTTCACCTCATCTAACCATTCTGGGGGAAGGTGCCAATTTGTTAACAACACTCTCCAGGGGTGAGGAAACTGTGGCCTTCTAGGTCCTTGGGTGCAGTCTCTTGACTGAATCCAAACTTCACAGAACATTTTTTTTCAGTCAAAGGGCCTCACTTCAGAACCTAGAGGTCATATGCAGCCTCAAGGCTGCAGGTTCCCCACCCTTAAACCTCAGCCAAAGTGAATCTGAACCATTTGGGATTTTGAAACTTGTGTGTGTGTAAGTATGCGTGTGTGTGTGTGTGAGATATAGTGCTCTCTTGTTCCTTCTCTATCTCTTCCCTCTTAATGATTTGCAGGAGCACCATAGACTTTGTAATCAACACCAATCACTCCTCTCCTGGTATGTTTTGGTGCCACATTGCCTCTAGAATTTGCTTTCCTAAAGCTCTCCTCCTCAGTAGATTAATATTCCCTTTTCATTGAGGTTCTGCTGCTGGGCTTCCACATTCCTCCATTCTGGCTTCTTGAACCCAGCAATGGGTCCCAGAGATGTCCTCAGATTCTCCTAGGTCCTAGGGTGACCTAGACTCCCAGACTCTTTCAATTTCAGAGCTGGAAACAAGGAATATCTTGGTCTGTATTTAACAACCAGTATTTCAGAAAAACAAAAACCAACAAAACAAGTATGTGTAACACATAGCTTAATATAAAAGTTAAGTCTACATTACATTTTCTCCATCACTTTAATAAGTCTGTGAGTTTGTCCTTCGTTGTCAAAGAAGACCATTTAATAAGTATAGACAATCAACAGAACAATAGATCAAGCTCTGATTTATGAAGTGTAAATGCCCATACTGGCTTGAGCACATCCCTGGTTGGAAGGGATATTAGGGGATGATTTAATCCAATCCTCTTGTGTAGTGAATACAGAACTAGTTTTAAAGTCAGAAAGACCTGGATTCAAATTCTACATCTGATACATACTGACTGTATGAACTTGAGCAAGTCATTTAACCTTTCAGTACTCTAGGCAACTCTGTATTGACCCTCTACCAATGACATCATAGGTTCAGTACCTAACCCTTAGCCCAACCTACTTCCTGATTTCAGGAATCTCTTCTACAACAATCTCTCTCCTCTCCTTTTCACTTATTGGCCTCTATCCCCTTTCTTCCAAAATCTGCCCTCCTCATTTATCTTCTTCCTCCTCTAGCTGCCCTCCCTGCTAACCCTGTCTCCTCTATACCTTTCTCACAGTCTTCCCCAACTACTGCTTCAGCTGACTGAGCTGTTTAATTCATTAGGAATATGACATTGCCTCCCAGAAAATTTCAAAGCTAGTTGAACTTCACTGGTTTGAAATTTATTCATAGAACTGCATCTTTGGGAATTTTTTTTTCCTGTTTCATTAGCTAATCTCTAAAAAAATAAAATTATCTGAGTCAATAGCCCATTTGACTGTCAACTCCTTCCCCTGCCTGGTCCACTGATCCTACTTTAGAAGGATGGGAGAGGCCTAGAGCACTTTCTGATGCATTCTCTGATACCCAGAAGTCAAAAGATGTTTGCTCTGCTTCCAGAGAATATATTACATTGCTCCAGTTCAGCTGGGAACACTTAGAGTAGGTTTTATGGTTTTAAGAGGCCGGGGTTACTGTTATAAACTCAAGAAAGGAGATATTTAGAGGATAGTTAAAGGACAAAAGTCTGAGAGAATATAGAAAGCAGTGGGTCACAGCAGAAAAAGCTGCATTGGGACTGGGTGCTAAACCCAGCTCTGTAACCAAGCATCTGTGTGACTTTGGGAAAGGCTTATCACTTTGCCAGGTTATAAATTCCTCATCAGACTAGAAGGGATTCCCTCCCCACCTTACAGGGTCATTGTGAGGCTCAAATAAGAATATGGATAAGAGCATGCTTTTAAAATTATTAAATAGTTTTTATCTGGACGGCTTTACTATTTTAAATGAAAACACTGTGGCTAATGAGTCAGTTTCCAGGCTGACACCAATTCTCCCTCCCTTCCCCAATTATTCATGCCAATAAGACAGAACGAATAAATCACTATATTTGGAATCAGGGAAACCTGAGTTTAAATCCTGCCTCAGACATTTACTAGCTGGGCAACCTTGGGCAAGTCACAGATAATTCCTCTCAGCCTCAGTTTCCTTGTCTATAAAATGGGAATAATAGTACCTGCCTTACAGGGTTATTGTGAGGATCAGGTGAGAAGATATATGGAAAATGCTTTGCAACCTTTAAAGCACTAACTATGCAGTAGCTATTGTGATCATTATAGAGCTAAAACTGGAAAGGAGGCTATCTAATCCAACCCTCTCATTTCACAAGTGAGGAAAGTGAGGTTTAGGGAGGTCAAGTGACTTATCCCAGGGCACACAGCTAGTAAAAATCAGTTGCATTGAACTCAGATCTTCTGCTGCCGGAGATAGTGATCTCTGAACTGTATCACACTTCCTTCTTCCCAGTTTGAGACACCAAAGTCTCTGGTGGGATGGGATGTTCCCTTTCGAAAACAATTTAGCAAACAGACATTAAACACCTCTTATGTGTGGAAACTATGGCAGACATTGTTGATGCAAAGATAAAAAGAACTCCGCCAATATGGCTGCCACCCTTAAGGAGTTTATCACCTGTACTACTAGGGAACAGACATGTATAGAATAACTAGGCTATAACTCAGATGGTAACTAAGTATACAAGAGACATTAAATCAGTTGTATGAAAGATTAGACAAGGGATCACACTTCTAACTAGACTGAGGAGATAGGACAGGGGGAAATTCATAGAGGTCATAGACCTGGCCTGGGATTTGAGGCAGGAGAAGAATCTAAACAGATGAGGAGTAGAGGGAGTTGTTTCAAACATAGAGGAAAGCATGTGAAAGAGGACAGAAATGTCCTTGTCCCCACAATTCATTCCCTCATAATCGCTCTTTTCCATTCTCTTCCAGTACACTCCATTCCATTCAGCTCAGATCAGTTTAATTCAAGAAACATTTATTAAATGCCTCCTCTGTACGAGGCATTGTCCTAGGTGCTAGGAATGCAACTACAAAGCTTTCAAGGAGCTTGTTATTCATTTGTGTCCAATTCTTTGTGACCCTGCTTGAGTTTTCTTGGCAAAGATAGTGAAGTGGTTTGCCATTCCTTCTCTAGTTCATTTTAAGCATGATGAAACTGAGGCAGATAGAGTTAAGTCACTTGTTCAAGGTCACACAGACATGAAGATGAAGATGTGTCTTCTTGATTCCAAGCCCAGTGCTCTATCCACTATGCCACCTAGCTGCCCCTGAAGGGGCTTCTCTTTCCTGGTCTTTCTCCTTACTCAAGATAATTTGTATTTATCAGCAAAACAGATTGTTTTTGTCTCAGGCTTAAAAAACAACTCCATAACCCTAGCCCTCTGTGTACAGTCTTGCATATGGCAAGCATATAATAAATATTTGTTGAATAGAATTGAATGAAAGTGAGAAAAGGGATTTAGGGGAAGGAGATTGAGGCTGGAGATGCAATTTTGGGAATCATCTGCATACAGGTGAGGATTCCAGTGGAGTAGATGAAACTAATAAGGGATCACAGGTTCAGAGATTTAAAGCCAGAAAGTACCTTAGAAAATATTGAGTTCTACTTACATCTGCATTTCATAGATAAGGAAATTGAGACTCCAAGAAGCTAATTGAATTGACCTACCTAGATCACCTACCTAGAAAGAGTCTGAGGCGGGATTTGAACAGGTCTTCCTAATTCTAACTCTAATGCTCTATTCACGATGTCACCAAGCTGCCCTAGAAAGGCACAAGAGAAGAATCTGAAGGATACTTGAAATATGAGGAAGAAGCAGAAAGAACAACGGCAACAAAGGGATTGAGAAGGGGCCCTGACCAGGAGGTAGTGGTCATTAAGGATAAGACAATTCCACAGAGGCAAAGGAGGCAGGAGAATGAAGTGTCACTTTCCACACGGGTCATTACTCTCTCTTCTCTATGAAATGGAGATAACTCCCCCAGCTGTGGGCTGATCTGAGGATCAGACAACAGAAATCATAGAATGTTAGATCTGACTTAGACCATAGGACCACAGCATCATTTTTTTGAGCTAGAAGGAGTCATAGGATGATAAGATCAAAAAGCTAGAGTAGAAAAGTCATCTAGCTCGACCTCATCATTTTAAGGATAAAGAAACTGAAGCCCAGGGAAAGCACATGACTTGTCCAAGGTCACACAGGTAATAAGTGACAGAGCTTATGACAAATGCATCCTCAAGGAAGTTTTACTCTAGTTGGAAAGACTAAGATGGATAATCTATGAAATAATGGTAAATGTTACAAAGTAAATTATAATTAATTAATAATCTATGCTGTATAGTCTCTAAGCTAGGGATTCTTAGCCTAGGGGGTCTATAAACATGTTAAAATGTTTTGATAACTATTTCAATAAAATTGATTTCATTGATAATCTATGTATTTTATTTTGTGCACTTAAATAAATGCACAGGTTCCCAAGAAGGGATCTATAGGCTTCATTAGTCTGTTCAAAGTATCCATGACCCTCAAAAGGTTAAGAAGCCTTATTCTAAATTTTATAGAATGCCAGAGAAGGAGACTAATTGTCAGGGAATATTTCAGGAGATGTAATTGGACCTGGGCTTTGAAGGATGAATGGAATAAGAGGAAAAAGAGGGAGGAGGGAATTCTAAGTAGGGCTTCTGATATGATCAAAGGCACAAAGATGGGAATAGGAAGTTGACCATGGTGGACAATGAGACTAGCCTGAGTGAAGCAGAGATGTATGTTAGGGTAAAGTTGGTTGTGTAGGGTAGGGTCACATTATGGCAGGCTTTAGACCCAGGAAGAGGAAGTTTAGAACTGATTTGGTAGCAAACTGGGAGTCCCTGAAAATTGTTAGGCATAAGTGTCACATTGTTGCTCATTGTGAATTCAAAATTCCTACTCTATTGTTTAGTGATTTTTTAAAGGTAGTCCTTAAAAGCCAGAAGAGTCCTCTGACCCCTTAGCGTTGTATGGACATAGCCTTAGTTTTTTTCAGAGGCTATGCCAGCCTCAGTGTCTATCTAGTTCCTAAATTCTGTCTGCTGCTGCCACCCTGGAAAGGCATTGAGCCCAGTTCCAGCAACAGCCTGTGTCTGCTTTTTGAAGACCAGACTAGTTAAGTATGGAGATTCTCATCACTGAAAGTCTAATCATTTGGTGAGGAGTTCTTTAGCCCCAGCAACCCATGAAATAGTGATAGTAGGGACAGAGAAGCAGGGGAGAGCAAGAGATATAAGAATCCTTAGATTTTCAGATCATCTATAAACATGGACTCAATTGTTGGTACTCACAATCTGAGATTCTTGTTCATTGACCAATGAACATAAATACTACTGGAGGAACTGGATTGTACCAATGTGGGTATCCTCACTATGAGTTAAACTAGAAGATAGACGGAAATTGCAGTTAAACAGGAAGAGAATCCATAGATTATCCTCAGAAAGGAAAAGAGAGAAGTTCATTTTATCATGCATCCAAAGAAAACAAGAAATACCATTTCATTAAACAATTGCTTGTCTTATATCTTAGTGCTCATGACAAATATTTGCAGAAAGGCCCCCATAAAATAATAATTTAAGTGCCAACATCTGTTTCAGAAGGTAAAGAGGTAGAGAAATTCTATGAAGAATTTGATAATACTCTCCAAATTAAATCAATTTTCATATTTAGTGACTTCAATGTTGGGGTGAGGACATGCAAGGACAATGAAAAATATGGTTCAGGAATAAAGAATGAATAGACTATGAATATTTTCTTCAAGGAGAAAAAATCCCCACAAGGCACTGGACATGATAAGCATTGAATAACATCAGTAAAATGAAATTGATATTTTTCTAGCAGACAAGAAACAACTCATAGTTGACATAGGAGTCAGTTGTGGAGTGTCAGCCCATTGACTTGTTGGAGCAGGGATGAAAAGTAGCAGAAAATTAGAAGAAATCAAAAAATGAGAAAAGTATCTGAGGGTATTAAGAGTTGCCTACAGCACTGGGAGTTTAGATGACTTGCCCAGGATGACACATGCAGCCTGTGTCAGGGGCAGAACTGGAACCCAGGTCTTTCTGGCTTTGAGGCCAACTCTCTATCCACTGTATCATATTACCTTTTAAAGCCAAGTTATTATCAACAAAAAATGGGAACAAGAAGGAAGGATATCAATACTAATCATAGCAATTTTGTAGTTTAATCAATGTAAATCAATTGTCAAAATGAGATCAAACGAGCCCCCACATCACTTTAGCCAGCAAACACTTGACTTACTTGCCAGCTAGCAAGATAGGACAGTCAAGGGCAATACTAATTTAGAATATGAACTTGCATGAAGGAATCTCACAGAGATGATTTGGAAGAACACAATTCTGCCTTAAAGGTTATTCTATAATAAGATGTATCCCTTGCATCTATGCAGATTATACAAGATTTCCTTGAAAGACATAACAACAGAAGTAACCTTGTTCAATGATCTGATCAATTAATACCAAGTAAAACATAAAATGGGAAAAAGTAGTTTTGTCAAAGGATGTTGTCATGCTCTTGGAGCAGATTCAATACCCAGTCCAAGTCTAGGAGAGATTCCCTATAGATGATAAGGTCTTGCTTGCAAATGACATTTTGTTGATTTCATCTAGCATAGGAACATTACAGTCTTTTAAAAGAGATCCACAAACATTTTAAAGAGTCTGGGTTAATGGATGGGCAGCTGAGGACACAGTGGATAGAGAGCTGGCATTGAAGCCAGGAAGACCTGGCTCTGACACATACTGGTACTGTGCTCCTAGGAAGGTCACTTCACTTCCTAGTGCTCTAAGTCTGAGTTATCAAGCACCTTGCAGCCTAAAACACTCAGTAAGTCTGGAACCAGATTAAATGTAATTAGGAAATATTTAACAAAATAAAGAAAATATAATAAAACATAGGTAAATATTAATTTGTCATTTTCTAAGTCATTATGCGCTCATAGGAATTCTTATCTATGGTTCAGCAACCCTTTTTTCTCTTTGATTTTGACATCATTGCTCTGGCCAACTGTGGAAAACTCCCAATTTGAAAGAAAGCACTATTTTGCTTTGGTAGGAGTTCCCTTTACCTGGGAGTTCCTTGTACCAAAGAACTCACAAGTCTAGCTCCTACCTACAAATGAAAATACAAAACAAAACAAAAACAAGTGAATAAACAAGTGAATGAATATTTGTCTCTCCCAGTGGTTACTAATTTCTTTCTGATTATACACTTTTACTAGCAAAAACATTTTGAGCACGCAATTCCAATGTGTGTATTTACTTATCTATAAATTATACAGTGGATTACTGTACTAATAGTTATGAATATTGTAAAGCAGACTAATAGGCTATGAGCTTCTTGAGAATCTGAACTGTTTTGTGTTTTTCTTTGTATCTCTGGCATTTAACAATGATGCTTGGTACTCAGTAAGTGCTTAATAAATGTTCATTGACTGACTAATATAACTAAAAAAAGGATGAAATGAAGGCAAAATAATATTTGATCCTCTAGTCAATTGGCAGCCACTGGTATTTATTTAGTAGAACAATGACATGGTCTAGACTTGAACTTTGGCAGCCGTGTGGGAGATAGCTAGGAATGGGGGAGAGTCTTGAGGCAGGGAGATCAATTAGGAGGCTGCTACAAAGGTTCAGGCAAGAGGTGATGAGGGCTTGAAATAAGGTAGTGTCCATGTGAGAAAAGGACAGGATGTGAGAGAAGTGATAATGGTTTGGACAGGTGGTTGTGGGAGGAGGGAAAAAGAGTTGAAGATGACACTAAAGCATGTGAAAACCTAGATAAATGAAAGGGTGATGGTGATAATAAGATAGGTTCATTTGGTGGGAAACGTGACGTAATGATATCTGTGATTCCCATCACATTTCATCCATGCCTGGTCATCCTGTATGCCTTATTCTGTCCTACCAAAAATGAAAAGGTCTCCTCTCCCTACCAAACAATGCCACTGGAAAGGACGTGATAGAGGGATGTTGGGGGATCTAGAATTTAGGGTTACTTAAAACATTGGACAGAAAAGGCCTGTGGATTCAAAAGAGAAATATAAAGAGGGGGCAGTGATGCTTTAGATCAAAATTTCCAAGTCCCTCCTCTCATGTTTCCTAGAGAGAGCAAAATTCCTCTTCCTTCCTTGCAATATAACTTGATCTATTAATTGATATTTTAATTTCCTAACTACTTCCAGTTTCTCCAAAATTACTGACATGACAAGTTCAGAACAGAATGGTTTAGGGAAGCAGATTGTAAATGCTTAAAACCACAAGACGTAATTATGAATACCGACTGTACTACTTACTGGGGAGAAACTGCATGCCAAGTAGCTGAAATTAAAATTCTCAAGATAAAACCATCTTCAAACAACTCTAGAAACCTGAAAAATCCCAGGGTTTTTGGGTACATTTCTGGTCTCCCAAGGAACTTCAGTCTTTGAATATACGCTCTTGTTTCCAAAACATTTACCCCTTGTAAAATGGGGAAATTCACAACTCTCTTGCCATCTTCACGAAGCTCCTGGGAGGTTTAGACAAGATAATTAGTGTCAAAGTACTTTGTAAACATCAGGCTTCATTCAGGCAGTTTGGTGATGCAGTAGATAGTGTTGGACATGGAGTTAGGGAGAGACTTAAGTTTGAATCTTGCCGCAGACTGTACAAGACCAGCTGTGAGACCATAGCCAAATCATTTTTCTTCCTTTAGCCTCAATTTGCTCACTTGTAAAATGGGAAGGAAAAGAGAACAAGCATTTATTAAACATCTTCCACTGTGTGTCAGATACTATGCTAAGTGTTTTAAAAATATTACCTTATTTGATTTTAAGCACAGCCCTGGGAGGTAGGTGTTATCATTATCTCAATTTTATAGTAGAGAAAACTAAGGCAAACAGAAATTAAGTGACTTACCCAGGGTCATATAGCTAGTAAATGTCCGAGGTCACATTTGAATTTGGGTCTTCTTGACTCCAGGCCTAGCACCATATCCACTTAAAAAAACTGTGCTAAGTACTTTACAAAAGTCATCTCAGTTGATACTTCAATTAAGCTTCACCGCTACTTCACAGGTTTGTTGTGATAACTGATGCAAAGTATTTTCCAAAGCTTCATACTGGAATCTAACTGGTGGTTGATGTCGTATTTTCCAGTAGTAGTGATTGGGATCAGCCTGGAAGTATCCAGCACAGAACTTTGCATGCAGTAGGTACACAGCAAACGTTGGCTCAGTGAATGAAGGAGTGATAAATGGCCAGAGTTAGGGCTGGCAATCACTTTGTGGCAACAGATGACATCTCTGAATATATCTAATTAGCCTGCTAAGCCCCTAGATTCACATTCTTGATCTCACCAGTGGTAAGTTTTTTTCTAGTTGTGGAAAGACTGACAAGACACCATGTGGCTTTAGGTATAGAAACTGACCTAAGATCCCCACTGTTAGCACAACAAAACCAGTCATCACAGCACTTCATTCTAATAAGTAGTTCTTATCTTGCCCTTTCCTAGTGTGCAAGAATTCAGGGTGATTGCTTTGCTTCTGAGCCATCATTTTCCTCTTCCTTTCTGACTTTAGAACTCTTACTTTTGCTGATTTCCCTCTTTAGTAGAGTTTCCTTTTTCCTTTCCTTTCCTTCCTCTGTTACTACCACTCTCCCACTCTCTCTTATGTTTTCCTGCTGCTAGGAAGATCTTAAACAATCTAACTCATGTTGCTTGTCCCCCTTCCTGGCCACCTTATAGAAACTGAAGCCTACACCGTAAATATTGCCTCTTAATGATGTTCAATTCATATTATTTTCCGATTAGGAAAATTAGAGAACCCCTAGTCCAAATCTTTAATATTCTTTCTAAATTTCTCTTAAAATGTTTCTTCTATTTTTGTATTAGATACATTTCTGAAGATAAACCTCCCCTTTTACTCATTGAGTCATCCCATTTAATAAAGAATGAAAAAAAGAGAAAAACACTTCAGCAAAACTAAGCAATATGTTAGCCATATCCACCATTGTATGTAGTGTTTTATATCTACTATTAACAACCTCACAAGGAAAGGAAGGTGCATTTTTGCATCTTGTCTCTGGGGTCAAACTTGGTCAGTATAATTTACAGCATTCAGTATCCTTGTTCAGCAGTGTAACCTCTTAATTATTAGCCAAGAGAAACTGAGGCCCAAAGGGATATAGTAAGTTGCTCAAGGTGACAAAAGCAGCAATTGGCAGGGTCAAACTTGAACCCAGGTCTTAAAATTTCAAATACAATTATTTTATATTCTATTTTATCATATTATACAAAAAAGTATTATATCATCTCATATATTATGTATATATATATATTATCACATCAAATACAATTAATTTCCAAGTATTTTTCTTGCCTTCCCAGGTAATCCCTTTAAAATTCTTAAGGTTTGAAACAATATCTTTCTTATCTGGCTTCCAGTGCCTTACACAGAGTTAGATATGTGGTTTATGGTCAATAAATACTTGGCAATTGACTTGACATTCATGGACTTTCTAGATGAGCCTTACCACTCAGTGAACTGCTTTGTGTTCTAATGCATCAAACAAACATAAACAAATAAAGAAAGAAGCACTTACAAGGCTGTCCTCAGCATGGTACTCCTCTCATGGCCAAGGAAATGAGAAGAGCTGGCACAATCAAATAGGCGGCTCTAAGATGTACCTGACACAACAAGGTCATCACCATCACCTCCTCTGATCTCAGGGTCCAGAGGAATCAGGAACGGCACAACACCATTGCAGATTAATGCAGGTCAGACACAACTGTGCTCACCCATAGACAAACACATTCAAAGACAAAACACCCAGAAGCAAAATACTGAAGCAATCACCCTACTGTATTAGTCATCCCACTTCAACTTGGGTCCTGTTCCTTGAGCACTCCTTCCAAAGCTCTCTCTGCATTATTAACAATACGTCCTTGTTCACCTTGTTTGAGTTCACCAGAAAGTCCAGGTTTTTTGTTATATCCAGCTCCAGCATGGAGAAGAGGCAGGGGCACTCCTCATAGGCACTGAATACGGGTGGCTCCTTTTTTCCTCTACTAACTCAGTTGCATTTCCTTAACTACTATGTTAATAGAAGGTTTTCTTTGAATCAATCACCCAAGTGGTCATTTTCTGTCAAATCAAGAAGTTAACAAGGTCAAGCAAGTTGCCACAGTCATAATAGAGTCCTCAAGCACTTTCTTGCATCTCTAACTCAGCTCCAAGAGCTCATTCCCAGAGGTCTTCACAAGCTCTTTTACCTAATAGCTCTCATCTACAGCTGATCTAGGGTCTAAAAGATAGGCACATATGATCCTTCAGAGATGGAATGGAGCCTTAGCCCCAACAGGCAGAGAAGGCAGGGAGGGGAGAAGAAGCATTTGTTTGTCTCCTTGTCTGTCTCCATAGAGCCTGGCTGGAAAGCAAAATGAAGCCCAGGGACATCTGGAGTGACACACAAAGGACTAACGGATATCCAGGCTGGGATAATGCACCAGAAAGTCGGCTTGTTTCATTCAACAGTGAGGTCCAGTCAGCCTGTTCCCTTCCCTTCCATTTTCAAACTCCTACAGGAGGGACTGGATTTGAGACATCAGTCCTTCACCTGACATTAGGAGCAGCTGTGGAAACTGCAGAATTGCTTGCCACAGCTCTTCCTCCAACACCCCAACAGTGATCATACCCCAGCACCTGGCCTGGGAGTTTAATTTGCAGGGCTTGGTCCTGATGTGATGCAGCAATGCAAACTGTTCTGTGCACCTGTCTGCAGCTGTGCAATCATCAACTCTAACAGGGCTTTTGCCATTTTTTTCTTTTAAAGGAATTGTCCCTTTAAATTCTTCTTTCCCCTCCCTCTTCGATTCCTGCCTTGCCTGTTGCATTTACACCCCACCAAACCATCATTTTTGGAAGAACACCAACACTGTTTCACCTCGCTTATAACCTCCAGCGGTGGGAAACCTTCAGCTTCAAGGCCACATGTGGCCCTCCAGGTCCTCAAGTGCAAGCTCTTTGACTTAATCCAAACTTCACAGGACAAATTCCCTTAATAAAAGGATTTGTTTTGTAAAACTCAGACTTGGTCAAAAGACCACAACTAGGATTTCTCTTCAGATCCTCCTCCTCCTTGCCTGAAACTTTTCCTCATTGTCCCTTTACAATTCCCCTTTATGTGTTGTTTTCTCCCAAGAATATAAATTTCCTGAAAGTGGGCACTATCTTGCTTGTTTGTGTTTTTTTCTCTGCAGGGCTTAGCTTAGTGGCTAGAACACAGAAGAGTCAATGGAATGTAGTGAATAAGGGAGTTGCATAATTGAAAATTGCATTGAGGTTGAAGGATAGAAGAAAAATCTGTGTGTTCATCCTTTGTTGCTGAAGAGGACCATGTCATCAGGAAGGTGATGCCATGACTTTCAAGTGAATTGGATTTAAGTGAAGGAGGCTGTGAAAAGTCACCAGCCTCACTTTTTCCTTTGGAGCCATCTTGATCCAGTGGCAAGATATAGATCAGGATTACTGGAGATGGCCCTGGATGCAGTGGGAGACCATGGCCTTAATTTTTAAGCTAAAGTCTTTCTCAGGTGTCAGTTTAACTGAGGCAACATCCATTCAGTGGTTAAGGCTAGGTAAGAGATGACACAAAGAATAACCTCTTTTACTTACATGCATACATACACACACACACAATCACTTATTAATCTGGGAGGGGAAGACCCTCGGAGTTTCTGGTACGGAAACAACCATAGGCACTTAATAAACACTCCATATTTTCTCTCTCTCTCTCTCTCTCTCTCTCTCTCTCTCTCTCTCTCTCTCTCTCTCTCTCTCTCTCTCTCTCTCTCTCTCTCTCTCTCCATGGTTTTAAGATGGACCTCTGAAGTCTTAGGTGCTGCTTGGGGTTGGCAAAGTACTTGATTCTGCTATATCACGTTAAAATCTGAAAAGATAGCTGAAACTTCTGTGTGTACTACTGGCTTGGAGTATTTGGTAGTTGCACAAATTACAGTACCTCAAAGTTGGAAGGAGCACAGAAGCTACCTTGTCCAACTCTTACCCAAACAAAAATTCTAGCTGAATTCACTGAGTTTACACAGTAAGTGTAAGAACCAGGACCCAATACCTGAGAAATGGTAGGTTATCTCCTATTTCTTTAGGTTATCTCCTATTTCTTTAGGTTATCTCCTATTTCTCTGAGGATCATTACTGAGGGACAACCTATGTTTCAAGTTAGTTCATCACATCAACTGCCTTTTGGACTCTTCTAACTGGATACTCCATAGACATTGCAAAATAAACATGCTCCTACATACAACTCATTATCTACTTCCTCCCCACCCCAAACTTGTCCTTGTCTGAATGCCCATGTTACTGTACAGGGCACTACCAGTCTCCTATCCAGCCTGGATCACAACTTCATTATCATCCTCAACTTCTCAGTCTCCTTCAGTTCACATATAAAACCATAAGGCAAATCATGTCATATTCCCTTTACCCACGTAGCCACTGCTCTGGTCCAGGCCTTCATTACTTCCTTTCTTAACCATTGTAATAGTCTCCTAATTGATCTTCCTTCTTCAGGTCTGTTTCTTCTTCTGTGGGGCAGCTAGGTGGTGCAGTGGATAGAGCATCAGTGCAGGAGTCAGAGGGACCTGAGTTCAAATCTCACCTCAGACACTTGACACTCATTAGCTGTGTGACCTTGGGCAAGTCACTTAACCCCAATTGCTTCATCCTGTGTCATCTCCAGTCATCCTGATGAATATCTGGTCACTGGATTCAAATGGCTCTGGAGGAGAACTGAGACTGGTGACCTGTACAGCCCTCCCTCACTCAGAACAAAGTCAAGTGCAAGTCATGTCATCATTTCTCTATGGTATGGTCTTCTTCAGCAATGAAGGACGAACACACACAGATTCTTCTTCTATCTATCCAACCTCAGTGCAATTTTCAATTATGCAACTCCCTTATTCACTACATTTCATTGGCTCTCTATTACTTCCAGAGTCAAATGGACCTATCCTGTTGGGATTTAAAGTCCCTTATATCCTGCCTTCGATCACCTTTAGGAACAAATATCAACCTCTCTGTTTGGCATTTAAAGCCTTTCAAAACTTGGTCCCAACCCACTGTCTCTTTAAGATAATGTCCTTTTATAAAGTGCAGTTTACTGCTGAAAGCGGTAGAAAAAGTATGTTTGTGTAAAAAAAAAAAAAGATTAAAGGATATAAGATATTACCGCTATCAGAGAAGAACATTTTGATAGCTGAAAAAAGTAGGAAAAGAACTTTGATTTAATAAAAATTGCTAAAATAAATGTATGAAGAAATACAGTTCTCAAATGGGATTTGAATAGGTTTGGACAGAAAATGAACTGTGGCATAAATATAAAGACTCAAATCACCTTGCAAAAGTTGTAGGGTGATGTTTCATTTGTATCTGAACAGTTTGATGATTTAAAGAGGACAGAAAAAGAACTTTTATTTATTAAAAACTAGAAATGTATAAAGTATAAAGAAATATCAGTTCAAGGACACAAAATGAGATATTTGAATGAAAATTTAGAGCTGCAGATTATTAGTGCCCCCTAACTCATTTGTGTATAGCTGTTTTTAAGACTAAAGAGGTTAAAACTGAGAGAGAGAGAGAGAGAGAGAGAGAGAGAGAGAGAGAGAGAGAGAGAGAGAGAGAGAGAGAAAGAGAAAGAGAGATCTGGATTCAAGTCCTCCTGCTAGAAATACTTAGAGATCAAGAGATGATTTCAAAACATCTATAGATTTCATAGGGGAAATTTGGTGACTCGTTACCTTTTAAATGAAAGCAAAGAAGCGATTTATTATGTATCTGCTATGTAGTCACTATGCTAAGCACTTTACTAATATTATCTAGTTTGATATTCATTCAACCCTAGGATGTAGGTCCATTTTGTAGTGGAGGAAACTGAGGCTCAGAGAGGTTAAATGATTTCCCCAGGTCACACAACTAGTACCTGAGACCAAAGTTGTAGTCAGGTCTTTCTGACTGTTACTCCCCTGAATGCCACAGGTTTTTATTTAAGCACTCGAAAGGTATAGGAGGCTGGGGTTGAGTATGAAAAGTTGATGAATGGAGAAAGAGGAAAGAGCAGTTTTGTCAGAGCTATGCATGGAGAAGTAGCTGGGGCAGTTGACAGAAAACTTCACCTATGATACGATTCCTGGTTGTTTGAAAAGAGGTTCAACCTCATGGGACAGACTTTTCAGTTCCAGCTGTCACTGTTTATCATGTCCTAGAGTTTGAGAGGTGAGTCCTCTCAAAAGTTCCTGTTCTTTTTTGCCCCCTTATGGTTTGAGAATGAAAAAAAAGTAGGGAAAGATGGTGCAGACTGCAGGAATGGGAACCTGCAGCCTTGAGGCTACACGTGGCTTCCTAGATTCTCAAGGGTCGTCCTTTCAATCTAAACTTCTTGAGGACCTAGAGGGCCACATGTGGCTTCCCCCACTCCCTTAGCTCTATCTCCTGGACTCCTCGTTTCCTTTAATACTGAACTCAGTTCAAATGTTACCTTGTACATAAGACCCCTCTTGATCCCTCTAGATGCTAATACCATCCCCACAAAATGACTTTATATCCATTTTGTATATACGTATATATATGTATGTGCATTGTCCCTCTTGGAATATGGGCTCCTTCAGGGCAAGACTAGTGTCCCTTTTGTCATTGTATCCTCAGTGCTTTATATAGTGTCTCGCATATAGTAGATGCTTAATAAATTCTTATTGATTGATTACTCCAACTGTAGGGAAGTTTTTCTTTAGCTTCACTTGTGTCTTTATGATTTCTACCCATTACTTTAGTTCTGCCCCCTGGAGGCAAGCAGATAAGGCCTAATCACGCTTTCGCATGGCAGCCTTTCCAATATTTAAAGACATCTCTATGTGTCCCCCAGGTCTTTTCCAAGATAAACATCCTTATTTCCTTCCACTGATTTTCAAATGGCATGATTTAAAACCTTTGACATCTGGGTGTCTTTACCTAAGGAAGTTTAGGGTGGAAGGAAGGAAGAAAGGAATAAAGGAAAGAAGGAAGGAAGGAAGGAAGGAAGGAAGGAAGGAAGGAAGGAAGGAAGGAAGGAAGGAGGGAGGGAGGGAGGGAGGAAGGAAATAAGCATTTATTAAGTACCTACCAAGTGCCAGGTACTGTGCTAAGCACTTTACAAGTATTTCCTTCATTTGATTTCACAACAACTCTGGGAGAGAAGTGCTATTATTATCTCCATTTTGCAGACCAGAAAACTGAGGGAAACAGGGGTTAAGTGTGTTGTCCAGGATAAGACAGCTAGTATGTTTCTGAGGATGGATTTGTATTCAGGTCTTCTTGACTCCAAGGCTCTGTACTACCTAGCTGTCTGAAAGAGGAAAAGATGGCTGTCCAAGGTTACAAAGTAAACATTAGAACAAATATAGATTCAAAGTGCACTTTTCCTTCCACTATACCATGACCCTTCTTTAATGAAGTCAGTTTGTCTGTAAAAGGGTCTCTCCCCTTGACATGGTCAGGTGGCTATTTTAGAGTAAGCCTTAATTCCATACTTAGTTCAACTCTACCTCCTTTCCTCACTCAATTTACTATGCTGTCATATCAAATCTGAAAGTCTGTGGTCTGCAAAACAGAGATAATAATGCTTGTCACACAAACCACAAACCTACAGGCTTCTTGTCATGAGACTCAAATGAGATATTGTATCAAAAATGCTTTGAAAACTCTAAGGTACTATACCCATATCATCTATGACAATGGTGATAATCATCTTATTCTCATTGCTTTTCATGGAATTATGATAGAAACGGTACTGGGACAAGCCACTATCCTCTTAGTATCCTATTGTATTCAATATTCTATGGACTTCTATCCTGGGGAGTAAAATAACCACTTTGAAACATGGTTTGGTTATTATGATGACTGAGGTCCTGAGATTAAATCAGAAGATCTATCAAGTAGACACCATTCCATAGTCCAACAAGTCCCAGAACACAATTCTCGCAGTACAATGACATGACCTAGTATTCATATGGATCAAAGTGTACCACCTTCCACTCATCATGTTCTTGAACCCAGATAAAACAAAAAAATATACAAAAATGGCTTTTTACCATGTAACAAAAATATTGTGATATAAACTCATGTTCTGTAGACTCAGTCATAAGCTTCTTGAGGGTAGGATCTATTTCTTATACTACCTTGGAGTGCCAACACCTAAGAAAGTACCTTGCATGTGACAGCCACTCAAAGAAGGATAGAATGACTAATAAAATGTAGAAATTCCACACCCAATTTTGTGCAGGTATATGCTAGGATAGGAGAGAAAGTTTAGGGGAGAAAAAGGGATTAAGTCAAGGAACTAAATGGATTTTCACACACACTTAATAGGAGTTTTGATCTGCTTGCCAAACACACTTAATGGATTAGGACAGGCTCTTAGAGATCCAAATCTACATCTGCAATGCAGCATTTGCACCCCTAAGATTTGTTCCTTAAATAACTTCTCATTTGATGGCTAAGGCAAAAGAACCTAAAAGAAATACAATAAGCTGATAAGGTATTCTCAGTTTGTCCACTTGTCCAAAAAGGACTTAAAAGCAGAAGGGAGGCTTAGACACAATCACTCCTCAATTCCTTGCTAGCACCTGTGGCTGCCTGAATTTTTTTTGGAATAGCACCTTACATTTAAGGGACTCAAGATATTTTAAAAAATATTCAGCCTTAGCTCTGAGTCATGAGTTCAAAACTAAGCTATTGTAAACCAATGGAGAGGGGCAGTTGAAGTGGGCACAGAATTTGCCCCATCAGCCATAGCAATGGCATGGGGTTGTTAGAAGGGGCACAGATTATCTTGCTGTTACTTTCAAATGCGTAATTTGTTCCAGTCAGACCTAGACCTCTAGCCTCAGTGTCCTTACCTGTCAAATGAAGGGGTTGGACTAGTGACCTGTAAGGGCCCTTCTAGGATTGATTTCTTTTCCTCTCTTTTTCATTGTTTCCAGAGCATGCCATGGCTTTATGTGGAGGGGCGAGTCCTATGGTTCCTGGTATTTATTTCCAACAAAAAGCCCTTGTCCATTTATTCTTCACCCAATAAGTACTATGTGGTAGGGCTTCCAAGATCTTACCAAGATCCTCAGCTCTCCTAATTTTTGTTCCTCTTTTTCCTGAAGGAATGAAAAGATTTTTCTCTCTGTATGGCTAGTGGTTTGGAATCAGCTACATGTCATGCCTGTAAACAGGAGACTGAAGCCCCCTTATTCAAAACTCTTTGCACTGAAGGGATGCAAGATGAGTTTGGCCAGGAGCCAAGGAACTCAATATTTGCACACCAAAAGTTTTCTGGGATGATTTTGTCAGTCAGCACTTATGAGGCGTGTGTGTGTGTGTGTGTGTGTGAGTGACTTCCCCACACAAAATGCATTTCAGCAATAGCCTTTCTATATTTAATGGTGCACTGATAAGCTTCCACATATATGCTTTATTAAAGAGACATTTGTTTATTGCAAAAATATACATTTAGAACCCATTAGGGGAAGTGTAGGGGTAGAATCTTGAGTCCAGTGCAATTTCCTCAAAAATTAATTGTGCAAGAGATCCCCTGGGTATATAGACATTCAGTATGGTAAGGCGCATTCCTAGGATTGTCACTCTGCCCCTTGCCTAGAAACAGGCCCTCTCCCTGACCCCAAACATCTCCCCAGGTGAGGATAAAGGCTTCTGTTAAAGCTGGCTTCCCTTCTAAGGGACTTCAGCATTTCCACATCCAATATTCCTTCCTTATTTTTGGAAACAAATATAAGCTACTCTTCAGAGGCAGGGCTGTGCTGGAGCCAGCTCAAACACTCCCAGCAGCAGATTATTTTGTCTGAAGAACAAGTGGGCTGTTCTGACTGGCCTGGACCATAGAATATATGGAAGAGTCTAATGTGTTAGAAGATTAGAATGGTAGTAAGGGGCCAGAAGGGCTTCAAAAGCCAAGCAGAGGAATTTATATTTGATCCTAGAGGTAAAAGAGAATCATGGGAGTTTATTGTGATTAGGAATGACATGGTCAGACTTGTGTCTAAGAAATATGCAGCTTCCTGGGTGGGGAGAGACTTGAGGCAAGGAGACCAAAAAGTAGGCTGTTGCAATAGTACATAGTAGATTTGTCGTTATATGTGTAATAATCATTTCTCTTCTGTTCTACTATATTATGGAAATACTTGTTTTATTTTTTAAGCTCAAAATAAAAGAAATAAAATTTTTAAAATGATGGAAAAAAGTACAAATGATAGGCGATCAGTACCTAGATTAGGGTGGTGGCTATGGGAGTGGAGAGAAGGAGATGAATTTGGAATAGATCGTGGAGGTAGAAAGAAAGCTATTGGATAACTGATTGGCAATGTGATGTGAGTGAGAGTAAGGAGTGGAGAGTGACATGTGCAAACCTGGGTAATGGAAAGAATGGTGGTGCCTTTGACAGAATTAAGGAAGTTTAGAAGAAGGGTAGGTTTGGGAGGAATGGTAATGAGCAAGTCAGCGGTGGCAGCAAGGCTAAATAAAATCTTAGTCTCCTCACTACCGATCCAGGATTCTATCCATCAAACTTTATTCTCTGCTGTTCTAATACCCTGTCTCTTATTCTACTTATACCCCCTGTTGGGAAATCTTAGCTTGAGGAAAACATGCATTTGTACATGGGCAGAGGGATGAGGACATAACTGACGGATTGTGACAAAGAATGATCGAGTGGTTAGAAAATTTTCCCTTCAGGCAAGAGCTTACTCTTCTTTCTCCTGAGTCTCCCTGGCTGCTAGAAGTGGAGGCGATTCATAAAAACTGAAGACGGAGGGAGACTGGCCATTGGCACCAGCACTAGCCCTGCTGGTTTCAGACCTTAAATCACTTGTTCCTGGCCTCTTAGATATAATTTTAATCTAACTTTCCTTTTGAAAATAACAAGATAAGAAATGCCTGTATCTCAATTCTCCTTCAATTTTGAAAATATCTTTAATTCTGTTCCTTTTTTTTCTATCCCTAGTGCCATGTACATAGCATTTAATAAATGGTTATTGATTAACTGATTTAGTGCTATGCCACCAAAGTATCCATCAACTCAACTGGAAAATTGTGTTGATTCTAGCTCTACAATATTTCTTAAATCCATCTTCCCTCTCCAATTCCACAAGGGTCACATTAGTTCAAGCCCTCATCATTTCTTCCTTGAATTATTGAAATGACCTCCAAACTGGTTTTCCTGCTTCCTTTGTTCTCTTTAATGCATCCTTCACATAGGAAATAATCTTCCTGAAACACAGATCTGACCAGGCTATTTCCCTGCTCAAAAACCTTCAGTGGCTCCCTATTGCCCTAAGGAAAAAAAAATACAAATCCTTCAGCCACAGATTTAAAATCTAATCTGAGTCCAATTTGTCTTTCTAACCTTATTTCATATAACTTCCTTTCATATTCCAACCAATCTCATCATTCTATCTTCTATTTAAATGCATTTACTTTTCATTCCTCATTCCTAGAATGTACTTCCTTCACATCTTTTCTTCTCAGAATTCTTATTATCCTGCAAAGTTCAATTCAGGTGTCACCTTAAGTAGCATAAATCCTTCCCTCATGGCCACTTTCCTCTTTCACAGTTCCCAGTTGTTAGTATTCGCTCCCTCCTCAAATTGCTGTGTACAGACTTCTCTTTGTACATGTTCTATCTTCCCCTCATCCCCCAGTAGAGTGCAAGGCCCTTGAAGTCAGAAGATGTTTTGTTTTTGTGTCCAGAACCTAGCCTAAAGCCATGCACACAGCAGTTACTTATTAAATGGTTGTTTTTTTCTGATAGCCATATAAAATGTGTTTTCCTTATAGAACAGGCTCTCCTAGAGTAGAACCAGCATCCTAACCTGTATATTAAGAATGAGAAAGATCTACAGAATTACAGAATTTAATTTATACTTCATAGCCATAGCTAAAATGACTATTATACTTCATTTTATTATTACTATATTATTAATTATTAGTATTTTAAGTATTAATATATCCTACATTATTTTGGTATTATAATATATTATTATTATCACTATATATTTATACTTCATAGCAATAACCAAGGATGGCTAAATGCTATGATTCTTGTCTCTTGTACCCATAGATACAGGAGATTTAGGCTCAAAGGACATAGAGCTAGGAGGAATTTTAGACTCCATCTAGACCCAACTCTTTTTATAGGCTTGAAGAATTTAAATGAACTTATTCATATAGGTTCATATAGTGTTTCGTAAATCCAGTGATCTTAACACACTAAAAAATTAAAAAAAAGTTTTGGGTTTTTTTTGCTGCTAAAGAAATGCCGCTAAATGGGAAGTTTAAAAAAAAAATCACATTTGACTTGGGAAGGTCACATTCTTCTTCGTCTTACAATCTGACCATTTCACCTTTTCATCTAATCCTTTGTACCCCTCCGAATGATGGAAAAGGTGGCATCGATCTCCTTGGTCACACTAAGTACTGAAGGAAATAAAGGTCCAACTGAAGCAAGTCCGCACAAGAACTTTTCTGGCTAAAATTCATGTACTCGTTAAATATTCAGGCATGGCAGCTATTCACCTTCCTAATGAAAATAAACCCAGGAGTAAGTTGTTCTGACTGTTAGTGAATTGGAAAGAACACTGACTTCATGCTGAATTCCTCAAGAGTTAGTTTGCTTCCTTATTCTACCTTCATACCTGGGGGCTTTGATTTTAACTCTTTCCCTACAGTATTTCAGTTCAAAGTTGGTAGATACAGCAATCAAAATTATACTAAACTTTTCCCCCTCTCCTTTGCACTTATATTTCCATTCAGCTCCTGATTCTTCTCCTCCTGCTCACTAGGCTTTCTCAGGAGAGGTAATTCTGTAACTGGAAAGGACAGAATTTGACTGCAGCAGAAAAACACAACCACATGCAAACTAAAGGAAAGGTGTGCCACATGCTGGGAGATCCCTGAAATGGTGGACCAAGGACTCTGGCAGAATGGAGCCAGGAGTGTGAGCTCTGGCACCAGCTGTACTTGTTTCATTTTACTCTTCTGTGAATACCGCTTCCCCACCCCCACCCCACTTCCATCCCTCTGCTAAGCCAGCATCTAGTAGCAGTGAATAGGACACTCTGCCCAAAATAGGCTCCTCAGCACAGCCTTGAATCCTCAGTACAGGCTAAGAGAGTTATGGTTCAGAAACCTCCTAATGACCTATTATCTGTGGATCATCGACAGGGATGGCGGTAACAGCTCGGAATGACTCCAAAGGAGCCGTTATGGTCTATTGTATCAATAGCCACTTGGGGAGTTTTTAATCTAGAGATGAATGTGTAATAACTTCACCTGCTAAAAACCCTTATGAATTGTTTAATGAAAAGAACTGACTGCTCATGCTGTGAAAAAGTGCCTATTTACCCCCCTAAAACCATTTTTTAGTTGGGAGAGCATACCAAAGGGGCTTAAATTAAGAGTCATTTTTGTGTCTCCTATAATTCAGGTCTACTCATTGCTTTTAAACTGCAATTCACCTCCAGGTCAATGACTTTATCCTGTTTCATGCTAAAGGCTGGTGGGCAGGAGGCTGACTAGCACCTGGCCCTGAGCCTCAGGATAACAAACGACATCCTGACATCCTCCACTGCACACAAGGGAATTCTACACAGAGACTAGATGACTAAGGGTAAACAGGAACTAGAATGCAGATGGAAGATTTGCTTTGGCAGCTTTCAGTTGCTGTCATTTTGTTTCATACTCAGATTTCTTAAATATTATGAGTAAGTCAAACTTTTATGGGCTTATTTTTCCTTCAATTTTCATTGATAACTTCTGTTTTACATCCTAAGAGTTTCTCCTTAATGTTCTCAATCCTTCCCTCTCCCATTCCCAAATTTAATCATCTTCTGAAACAGAGAAAAACATTTAGACAAAGTCACTATACACAAGGAGCAGGTCTGGCAGTGTATGCCATTTTCCACATCTGTAGTCCCTACATCTCAACTGTCAGGAGAGATATGTTTCTTCTTCAGTTGACTTGGACCAAGCCTAGTCAGCAAAAAAAATTAGAGCATCCTTTCTTTATTGTCATTTTTCATTTACACCATAAATTGAGTGTAGCCATTGTATATTTTGTGCTCCTGTTTCTGCTTTGCTTGAAGCTTCTTTCAAATTCTTGTGTGTATTGTTTCTTACATCATAATAATATTTATTATATTCATATACTACAATTTGTTTAGCTATTCCCCAACTGTAGCATGGGTGAACTAGTTGGCAAGGGGGTACAGGGTCCAGACCTAGAATCAAGAAGCTCTGAGTTCAAACCCAGCCTCAGACAGTTAATAGCTGTGTGACCCTGGACAAATCATTTAACCTCTGCTTTCCTCAGTTTCCTCATCTGTAAAATTAACTGAAGAAGGAAATGGCAAACTAATATCTTTGCTCAGAAAACCCTGAATAGGATCATGAAGAATAGGACACAACTGGAATGACTGAACAACTGAAGAATATCTACTTTTGCTATCCACTTTTGCTACCATATTTTTTTTCTATACAAAAAGTGCTGCCATGAATAATAGGGTTGTCTACTCTTCAATGGACTTCTGACACGTTAGTTCTTCCTTCCCAACCACCCCCCTCACCCCCATTTCTCTATTACTAATCATTTGGAAACAGGTTTTTTAGAGTATCAGGAAAACTCTGCCATATTAAGGAGCCTACCAGCAAATTGCTCTTCATCCCTCCTATTTATTTAAAAAAATTTTAAATAAAATTGGATTTCTGTCTATATCCCATTTTCTTAGAAGATCAAAAGATGATCATCTTTTTTTGAACTTGGAGTTGTGCTCAAATTCTGCTGTGTGAACATGGGCAAGTCACTTAACCTCATCCACAAAATGGGACTAATATCTACTTTATTGGGTTATTTTGGGTCTCAAATGAGATTATATACACACACATATTTGCAAAATGTAAAGTACTAGACAAATATAATCAACATCATCATTATTATGTAGCTAGGCGGAGTACCTAGGTAGCACAGTGGACAGAATACAGGATCTAGAGTCAAGGAAATCTGAATTCAGATTTAGCCTTAGATACATCCTAGCTGTGTGACTCTGGACAAGTCACTTAACCTCTGTTTACCTCTATTTTTTCAACTGTGAAATGGGGATAATAGCATCTACCTTGCAATGTTGTTGTGAGAAACAATAATATTTGTAAAGCACTTAGCACAGTGCCTGGCATACTGTAGGTGCTATAAAAATGTTATCTATCATTATCATCATCATCATTAACATCATCATCACCACCACCATCATTATCATCATTACTGAGCATGTCTTCAAAGCTACATGCTAAGAAATCTATAAATAGATTTACCTATGCCAAATTCTTTGTTGTAGAAGTAGGAAGAATTCTATAGTAACTCCAAGATTTGGGAGCAAAGAGCTAGGGATTTGGAACCAAATTCTTTTGGAGCTTTGTGTAAGTAACATCACCCCCACACAGGGGTGATTAGTTAGGGCTTACTATTCTCATTAACGCTAATCATGATGAACTGATTGGGAGAATGAAATCTTGTCCCAGAGGATAAAAATGCTATTTCTCAACGGTAAACCTGTCCCCTAGACTTTACAGCTCTCATTTCTTAAAGGTTGTTACATCTTTGATAGGAAACAAAAACAGTCCAAATTCAAGTGGAGAACTAAACTCTTCATTTGAAGAGCTGAAACCAAAGCTAAATGAATGAAAAAAGTAGTTATTAAGTGTTTATTATGTGCCAAACACCATGGTAAGGGAACATAAGCATAAATCTGTGACAGTGCCTGGCCTCAGGGAGTTTACATTCTGATAAAGTAAAACAACCTATATAGGGAAGTTTGAGTAGGAAGGGACAATGGGAAGAGGTGGTATGTGATGGCATAGTTTGAAAAGAGGCAGGAAGTGACATAGTGGCCTGATTCTAGCAAAGTTAGGCTGATAGAGAGACAGACAGATAGATTAATAGATGGATGGATGGATAGACAAATGGATGGAAGGACAGACAGAAGACAGCAGACAGACAGATAGACAGATGGACAGATAGAGAGATACTTTATTAAGGGCTTGCTCATGCCAAGCACTATGCTAAGCACTGGAAATATGAATATATACAAGCAAGACAGTCTCTTCCCAAAAGGAAATTACATTTTAACTGGGAAAGACAATACATAGATGGCAAGTAGAAAATGGTAGGGGAATGGTATAGAGATTGCCAGGAAGTGGCATGGAAACTGCCTCCAACCTATCAGAGCCCAGTGGCCCAGAGACAGAGTCCAACCTTCCAGTAGGAGGGAGAGGAGGGTGATGGCTATACTGAAAGCTGCATGGTATGGAGATGGCCATGAAGTGGTAGAGAGACCTGGTTCCAAACAAGTTAAGGTAAGAGTTCACCTATCAGAGTCTAGGGTCCTAGGGGCAGGAGTCTGAGTTCATGGAGAGCAGAGGAGGATTAGAGTGCAGGAGATAATAGATGATTATGAGACAGGAGGAAAGAAAAACAGGGAGATAGCAAGAGAGTACCTAGCTGTCTTAGAGGAGTTCATGTTACTCCAGATGAAGTACATTCAAGGGTATCAAAAATTCTGAGAGATGTGCATGCTAAGCCATTGTCAGTTATTTTTGAAAGGGTGAAGAAAACAGAAAATGTACTGAAGGATTGGAGAAAGGTAAATATTCTAATTTTCAAAAAGAGAAGAGAATGGAGTAAATGTAAATGATAGGCTAGTGAACTTGATACGGATTTCTGACAAAATCCCAGACTGTACTCTTCTGAAGATAGTCAGTGTCTAGAAAAAGATTGTTGCTGAATTGTTTCAGTTGTGTTTGATTCTTCATGAGTTTATTTGGAGTTTTTTTGCAAAGGTACTGGAGTAGTTTAGTGGTTCCTTCTCCAGCTCAAGGAAACTGAGGCAAACAGGGGTAAATGACTTACTGGTATATGTGAGGTCAGGTTTGAACTCAGGGAGATGAGTCTTTCTGACTTCAGGCCTGGTACTCTATGCACTGTGTCACCTAGCTGCCCTAATCTAGAGAAAGAAATAATGACCAAAGGAGCCATCATGTCTCACTGAGAACAGATCATGCCAGATTAGCTTCATTTCCTTTCTGTCCCTAAATGGGATAAGATGAAACTTAGTAGGGATAAAAATAAAATTTTATATAATTAGTAAAGTTGACTTACTTTACAAGTTCAAAGTGGGGAAATTGTGGTTGCCTAGAATTTGGTCTATCTTGGTTTTTTAGTGGACTGCAATCTCAGTACAGGTCAATAAGGTGATGACAGTTAAAAAAAGCTAATGCAATTTTAGACAGTATTAAAAGAGATAGAGTACACAGGACCAGGAACATAATTATCCTATCCTATTCAAGCCCTAATTAAGACACCTACTGGCGTACCATGTCCAGTTCTGGGTGTCACATTTAAGGAAGGCTATTAAAAGTAGGAAAAGGTTCAGGGTAGCATGAGTAGGATGGTGACAGGCTTTTAAATCATTAAGACCAGTTGGAGAAATTGGGGATGTTTAATCTAAAGAAGAGAAGACTTAGGAGGGATATTATTGGTCTCTTCCACCCTTTTAGAGGCTGTCGTGTGGAAGAGGGATTAAACTGTTTTTGCTGGACCTTGGGGATAGAACTAGGAGCAATGTGTAGGAGTTTTAAGAATATAGATTCAAATTTGGTATAAGGAAATGTTTACTTATAATTTCAACTGTTCCAAAGTAGAATGGATTGACTCAGGAGGAGTAAGTTTCTCCATATTAAAGATCTTTAAGCAAAGTCTGGGTGACTACTTGTCATCTAAGTAATAGCTGGGGTGGAGATTCTTTTGTGGAATATAGATTAGGCTCAGTAACTGCTTATGTCCTTTCCAATTCTGACATTCTGCATGTATTACCCCTTCAGGACTTCTTCCTGTCAATGATGATGACTCATTTTCAGATTTACTAGATTTTATACTTAATAATAGTAAAAATCTATAAGGTTAGAAGTTGTACATTATAGTTATTTGTCTATGTGTGTATACTTTTACGAGCTTGTAAATCCTGGGAGAGAGACCATGCCTTACTTAACCTTTGTGTTTCTTCCAGCACCTATCACACAGTGTTCTGAGAACAGTAGGTATTTACTAGATGTTCGGGGAATGGAATGGAATATAACTGATAACCCTCATTGATTAGGTAGGTTACATATTTCCTATCTAAAAAAATTCTCAGGTGAATGATCTTACCCGAAATGCCTTTAACCTGGACAAAACATTTTATTATACTTTCATCAGAGAGTGACTGAAAAGTAAATACTCCTAAAAGAGATAATACATTGACTATAATTTGTAGAAAAATAATGATTGACGTCAGATCTACTCTACAGTAAGAGAATGAATGTAGGGGATGTCACTCCCAAAGGGATAAGGGCAAAGGTGATAGAAGAACATTGGTCTTGGATGTTTTCTTAAGTCGGACTTCTGAAAATTACATAAACCTAAGTGAGTTTGTCTCGCTGCTTTTGAGAGAAACAGAGTAGCTCTATGGTTATGAACACCAAAAATGTACTTCCTACTCTGTCTGGCCCCGCCTAGGTCATAGGCATAGACGTCTTAATATAGATTATTTTCTTTGGTTTATTTTTGTGGGCCAGGTAAAATAATAGTTATATCTGGTCTTTATGGCTTACTCTCTGGACCAGCTGTGGGTACTAGAGTCTAGCCTATGAGTCTATCACCAGGCCACTGCTCTTAAAGCCAAAGGCTTGGTGGAAAAAATGATAAAAAATATAAACAATTTTTTGAAGGAGCTATGGAAAAGGGAGAGTGTACCAATACACTGTTGATGAAGCTGTGAATTGGTCAAATCACTCTGGAAAACAATTTGGAATTATATGAACAAAGTCACTAAATTGTTCATACTCTTGACCCAGCAATTCCATTATTAGACATATACCCTTAGGAGATTAAAGAAAGGAAGAAAGATTATATGGAGATATATATATATATCTGTATATATTGTGCATATAAAATATGCTTATAATATGTACATATAAGGACATATATGTGTGTATACGTATATATAAATATACTCTTTCTTTCTATATATATATATTCATATAAATTATGTATATATGATTTTTACTCCTTTCCCCTTCTTGCATATACATATATGTTGCTGATATTCAGTTATGTTCAACTCTTTGTTACTCTATGGAAACATGGGGCTTTCTTGGCAAAGATACCAGAGTGGTTTGCCGTTTCTTTCTCCAGTGGATTAAGGCAAACAGAGATGCAGCAACTTGCCCAGTGTCCCAAATGTCTGAGGTCAGATTGAATTCAAGTCTTCCTGACTCCAGTGCTCTATTCATTGAGTCTTCTAGCTCATACACACACACATTGTGTATACACACATATGTTGTGTATGTATGTGTGTGCATGTATATTTCAATAAAAAATGGAAACAAAGTGAGTATCTATCACTTGGAGAATGGCTGAGCAACTTGTGGTATATGGATATAACAGAACATTATTGAATCTTGAGACTATAATACACTCAGAAAAATATTGGAAACCTTGTACAGAGTGAATAAATAAACTGGAAAACAATATACATGATTATTATAGTACAAATGAAAACAACACTAAGAGAAAGCTGAATTCGGATTAATTGCAACAACCAATTTTGTTCCCACAGAACAGATTATGGAACATCTCTCCTTGCAGTGCAGAGGTGCGATGGGGAGGGGAACTACAGATATATAGTGTCACATGTGTTCACTTTACTGGCTCATTTTCTGAACTTTTCCTTTCTTTTAAGTGAGGATTCAATGAGGAGGGGGCAGATTAGGAAATCATAGTAATATAAGAAAGAAAAATTTTAATTAAAAGGAGATCTCCATTACCAGTCATCATAGTTCTGCCTGATTGCCAGTCTCTGATGCTGACCGGTTCCCTGTATGCATCTTTGTGATTCTGCAAAGGGGAACACTGTGATTTCTAATATTTGATCCTAGGCTTATCAGTCAATGATATCAGGTCACTTTATCAGTCAGTCAATAAGCATTTATTAAATACCTGTTATATGACAGGCACTATGCTAAGTGTCAGGGATAAAAAGAAAGGTAAATGACAAGTCTCTGTTCTCAAGGAAGAGATTAAAGAAAGGAAGGGAAGGCACTACTGAGAAATCTAGCATTGAATACATATTACATGATGTGTGCAATAAGGCTCACAAAGAAGCAAGAAGTAGGTTTCCTCTCAAGGAGCATTGAAGTACAACGGAATAGATATATTAATTAGAAGCATAACAAGGGAAGTGGTTTTCCTGCTGTATTTTATCTTGAGCAGACCATACATCTGGAGCATCACATTCAGTTCTAACAACATTTTAGGAAAGACTCTGACAAGCTAGAACGTATTCAGAGGAGAGTGAGAAGTGGGAAGGGGGCTAGGAGAACTCTTCCATATGAGGATTGGATGAAAGAAATGGTTATTTCTTTTTGGGGGTGGCAGGTGACTTAGTGAAGAGAGCTGATTTTAGATTTTGAAGTACTCTCACTCAGAAGATGATTGGATGGGCTTGCTAGCCTCAGAAGAGGAACTAGGATTAAGGGCTAGGGACTAGAAGGGGACAGATTTATGGCCTGATGCAAGGAAAGATTTACTAACAATTAGAGTTACCTAAAATCTAAATAGACTGGCTTGGGAGGTAATGAATTCCCCTTCAATAGGAGCTGTCAAGCAGGAGTTGGATTGCTACTTGCTGGGGTTCTTGCAGACAGAATTACTATTCAGTTATGGGTTGGACTCAGAGGTCCCTTCCAATAATGAGATTTTATGACTTTTTTAATAAATATAATGAAGCCTATGGGAAATATCACATTATCAATTGCATGTGTAGGTTCCTGATGACATGATTATGGTCCAGAAAATCACTTTTATTATCTTTGAGAGACAGCATGGCATAGTGGTCAGAGAGATATCCTCAGAGCCAGGAAAACTTCTCTTCAAATCTTATCTCTGACTCATTAGCTGTGTGACCTTAGGAAAGTTTTTTTTAACCTCTCAATGTTTTTAGGGTGCTCACTAAGATTCTAAATTGCAGAGCAGATGCTGCTCTGCGTTGATAGAAGTAGCTTCCTCACATGGTTGCTTCTTTCATCCACAAAGCACAGGTCCAATCCCTATCCTTCTGGTTCTCTTAAACTGTCATTTAGAACTTTTGCTATTTAACTTTTATGTGTTTAAATCTTACCTCCTTTACTAGAATATAAGGCCTTGGGGTACACATGCACCTATCTTAGACATCTTAATATCCCTTACAGCCCGATAAAGCACTGATTGATAGACCAGACTTGAAAATTTCATTCCTTGAATGTCCATTGTAGAGTCTTGTGCCTCCATGGCAAAACATACTGACATCAAAAAATAACTATTTACGTACTGTAAGAACAGAATATTCTTGTATTAAAAATATTTGCATTTGTTAAAAAAAAAAACAAACTCTTAAAAATTGTCACTGTGACCATCTCCTCCCCAGTCCCAGCTCTGCCCACTATTTAAGATAGAAATGGGTGACAGTAGGTTCTCAATCAATGCTTGCTAATTTTCTTTAATTTAAAAAGAAAACCTCATCTCTTTAATCTCTAACTCTTGGTGTCTCATGTGGGCAGATGACTCACTATATGGGGGACTTTGGTTATTTTTCAGTCATGTCTTACTTTTCGGGATCCCATTTGGGATTTTCTTGGCAAAGATATTGGAATTGTTTGTCATTTCCTTCTCTAGTTCGTTTTACAGATGAGGAAATTGAGGGAAATAGGATTAAGTTACTTGCCTAGGGTCACATAGCTATTGTCTGAGGACACATTTGAACTCAGAAGATGAGTCTTCTAACTCCAGATATTTATCTATTTCATCTCCTAATTACCCTCATGGATGATTTATAGCCCCTTTGATGCAACAGTTGACTTCTTTCTGCCTCGTATACCTCTCTATTGGCTTCCAAATCAGAGCTGATAAAGGAATACAAATAATTTAAATGTCAGTCTAATCCATACATATTCAAGAAGATAGATTAGAAAATACACACAAACATGCTGCATAATGCAATCCAAATAGAATGTAAATAAATGCTGGCTTATCTGTTGTTTCAATTACTTGAGCCTTTCCTCCTAGGATTCAAATAATTAAGAATTACTCATATAAACTTTTAATAGGCAGCCTAAATGTTTTTTTTAAAGTCCTTATATGGCTAATTGGTCGTAGAACTGAGAACACAAGCGAGCCTCTTTCATGAAGAGTGACGACAATTCACCATTTACAAAGTACTCACTGTGTGCTCAGCAACCTTAGGTACCACGTAGACACACAAGTTTACAGATTAAGCACGAGTTAGTCTACTATTATAATAAAATAAGACAAAGTATACAGATAATTACAAAGTAATAGATGTTGAATGAATTAAATATACAAAGCAAAATGAGGTTTGAAGGAGGAAAATTGTTCCTGATTAGGCCTGGAGGGTTTCACGGAGGAGATAGAATTTGAAGTGGGCTTTAAAGTGGAAAGGAGTTTAAAAAGCTGGTAAATTAAACTCATAGTCAAATCTGGTCCCTATCTATGTTTGTCAGGCCAAGGAGCTAAGAATGGTTTTTATCTTTTAAATAAAAAAATTACTGTACAGTAAAATTGTATATAAAATGGTAAAAACCATTCTTATCTCCCTGGCCCTACAAAAACGGACAAGAAGCCCAAGTTTGGCCTCCTGCCATTATTTGCTGACTCCTGGTTTAAAAGGCAAAGATGAAGACAGGATATACATACCTCTCACAACCAGATCAATACTACGATTGCTTTTGGAAAATGTCATTTCATTTTCCTATGGTTCCCTTCATTATCCACCTGACTTCCCAGACCATAACATTGCTTTATATGTATCATCTCCATTAGATGTAAGTTTCTTGAGGGTGAGAGCTATCTTACTTTTATATTTGTATCTCCAGTGCTCAGTAGAGTAATTCAGTTTCACGAAAACCTCTCCCTTCTAAGAACTATTGTGTTCAAAAGTTATTATCAACTTGGGTTAGGAACGGATGAGGGAGAAGGAGTCATATTAGCTGAGTCTTGAAGAATAGGTAGGATCTCATTGAACAGGAAGGAGGATATTCCAGGCATAGACTACGATACCCCTAAAGATTTGGACAAGTGCAAATATCTTGAGATCATGGCAAAGAGAGAAGTAAAGTCAGAGTCCATCCCATTGCTCCAGTCGCCTCTCTCCAGGACAATAGGAAAGAAAGGATCCTTTGATCAAAGACTTCCTATCCTGCCTCTCCCAAGGGCTTACCAAATATGAAGAGTAAGACCAAATAGTAAATAGATTCTTTTAATCCCTTGTGGAAAGGCAAGCGCTTCTGGGTAAAATGACATTTTTATGCCTCTGTGCTTCTGGAGGGACACCCTGGGAGAACAGTTTATACCACCGGTAGAAGATCTCCTTCAAGGGCATTCCTGACATGAAGCTGCCCTTTTCTAGGACAACTTCTGACTCTGACAGCAAGCATGTTTCAAGATGTACATGTCAGATGCAGGAGTTTTCAAGTCATCCAGAATTGTAATGAAAGGAGACAGCTCAACCACCACACAAGCTCGAAGGTTTTAAGGCTCTGACATAATGTCAGGATACTAGCCCTGTCAAAGGAGGCCAATACTTCCCTGGCATATCAGGTCTTTACCAACTCCACAATGTGATGATGTGAAGTGCTCTCTCTCCCTCTCTCTCTCTCTCTCTCTCTCTCTCTCTCTCTCTCTCTCTCTCTCTCTTTCTCTCTCTCTCTCTCTCTCTCTCCTCCTCTTCCTCTTCCGCCTCCTCCTTCTCCTCCAAGTCTAGTGACCACTGGTCCTAAGCAGTAAGATCTCTTGACCTTTCCCTCTGCACCAGGCATTTAACCTGAACTGAACGTTTTCTATTCTTCTTTCCCATGCACCTTCATCAACTAGCTGCATCATTCTACTTTTTCCTTTTCTTCCTCCAAAGCACAGTTCTTGATCATCTCCTTCCTGTTTTCTTTCTTGGATTCTACCAAAACAGGCTGTCTCTTCACTCTCACTGGTTCTAGAAACAATAGATGTTTTATTCTGAGATGTTTTGCTACCCTAGCTAAATTTTCTCTCCCTCTCTCTCTCTGTCCCTGTCTCTGTCTCTTCCTCTCTCCTTCCCCTTCTGTCTCCCTCCCTCCCTCCTTTTCTCCATCTCTTTGTCTCTCTCTGTGTCTCTCTGTCTCTGTCACTGTCTCCATATCATATCAGCAAAGTGCAATAAGACCCAGAGATGGTATGGTAGATATTTATGTAGAGATTTGTGTGTGTACACATACACACAAACAGCACAGGTTCTTGAATCTTTAGGATTAGTGCTAACAAATAAATTCTCAATATACAGATGCTATTTTGTGATGTATCTTCTATGAATTCTAGTTCCATAATTTATTCAATTCAGTTGAGAAAAAAAAGCATTCAGTGCAGAAAATACTGTGCTAGCCATTTAGGGAAATACAAAGTTTAGATAGGGATGGCCCTTACCTTCATAAAGCTTACAGGATAATAGGGAAAGAGGATGTGCAAACATATGCAGTATGCATACACACATATACAAGTCTAGAACAAGATAATATTTGATGTGTGCATAAGCACAATGTAAACAAAGAACTATGTGAGATTGATCCAAGAGAAGAAAGGCTATTCCTAAGGGCAGAGACATAGTATGGGGCATCAAGAGAAGGCTCTGTGTGGTAAGTGGTATTTAGCTAGAGTTTTAAAGGGTAGGCAGGGATTAAATAAGGAAGGCTATTACAGGCACAGAAACAATGTGACCAAAGGACCGAAAGTAGCATGGATGAGTGCATAAATATACAGGTAATAGTCAAATAACCCAGTCTGGCTGAATTCTAGAATAAGTAGAGAAGAGTAATATGAGAAAAAGCTATAAATATAAGGTGGTGCCAGATGGTGAGGGGTATTGAATACCAGGCAAAGGAGTATGAACTGGCAATAGGGAGGTATTAAAGGATTTTGAACAGAGTGACAAAACCATATCTCTGTATAAAAGAAATTAGTCTGGTATTTGAATGAAGGGTAGATTTTTGTGGAGAATAAGGCAGGAAGATCTCTTAGGCTATTACAGTAGTCCCAAAGGGTAGTAATAAGGCCCTATATCAGAGTAATGGAAATAAAAAGGGAAAAGAGGGGATAGATGAGAGATATAATAGATGTAGAATCAACGAGATTTGGTAACTCATTTTTCACATCCAAAGATTTGAAATACACTGGCCTTTTTTTTTTTTTGAGAAGTTGATAATTCTAGGTGAGTTTCTTGGGTTTGGTCCATTAACAACACTCTTTTAGGTAACTGTAAGAGATCTATAGGGTTTGGAGGGGGATGCTAGAGGAGAAAGAATTGGGGAGAACTAAGAGATCTTCCTGCCTTATTCTCCACAAAAATCTACCCTTCATTCAAATACCAGATAAATACCAGAATATTAGCAGTGTTGACTGGTACAAAAACACACAAATCAGTGACTACATTTGAGCTAGAACTTTAGTCTTCCAAATCTAAGATTAGTGCTCTTTTTTTTTAAAAAAGATCTTTTTCATTAAATGTTTCCCAGTTACATTGATTTTTAAAAAACATTCATTTTAAAAAAAATTTGAGTTCCAAATTCTTTCTCTCTTTTCCCTCTCCCCCTTGAGAAGGCAAGCGATATATCAGTTTTACAAGTGAAGTCATGTAAAACATATTTTTATTTTAGTCATGTTGTAAAATAAAAGACATACATACACAAAACAAGGAAAATAAAGAAAGTAAAAATATATGCTTCAATATGCACTCTGACCATCAGTTTTCTCCCTTGGAAGTATTTTTTATCATGAGTTCTTTGGAATTGTTATAGATCATTTTCTTTCTTGATCAGAATAACTAAGTCTTTCACAGTTGATCATCATATAATATTGCTGTTACTGTGTATAATGTTCTCCTGGTTCTACTCATTTCACTTTACATCAGTTCATAAAAAGAAACTTCCCAGGTTTTTTTTTTTAACCACCCTATTTGTCATTTTTTATAGCATGAGTATTCCATCACAATCATATGCCACTTGTTCAGCCTCTTCCCAACTGATGGGCATCCCATCAATTTCCAATTCTTTGCCACTACAAAAAGAGCTGCTATAAATATTTTTATACAAATAGGTCCCTTTCCATTTTATTTCATCTCTTTTTAATATAGGCCTTGTAATGGTATTGCTGGGTCAGTTTTATAACTCTTTGAGCCTAGTTCCAAACTGTTCTTCAGAATGGCTGGACCACTTCACAACTCCACCAACAGTGCATCAGTGTCCCAATTTTTCTACTTGCCAGTGCTCTTTCCAAGACATCATATATTTATTTTGAAAGGAGAATATAATGCATTTTAATTTTTTAATATAGAGGAACTGTGCCTATATTCAATCTGAATGCTGCTTACAGTTTTTATGTGCTCATAAATTGTACAATACAGGCAATAATAGTTCACAATACCATTTCAATGTAAATTAGAGCAAATCCCGCATTTTCTCTCAAGTGTTTTGAGCAATGTTGCCAGCTCCATTGATGTTCCCACTCATTCATTGTTAAGTCTTTCCAGGTCCAACCTCAGTGAATTATTGTTGTCAGTATTAGTTCAACCCACCCTCTCCTGACATTCTTAGAATATAAGGACACATCTCACCTCCACTAAGAAGGCTTCTCTTACTATGTCAGCCTTCCATGATCCCTTCATACTCTGAATCCCTGCAATACTTTCTGTCTATGCCACTGTTAAACCCTTAATCAGACACTGTCTGGATTCTTACTGAAGTCTATGTGTGAATTTTGGTTCCTCAGAGTATAAGTTCCTCATAGGGATTAAATGCTCAGCTTTGTATTTACAATATCACACATACACACAAGAGTTATTGAATAAATATTTTAACAAAGTTCTTTGTAAGTTCTAGAAATTGAAGTTTGGCTGAGGAATTGAGATAAGGCATGATATCCCAGAAAAGAAAGCTAGCTTTGGAGTCAAGACACTTGGGCTTGGATGATTTCTGAGTTTCCTTCAAGGTTTATATCTATGATCTTGTGATCAAGCTTTGTTACTTACAAACATTCTTCATCTTGGACAACTCATTTCCCCTTTGTGACTCTCAGTTTCCCCATCTACAAAATGGGGACATTATTAAGTACCTGCCTATCTCACACGACTGTTGTGAAGAAAAAAATTTATTAAAACCTTAGAGCTCTCTACAAATGTGAACCATATTTAGCACACTTCACTATTGTCATAGCCTGCCTTATAGGATTGAAGAAAGTACATAGTGAAAATTATACTGTTTATAAATATTTGTTATTGTTATGACTGCAGGTCTTTTCATTGGAGAAGGCTGCAAGGTCCTCCTCAAATACCTAGGAATGTGGACCATGTCAAGATTTAAAAGGGCCTTGTGCTCAACTCTAAAACTATTTGAGATGGTTAACCCAAACCAGAATTTCACCTTCTAAAAGTCATCATCCATCACTCACTTTTCCCTCCCCAGAATTATTTCAAAATCAAATACCTCCCTCCCAGTAATAAGAAGGAAGAAGGCTACAAATGAATAATACCTTTGAATTAAAGAATTCATTTTTTTTCCTAAGAATGCTTGCAATAGGATTAACATTGACCTGCATCTCTTTTTCAGCACTAGCTTACTCTGTTTCTTATCAAGACTTTTCTTCTCTTAAGTTTTCATGCTGAGTAATTCCAAATAAATTAATGAGCATGATCTAAAAAAACACCCCATGTATAGAACTTGGGCAACTGTTAGCTTAGGGAGCTGAGCGATAGGAATGTTATCTCTCCAGGATAAAGCATCTCACTCTCTAACGATACCTCCTTTATTACTCCCTGCTTTAATTCTCCTTTGCCTTTTCACACAGGATCAGTTCAGGTAATTCATGTAGCCAGGGGAGATAATTTCTTCTTTGCTTTTATTCATCTTTGCAAGTGTCAGAAGTAATTTTTTTCATTTCAAATCATATCAGTCATTTAGGTATCAAGCTCCCAACAAGCTGTTCCTATTGGTCAAGGCGAGAGAGCTAGATATACATGTCTTTGGAGACCTTTGTGTTCTGGGACAACTACAAAAGCAGAGAGGAATGCACTTAGAAAATTGATCAGAAATCTGAATGTCAAGGAAAATAAAAGGTTCTTCCATTCCAGAACCTGAAACTACCAAAACATGTAGAGGAAGTACATGGGTTGGGGGAGGTATGTGAAGAGGTAATATTTTTTGCAAATACAGTTATTTTGGGGGACTTTTCCCCCCATTTTGAGGCAGTTGATGGCTCAGTAGACAGAGTACTGGACCTGGAGTCAGGAAGACCTGAGTCCAAATCTAGCCTCCGACCCTTCCTAGCTACATGACTCTGAGCAGTCATTTAACCTTTGAATGCTTGACAAAATGAATCCTCTGGAGAAGGAAACGGCAAAACCCCTCCAGTATTTTTGACATGAAAACCCCAAATGGGGTCACAAATGGTCAGATACACCTGAAATGACTGAAGAACAATAAAACTCCCCCTAGAAATTTTGTACCTATCCTAAAAATCTAACTCTCTTTACAATTTGCCAATAAGATGCATAATTTAGATACAAAGAAGGCACTGTAGTGGAAAAACCATTGGATTTAGAGTCAGAAGTCCTGAGTTCAAATAGTTTCCCTGATCCTAACAACTTGTGAGAACTGGGCAAATCATTTAACCTCAGTTTCCCAATCAATAAAATGAGGTGTTGGATTCAAGGACTTCTAAAGTCTCTCCAGATTTAAATCTATGATTTGGTGATAAAGGAAGTTGGACTAGATGATTTACTTGGTCCTTTCCAAATCTTGATTCTGTAATTATTTACACATAACATGATATATTATATTGTAAGCATTTTGAGGGCAGGAACATGTCTTAACTCACCTACCTTTCTTTCCTTCTCAGTACTTGGCACAGGCTCTTGCATTCTATGGGAATTCAGTAAACATCAAGGGAGATTAATCAGATTGATGTTGTTCTCTGAAATAATTTTAATGCAGAACCTGGAGCTGTTCTACACCATAGGAAATCCACTCAGCATAGAAGTATAGTCTATTTATGAAAGAGCTCACATGAATGTGTTCGTGCTGAGGTGGAAAGCACATTTATTTACCTCTAAGCTGGCAAATTTTGTGAACAATTCTTGTGGGTATCAGATACAGTAAACCCTGCCAGGCAGGTGTTCCGCATACATTGAACATCCATAAATATTAAGAAAGTCATCCTGTCCTTTAGGAAAATGACTTAAGTGCACCAAAATAATTTTAGACTTTTCTAACTTTAGAAAAGTTTGGGCTATTTCCCCTCAGTTTCTATGTGTTTTTGTAGCTTTTCCTTTTGTTTGTGTTTCCTGTCTTTGTCTCTTTGTCTCTTTGTGAGTGTGTGGACCTAAGCTACCTGTGCTTCATGGAGGGTAAACAGAGGAGTTGACTTGGCAGCAACAGGAAAACTGTTCCCTTCTGGGGAAGGAGGTGTCCAACTCTATGCTAGAGAAGACAGAAGGACATTAGGGACAGAAAGAAGCATTGGGCAGTACATCAAAGAGCCATGTTTTAATCCATTTGGAAATTTCTGTTACAATTCAAATTGTAACCTTTCTATACCATATCATCTTAATGAGTTGTTTGAGGCTCTGAGGTGTTAAGTGACTTATCAAAGATCACATAGCTATTAAATGTCAGATAGGGAATTTGACTCTGGCTCTTTCTGAATCAGAATAATACATTTAGGAAAGGATCTCGGAGGTCGTCAAGTTCAGCTATTTTATTTTAAAGGTAAAGAGACTGAGGTCCACAGAGTGAATTGTTGAAAGTTACACAAGTAGCAAACAGCAAAGGTGGGATGAAAACCCAGTTCCTCTGATTTTAAATCAACCCAATTTTCAACAACACAACTGCTACCTTTGCAAGTTCAGTACTCTATCCACTATGCAATTCTGTCTTCACTCACTTCTCTGGTCACCATCTGACAATAAATCACATTTCAATGGTACATTAAGCCTCACATAATACTTTCCACAAAACAGCCCTGTGAGGTAATGCAAATATTATTAACTCCAGTGTACAGATAAAGAAACTGAATGTCAGAGAGGTTAAGCGATTTGCCTATAGTTCCACAATGAGTTTCATATCTGGGTAGGACAATCTGACCAGTAAGGAGTAGTAAGTAGATTAAGTACTTAGTGCTTTGGTGATAAGAGGAAAGGGACCCTCTAGGATTTAGCTGAAAACACATTTAACATGATTCATGTTTATGAAGATGTCTTTAAATGAGGGAGAATTTTTAAGAACAAGGACTACATAGGGAGGGGGATATTTAAAAAGGTTGTCAGACTCCATATTGACTTTATATCCTATTGACTGTTTTTTTTAATATAGAAGATATCTTCATTTAGTATTTTGTGTCCACTGTGTTTAAGTGTGAAATCCCTGAGCAGTCAAATGGAGAGTTCTCCAAGTTTTAAGGAAGGGAAACTGAACCAATAGGAATTTGACCTGCTGAAAGGTAAGTGATCCCTATGGATGTCTTGGATATAATGGTTACAAGTATAATAATGAAAGATCTAACTCCTAGATAATTCATTAATGGCTATTTCTATGTTTAACAAAAGTCCTATTGTTTATAACAAATATACAGGAAATTTCAGGAAAGAGAAGTTGTGATGACAGTCTAGTCATTGGTGTCGAGTTTTTGACTGTGTGTGTGTGTGTGTGTGTGTGTGTGTGTGTGTGTGCGCGTGTATTTTTCTTTAAGGAAGGAACAGTTTTTAAGAAGTGTTTTATTTCTCTTGGGCTACAAGTGACAATCTAATCTAGAGTGACCTTCAAATAGCATTCGTAGGCTCTAACTCAGAGAATCCAACCATGACTTCACTTTTGTTCCTGTGGAAAACATCCACTTGTCATTTGGGGAGGTAAAAAATGGAGAGGAGGTCTATACTGGGGTGGAATAGAGGGTAGCATCTTACTAAATTGGATACCAGGAACCAGGCCATGAAGTTTCTTGGTTAACTACTGAGTGATGCTAAGAAGGAACTTATTGAGGGTATTCTGGCTTTCATAGCTCACTGCTCTGGGCAAAGCCATTGGTTCCCAGGACAATCAAAGGAGATGGCACATGCCACTTATTCCTAAACAAACATTGGGCTGAGCTGGCTGCTTTGTCCTACTAAAGATATCTGTAATTATACCCAGACAATAGGCGTCGATGTTTGAATAGGTTCTCAAATGGTTCTCTGGGTTTGGCCAGCACCAGAGACACAGCTGCATTTGTGCCTGGATTCTGTGCAGTACCCAGAAGTATGAGCCAGAAATCCCTATCTGTGCCAGTGCCCTATTCCCTGAGCCAAAGAACAGCTGATTCAGAGGACATCAAGGGCGCAGTGAGGCACTAAGAAATGTGGCATGACAAAGGATTTCTGGAACTAACTGTGGGCTTGGGACATCAGGTCAGGGAAAAATTCCACACCTATGAAACAGGGCTTTAAACCAGATGAACAGGCTTAAGCCATCTCCTGAAATTCCTTCTTTTACAACCCTGCTACTGTGTCCTGCTACATTTCTATTCTCCCTCTCAGTCTTGTTTGGAGACCTTGGGCTTGGTAAGACATTTGAAGAAAAATTGGAGGAATGTCTTGCTCATGCCTGCTCTTCAATGATCTAAAAAGTTTTGATGTAATCTACTCCTGATGGGTTTGGTAGGGAATCATCAAAGTTGTTCATGTGATCAGAAGAAATATCACTGATATCATGTAATGAAAATTTATTAAATACCTTTGTGTGCCAGGTTTTGTGGTAGGGACTATGGGTACCCTGGCTGTGATTTCATTGGTATAGGGAATTCTTGGATAAGGAAACTCCTTCCACCAATGCAGTCTGGGATATTCTCTGCAACGTATAGTCTCAGAGATTCTCCAGTCACACAGTCAGTATACATCAGAGGAGAGTTTTCAATTCAGTTCTTCCTGGCTCTAAAGCCTTGATCCATGATGGCACACTGCTTCTCTATATGTAAATAATATGTGTAAAATATATTTTTAAAAATATAATGTCATTACTTCCAGTGCCAAGATGGCAGAGTGAGTAAGGAACCTTCTGAAGCCCTCCCAAATTGTCCTACAGACAACTAGAAAACTGCCTCAGAATTGAATAAAGAGAAGGGAAGCAGTTTACCAGCATGGCAGAAAAAGTGGGTCTCACTGGGGTGGAAGGGGTGCAAGCAGCAACCAGGCTCACAGCAGTACACAAGTGAGGCCCCACCCTCCTGCAAATCAGCAGTCTTAGGCAAGGGAGAAGTCTGTACAGTTTAGCATGGCCCCACCTCAGGAACTCCATTCCCAGCACAAGTCAGAATAGATTAAAAACCAGAATCCTATAATATATTATTTACAATATAATATAAATTAAAATATAACATATTTTTACAATATATTATGTACAAGAAACACATTTGAAGCAGATAGATTCACACAGGGTAAAGGTAAGGCTCTTCTGATTTCATATTAACAGATCTAAACAACTGGAAAAAAAATTGATCATGGGTATGTTGAGCCAACAGTGCCATCCCACTCAAACTGTTAAAAATTATTTTATAGAACTAGAAAAATAGTGGCTAATATGACAAAAAAGTAAAATGTCAGATGTTGGAGGGGATGTGGGAAAACTGGGACACTAATGCATTATTGGTAGAGTTGTAAACTGATTCAACCACGCTGAAGAGAAATTTATAGTGCAAAGGACTATAAAACTGTACATACCCTTTGATCTAGGAGTATAACTGCTAGGTCTATACCCTCAAGATATCCAAAAAAAGGAAAAGGGACCTATTTATACCAAAATATTTATAGTAAGTTTTTGTGGTAACTAAGAATTGGAAATTAAAGGGATGCCCATCGCTTGGGGAATGGCTAAACAAGCTGTGGTTTATGATGGTAATGGGATATTATTCTGCTATAAGAAATGACAAGCAGGATGATTTCAGAAAAACCTGGAAAGACTTACATTAACTGAAACATAGTGAAGTGATCAGAACCAGGAGAATGTAGTACACGATAACAGCAGTATTGTTTAATGAAGAATTGTGTATGACTTAGCCATTCTGAGCAATACAATGATTCAAGACAATCCCAAAGGACTAGTGATGAAGTGTACTATCTGCCTCCAGAGAAAAAACTTATATTGATTGAATACAAACTGAAGCATGTTATTTTCACTTTCTTTCATTTTTTTTTAATTCCAATCTTCTTGTACAAAATGACTAGTATGGAAATGCTTTACATAATTGCACATGTATAACCTATATCTGATTGCTTACTCTCTCAGGTAGGGAGGGAGGGAGGGAGGGAAGAATAGAATTTGAAAACCAAAACTTTAAATAAAAATGTTTAAAAAATTAGAAAAATATAAAGTCATTTTGAGAGCAAGCTGTCCTTAAAACCAGGTTCTAGCTCTGACACATACAAGTCTTAGGTCTCTGAATGCTCAAAACAACTCTCTAGAACAGGGGTCAGCAAACTACAGGTTTGAACTTACTCTAGGAGTTCAAGTAACAGAGAAAGTACCAGTCTGAAGTAGATTCTCTCCCCACTAGGAAAGGATGAAAACAGATATTTTTACCAGGCTCAGTTGGGAGAGTAGTCTATGAAGGAGTCCTACCATGACCACAGGATTATCAGATATCCAATTGGAAGAAAACTTAAGAAGCTTCTAGACCTGTGATTCTCCAAGTTTGGTCTGAGGATCTCTGGGGTGACCCAAGATCCTTTCAGGGGGTCTGCAAGGTCAAAACTATTTTTTTTTGTAATTTTTATAATACTAAGAAGTTTAATTTCTAATATAGATACAACCTATATAAACAAAACCTGGTGGTGTTCAATACTTTTTTTAAGAGTGTTAAGGGGTCCTGAAAATGTCTGAGGATTGCTGATCTAGCCTAACTTCTTTATTTTATAAATAAGGAAGCTGAAGTCCAGAGAAGAAAGTGACCTGATCAAAGGTAACAAGAAGTTTTATAATTAAAACTCAGGTATTTTGACTCTAAATCCAATTTTCTTTTCTCTGAGCTATGATTGCTTAGAGAGCACTAGCCTTCTGCTCTTAAATTTGACTCTCCCCCAGGATCATTTCTAATGCTTACAGGTAGGAAAGTATAAGAGGAGAATCTGACCGATCTCTTAGTCATTTGAAAATTCCCTGCTGGCCTCTGAAATGAACCTTTGCCTTTGCTTCCTCGATGACTAATCTCATGGTGAGAGACAGGGGAGAAAATGGGGACCCACATGATCTGCATTGTTCCTAATGAAAAAAAGGAAGGATTTTCAAGGAATTCATATAATTTATCCTATGCCTTGGCAAAGGACATTCTTGCATCACTTCCTTGTGCCTTTTCATCTCAGACTCTTAGAATCCCTAGCTCCTTTCAAAGTTCAGTTCAGGAGGCACCTCCTACATGAAGCCATTCCTGATTTTCATAATTGTTAACACTCTCCCCAAAATCATGGATTCACAGAATTTCAGAATTGGAAGTGACCTCAAAGACCATCTAGTCCACCCCATTCCAGAAAAGGAATCCCTATTACACCACATTCAATAATGAATTATTCAGCTTCTTCTTAAAGACTTCCAATGAAAGTACTCTGCCTCTTGAGGTAGTCTTTTCCATGATTAGATGGCTCTAATTATGCAGGAAAATTTTCTTCATATTCAAGATTCTTTGTTTGATATGGGTATATGTGTATATATACATGAATTTTACGTGTATATGATGGATGTCATATAGAGTGGTAGACAATAGAAGGTAGAGGAGAGAAAATAGAAGACACAGAAATGATTGATAGATAGATGAATGGATGGATAGATAGATAGACAGATAGACGGAACTTGCATTTTTGCCTTTTTTGCAACTACTACTGTTCCTGATTCTGATTTCTGAGTATAAAAGAGATGAGTTAATCAATTGGTTAACAAACATTTATTAAGTGCTAAATTCTGGGAATACAAAGAAAGGCAAACACATCATCCCTCCCCTTGATGAGTTCATATAGTACTGGGGAAGACGTCATGACAACAATTACCTACATACAAGACATATGTTATGCAGAACAGATGGGAGATAATTCCTGAGGAAAGGCATTAGCAGTAGGGTGAAGCAGAGAAGGTCTCCTATTTCAGATGGTATTTGAGCTGAGGCTTGAAGGAAATCAGGGACCCAGCGAGTGGATGCAGCTGGATGAATGGGGACCCAGCTAGCTGGCCAGCTCAACTCCTCCTCTCCTGTCTGCCTCCCCCTCCCCTTCCTTCTCCTCTCCAAAGGAAGGTAAATTTGGATGCCCAGTTGACTTGAGTTTTCCAGGTTCCTTTCCTTTCGTTTCCTTTCCTTTCCTTTTGTTTTGTTTCCTTTCCTTTCATTTTGTTTCCTTCCCTTCCTCTTCCTTTCCCCTTCCTTTCCTTCCCCTTCCTTCCCCTTCCTTCCCTTCCTCTTCCTTTCCCCTTCCTTTCCTTCCCCTTCCTTCCCCTTCCTTCCCTTTTTCCTTCCTTTCCTTCTCCTTCCTTCCCATCCCTTCCCTTCCCCTTCCTTCCCTTCCTCTTCCTTTCCCCTTCCTTTCCCCTTCCTTTCCTTCTCCTTCCTTCCCTTCCTCTTCCTTTCCCCTTCCTTTCCCTTCCTTTCCTTCTCCTTCCTTCCCATCCCTTCCTTCCCTTCCTCTTCCTTTCCCCTTCCTTTCCTTCCCCTTCCTTCCCTTCCTCTTCCTTTCCCCTTCCTTTCCCTTCCTTTCCTTCTCCTTCCTTCCCTTCCTCTTCCTTTCCCCTTCCTTTCCTTCTCCTTCCTTCCCATCCCTTCCCTTCCCCTTCCTTCCCTTCCTCTTCCTTTCCCCTTCCTTCCCCCTTCCTTTCCTTCCCCTTCCTTTCCTTCTCCTTCCTTCCCATCCCTTCCCTTTCTTTTCCCTGCACTGTCCTTTCCCAAAACCTTAAACCTCCCGCACTCTGAAGCTGTGATGCCAATGGGCTCCTGCCTAAGGGCTCTTCTGGGCCCTCCCAGCTTTAGAGTGATTAACGATAATAACTGTTGCTGTTTCTCTCCCAGCCTGAGGTCTTTCTTTTTCTTGGCCTCATTAAGGGGCCATGCCCTGGCTACTGCTTAAACAGACCTATTCAATGAATAAGCATTGCCTCACCCTAAGTGAGTACCTGCAAAGACCTTGGCCTAAAGGGCCCAAGTCTCCCAGTGCATCCTGGTTCATCTCCAGTCATCCTGATGAATATCTGGTCATTGGATTCAGATGACTCTGGAGGTGAAGTGATGCTGGTGACCTGCACAGCCCTCCCTCACTCTAAACAAAGTCAAGTGCAAGTCATGTCATCATTTCTCCGATGGCACGGTCTTCTTCGGCAACAAAGGGGATCAGGGAAGTGAGTAAGTGAAGGCGAAGATGGAGAGGATTCCAGGCATGGTGAAAAGACAAATACAGGAAATAGTATATCATGTACAAGTAATAGCAAGAAGGCTGTATTATAGAGTGCATGGAGAGGAGTAAAATGTAAAAATATTAGGAACATAGGCATTTTCAATGCTGGGAAGGGCTTTAAAAATATAGTCTAATTCCTCTTCAACTTGATAGACTTTCAAGTACTTGAGAAAAGTCATTTTGTCTGTCTGGAATATTCCCTTCTCTGTGCCAAGCGTCCCTGCTTAAACTGATCCTCATTACCATGGATGTGAAGTCCTTGATTTTTTTTTGGTTGTCCTCTTTCAGATACTCTCAGTCTTGTTAATCTACTTCCTAATAGCATGACCTAGAACTTTGTATGTATTCTGTGTTTACCTGTCTGCTTACCAGTTGTATCTTTCCAGTAGAACTGGTGCTCCTTGAGGGTAGGGATTACTTCATTTTTGTCTTTGCATACCTAGGTCTCAGTTCTTTGCTTGATGTAGGTATTTAATAAATATTTATTGATTCAAATTGATTTGAGATGGGTTGTCTATAATTATCTGGTTCTCCACATAACCAGACATGTGGTCTTCCATCCCTTTGTCTGTGATGATTTAGATAATTTTCCAGACTAATCATAGGGTTAAGCAAGGGGACTTGAAAGTTCATTGACTGATACAATGAGGTCACATATCTCATTTTTTTAGGCAAGAAATCTTGGAAGAGCCTTTGAACTACAGGTGTCTTGGATTGTACTTTCTTTTCTTTATCAGTTTTCATTTTAATGTCCTAGTAAAAATTCTGATAATCTAAATACAGTAATATTTTTTTTTGCTATAAAAATGACTGTCTCTTCATGTTATTGCCATCATCAAAAGCTCCATAATAACACTCACAACATGATACAAAACGGTTATTGTGTTAAAATGAATAAATGACAAAGTTTTATCACATGAGTGATTTTCTAGGCACCAAGATGCTTTTTACTCTATACTAGAATAATGAACACATAATTCATGAACACATTAGGGCACAGACCTTAGTGTCTCAAAGCACAGTCACTGAAAATGAGTAAATTATTAAAGAGATGATGTCCAAAAATAAAGGCTTCAAATTCTGCTTTCCTGCCTAAAAAAAAGAAAAAAATCTGGCAAATCTCTCAAATCCTTTAAAAAATAGTTTTTGTTGCTATCTTCTGCTTTTACATCATCTAAATTTCCCCCTGCATTCCTTTCTCACCTCCATCCCAGAGAACCATTCTTTAACAACAAACCATTTTTTGAAGTGCTTTTAAGGTAATACTTAGAGGACTGGAGATTCTATTCGTGGGTGTTCTCCTTCCACCGACATAACCCTTTCCTTCCTTAATCTTGAAGGTGCAATTGCCCACAAGTCCATCACCCTGTAGCAAGGGTTCTGGTAATTTTTTTTGAACCTGGGCTGGCCCAAATAGCAGAAATAATTAGTTCTTCATCAGACCCACCTTCAAATCTTTCCCACATGGCATGGCCTCCCACAGCTCTGTGTTGCTCCATTTCTGCAGTCATCTCCACACTCTGAAGAAGTATGAATTTATCAGAGTCAAATATAATTTTCAAGTTTATAATCTGGTATACCTACTGACTATCCTACTCTGGAATAGAGCACAAGAAGACACAGAACTGTGTTCCAATAGGAGTACTGTATAAAGCATGCTTGGACTCATTAAGCATCTGTTGGGTATCCTCTGAAGGTTTTAGAGGATCCATGCAGCTGAGGAGAATGATTCTGAGGATAGATTATGAGAGGGAATGAATAATTTTATCCGGATGGGAATCTAAAGTTCCCAGAACATACCCTGTGGGAAAAAGGAAAGTGAAGAGATACCTGTTCATTTAGCTCAACAGTTAGAGTACAATGCCATCACTACAAGAGCACCCCTCTAGGAACAGGAAGCTTCACTGTATCTATAGCTCAAGAGCTGTCCTCTTAACTAATTCTGGCCTACATACCTCACAAACACATGCCATTGGAAGGCCAAATTCATTCAATTCCACCAATATTTCTTAAACATCTACTTTATGCTTGATCCTGAGGGAGACACAAGAATAACCAAGACAGTCCCAGTCTTCAAAGAATGTAGAAGGGAGATATGATCACCATAGAGATACACACAAGATAATATTTGTTTCAGTGTTGTAAGAATGTACAAAAGCATTGGGAGAGATTGGTGTGAAGGATAGCAAAGAGCATTGGATTTAGAGCCAGAAAATATGGGTTGGATCAAGGATCTGCTCAATACTAGCTATGAATCATGCGCAGGTTATTTACGTACTTCTGGCCATTTCATTATTTATAAAATAAGGGGGTTGGTTTAGATGATCTCTAAGGTTTCTTCCAGCTCTAATTCAGATTTAGATTCATAACAAATTGATTGATGGGACCAAAAATATAGCAAATGGGCTCATGTCATATTAAAAGGTCTTTAATGAAATATCACAGGGATCTGTCTTTGACCTTGTATCTACTATTTTTATCACTGACAGTATATTTATATATCTAACTATATACTAGTACAAATTATAACTCTATATCTATGCTTACACACATACATGTGACACATATCAACATGTAAAGCAGAAAATAAATCTTTCATAGTTTTGTTCCTTATCATGTATTTCATTTGACTCTGGGATTTGAGATGAAATTAGTGGATACAGGGCAACCGTATGCCTGTTTGTTTCCAGCTTGTCATCAGGAATTTGATTCATACCCAGATTCAATCCATCTTTTTAGTGGCCAGTGGCTCTCTTCTTCCCCCCAGTTGGTGTGACAGCTGCATAGGCTGAACTGGGCCTTCATTTGCAGACCATGTGGTTTTAAAACATGGCTATAATTCGTGTATATTCATTTGATTGTCTCTTGTTTGGAGGTGGGGGGGAGAAATTTCTTCAATCCAAATTTGTGAGCATGTGCTCTGTTTAGAATATCCAATTAGCTTCCTCTGAACCTCTAAACTTTGGGGAGAGGGGCCAGCCTTGCTGGTCCAAAGGCTTGGAAGCTGAAATTCAGACACCTTGTGCTAGAAGAAAGAGCAAAGTGTGCTAAAGACAACTCCTTGCTATCCACTTTTATACCTACCTCTGGCCCAAGAGCTGGATAACTCCCAAGTCCACAGATCACTGTCTACCGGTAGAACTGTCAAAGTCTTTCCAAATCACCCTATGACTGCCAGGAAGAGCTAGGCTTTGTGAATAGGAAGTGGGCTTTCCAAGCACACTTTGAGTCCAAGTCACCACTGTTTGACAGTGGAGGTGAGTTTACTGCCTGTGATGCTGCTGTAGGATACCATACTTTGACAGCTGAATATCCAGACCCTGATTTCTACATTGTCTCTTCTTCCTACTCTGTTTGATAATATGAAGTGGGGATTTTCTGGGATCAATAAATAGGGTGGTAAGGGAGCTAGGTAATACAGTAGCTAGAGCACTAGACCTGGAATCAGAAAGAACTCAATTCTAATACTGTCTCAGTTACCTGCTACCTATATTATACTGGGCAAATTATTTAACCTCTGTTTCTTTCAGTTTCCTCATCTGTAAAATGGAGATAATAACAGAACCTACCTCCCAAGGGTGATGTGAGAATCAAATGAGATGGGATCTACAAAGCATTTGCAGTCCTTAAAGCACTATGTCATCACCATGACCATCATCATTCTTACCACTACCACCACCATCATTATTATTACATTATGATTTTGAGGCAATGTAGTATAATGGAACTGGAGAGCACCGAACTTGGGAATATATAAACCTGAATTCTAGCTTTCTCACTACATTTCAACATGACAAGTCATTCCCCCACCACCACACACATATACACTTTAGACTTCAGTTTTCTCATTTGGAAACTGAGGAGGTTGGATTAGATGCTCTCAACCTCTATGATTCCAGATCATAGGAGGCATACATGCAGGCCAGTTTAAGCCAGATTGAAGAAGTCAGTCACAGGGCAAATCATTCAATCAAGTATTTATTGAAAAGAAGCAATATGGCAGAGCAGATGGCAGAGCTGGCCTTTGAGTCAGGAAGACCTGGGTTCAAATGCTATATGACCATAGGCAGGCCATTTAATTCTTTGACCTTTTTAAGGTTACATAGACATATGGGGCAGCCAGCTGGCACAGTGGATAGAGCACTGGACCTGGAGTTGAGGAAACCTGAAGTCAAATCTAGTGATGGACATTTACTAGCTGTACGACCCCGAGCACATCACTTAACCTTGTTTGCCTCAGTTTTCTCATCTGTAAAATGAACTGGAGTAGGAAATGGAAAACTACTCTAACTACTAATCTTTGTCAAGAAAACCCTAGATGGGGTTACAAAGAGCCTAACATGATGGAAAACAACTTAATTACAATAAGACTTATCTATGAAATTATAGATGTATTAGTAGTGGACATCTTCCTAGAGATGAAATCATTGATCCATTACATATTAACATATTTATTAAGTACTATTTGTATGCCTAGCATCATACTGAGTGCTGTGTAGGATTATGAATAATTATCAGACATGGTCTTAGTTTCCCTGGAGCTTATGATCTGTCTGGCAGCCCATGACGTTGTTGTCACTTTCTGTGCACAGTAACACGAATGTGCGCCACAAAACAATACAAAAGAATAAGTAAGTTCTGACTCTCTGCACTGTAGAAGTTCAGAAAAAGGAGAGTACTGTATTAACTTGAGGAATTGAAGAAGACCTTGAGCTGAGATAAAGAAGGAAGTGGCTTGCCCAGTATTGCCTGGTGAGTTACTAGAAGTTTGGTCATTTTCACTATAGCATTTTGCCTCTCAAATTACTCTATCGTTAAATTCCCCTGGGAGGAAGGGATACCTCAGGGTCCGAGGAAGTCTAGGAGACCCCTACTGTATGTTTGGAGGGAGTATTTTCTAGAGTAGTCATGAGACCCAGATTAAACCTCTTACTAGTTGCCAGTACATTGCTCTGGCTCTTAGAACATGGATATGTATTGGAGACTGCTCTTCTGATTTCATATTAACAGATGTTCAAGGGTGGCACATCTGCAGAAGTCCAAGAACAGCTGAATAAGACAACAAAAATAAAACCAAAACCACTTTCGGGGAGGGTTTCTAGCCTATATGCAAAACAAAAATCACTTTTTAAACATCTCCAAAAAGTTGTTTGTTCTACTTGTAGTGGTTTGCAAGTTGCTTCACAAATATTATCTCATTTGATCCTTACAATAACCCTAGCCTCCTAAATGCTATTATTATCCCCATTTTATAGATGTAGAAACTGAGGCAGACAAAGGTTAAGTGACTCGCCCAGGGTTACCCAGCTAGTAAGGATCTGAAACTATATTTGTACTCAGGTCTTTCTGACTCCAGGTCCAGCACTCTCTCCACTGCTACCGAACCTGGAACAAGATCAATTCCTCTTTGATAAAATACCCCTTCTATTTGAAGACAGTTGTAACATGCTCACTAGGTTGTCTATCTTTCAGGCTAAAATTCTCCCAGCTCAACATTGTCTGGGCACCTGCCAGCTTATGAATGTACTTTTTAAAACATGACACCTAGAATGGAACAGAGGTCATCTGACCAGGATTGAGCACAGCAGGGTTATTACACTTATATAATGCTTTGAGGCTACAGAACATTAGCTAGCATCATTTGATCCTTGAAACAAAGCACAGCAGACAGAATGCTGGACTTGGAGTTGGGAAGACCTGAGTAAAACTCTAGCCTCAGACACTCACTCAGATCCTGGACAAGTCACTTACCCTTTGTCTGTCTCAGTTTCCTCATCTGCAAAGCGGGTGTAGTATTTGTACTAAGTGCCTCATAGAACTGTTTTGTGTTCAATATTTTTCAGTCTTAGATCATTAAATAAATGTGAAGCTATTGCTGTTGCTGTCTCTGCCTTTATCCAAGTCACTGATGAGAAAAATGAATAGCACAGGACCCGGGACATAACCAGTGTAAAAATCTGTCAGGTATCATTGTCTTTCATTTTTAAGACCACAGATTCTGTGTAAACTGGAGATATAATGGAGATCTAGTTTGTTTTCTGGCCAGGCTCTATGACTGTTTGTGGAGTCAGTAAAACCGACATACAGGCTGCAGACATTCCTCCCCCACCCCACTCCCCACATACCCCAGAGGCAAGGAGCAACTGGGGACACACTACTCCCTGTGACAGCCACAACCAGCTGATGTTGGAGCTCTGTGTCCTCAACACGCCCACCTCAGGCTTCTTCTCTCAGCCTGGTCCTTACCCACACCCTGGAAAGGCTGCTTCCTTGCCCCCTTCTGCTACTAAAAATACCCAACAAAATTTCTTTTAAAAGTGCCAAGCTGGCAACTCTGGGGTGTTGGCAATGCAGAGAAGCTGCCAGGAGAAAGTGAGCATCTCACAAACAAATTTCCACAGTTTCCAAGTCCAGAATGGGATTGTGTGCAAACTGGCATTTTTTTTTTTTAAGGAGAAGCCTACATCTTGTGTTTTTTTTGTGTGTGACCTTGTGTTCCCTCCTGACATCGTTAGGTGTGCAAACGCTTCCTACAGAATCTAGGAAATGTGGTGCTGTTTTCCCTGCTTAGGTGACAGTGGCTATATTTGGTGGAGGGTCAGGGGGCAAGAGAAGGAAAAAAAAGGAAAGGGAGGGAATAAGTCTTTATATAGTGCCTACTTCAAGCAAGGTACTCTGCTAAACGTTGTATAAATATCTCGTTTGATCATTGATTTATCTCATGGTACAGAGCTGTTTGCCACCACTCAGACATCATGTGGAAGCATCAGTAGAGTGTCAGAGGATGGTCCATCACAGACTTTGATTTTTGCCTACAAATAGAATCTCTAAGGCCTCTTATATGAAACCACGCTCTGTCTGGTTCAACTAACCAACGGACCGACTACTCAGTGTTTATTAAGAGCTGACTATGTGCTGGGTGATACAGTAGAATAAAATGGTTATGTCAGTCCTTTTCTCAAAATCTTCAGGGCCTTAGTGGACTTACTTAGTAGAATTTAAACTTCTTTGCTCGGCATTCAAGGCCCCCCACAGTCTGGCCATACCTTATCTTTAAGCCTTCTATGTCTAGTACCTTCGCCCAAACAACATTGTTTCTGTTTGTATTTACTTTTATAAGGTGTCCCAAAAGTCTTGGTTTTTTCTGTGCATCTTTAGACCTTAGCACAGTACCTGGAATATTGTAAGAACTTGATAAATACTTTTTGGCTGATTGCACTGTCTGTGCACTGTACTGGGGCAATGAGGTGGTGTAATGAATGGAGTTGGGGGCCTGGAGTAAGGAAGACACATCCATCTTTCTGAATCCAAATCTAGCCTCAGACACTTACTAGCTGTGTAACCCTAGGCAAGTCACTTAACCCTGTTTGCCTCAGTTTCCTCATCAATAAAATGAGCTGGAGAAGAAAATGGAAAACCACTGCAATATCTTTGCCAAGTAAACACAAAATGGAATGACAAGGAGTTGGACATGACTGAAGAACAAAAATGCTCTCTATGCTCCAGCCAAACTGACTTATTCTATCCCTGAAACACAGCCCCAGACTCTCTGGTTGTAAGCTTTTGTTTACACCATCCCTCATGGATAGAATATACTCCCTTTTCTTCTTTCCTTGCTGAATTCTCACTTGTCCTTAAATCCCAGTTCAAATGATTATCCCAAAGCAAGTTAGTATTTGCTTTGTATTTACATATCTGTGTATATGTTGTATTTTCCCAGCAGAATATAAGTTCCTTGAGGGCAGAAGATGGTTCATCTTTTGTGCCAATATATAGTAGGGGCTTAATAAATACCTAAGGAATTGAATTAAACTCAGTGCCAGTTCAATGTCACAGAGATCTTTGCTTCCACTAAGAAAGCAGGCTACCTTTTCCTGTATGTCCTATGTTGCCCACTCCACTCATTGTCAGGCTGTTTAATTCATGTTCCTATGCTCAGTCTGGGTTGCTTGCTAAGGAAGATGAGTTGTACTATGTAATAATAGCTAAATAAGTGAGCGCCCCAAAATGAATATGTATTTCATCAGAATAACTAAAATAGCTTTTTTAAAAATGTCTTTCCTCAGAGCAGTACACAAAGCTGGAAAGAAGGGCTTGTAATTATATGTGCATTATAAGCAGTCTCAGCCCGGCAGGGGGCTTAAAGCATTTATATAAATTATACCAATCAGTAGCAGAGGGGGAAAAAACAAGGATATCAAAAGTGATACTTTCTTATAACTGATATATACAAGTACTAAATCATGGTAAAACAGTGCCATGTTAAAAAAAAAAAAAAGGAGGGGGCTTGAAATGTCATCACAAAATGAGGTTCTGACTCCAGCTTTGCTGCCTTCATAAACACATATGATCATCTTAATGATGTATTTTGAAAAGACATGATAAATCACAGAGTTAAAGGAATCTGTGGAATATGAATGCATTTGAAATTTTTCTTGGGAGAAATGGATGGTATATTGTAACAGAATTGAAAAAAAACAAAGAATTTCAGTCTCTCTCTCTCTTAAATGTTTTTTTGGAATGCCTTAAAGATCAATACCTTCTCAGGATTCAGCTGGTCACTGATAAATCACTCATGCACCATCCTTAGTCCTTCACTGGTCACAACTAAATCTGTTGTAAGTAGTGTCCAAGGTAAATTATTGAGACCAAGTGCAAATCAAGTAGCTTCGATTTTAATATTGTGAATACTCTAGAGTGATAAGTGCCTCTGATATGTGAGGCTAAGAACTCAGCTGGGTCGGCTCTAGGGCTCTCTACTTTTAGGTCACTATTTGTAATGGGGTGGGAGGGAAGACTGCGGTTCCTGCACATGAAGTTAATCTCAAATGGTTAGGAATGCTCTCCATATGGTAACTTACGTACAAGAGATAGCGTTCAAAGATGTTATCAAGGATAGGCAGGACCATAAAAGGAAGTGGGCCAGTCGTAATGTGAGTGAGATAGACTGCCCAGGTGGTATACAGGAACCTTCCACTTATTGAAAGAACTAGAGGAAGGCCTACAACACATTGGGCAGATTCTCTAAGTAGGAGATAAGGGAAAATGTGTATAAAATTACATAGCACAAGAAAATGTAGAAAATCTGCACTGATGGAATTGTGTACTCAAGGTATCAAAATACCAAAGTAAGTTCTCCAAACATCCCTAGCTTCTCTTATTTATCCAAACAGAATAGAAAAGCTTGATGAGAAAAGTTCCAAGGAACCCACTCTCCATTTATGTCATTAATTAAGATGACACAAAATGTTTTCTGCTTGCATTATTAAAGGAGGCACAAAGAAAGAGCACTAAAGCTAATTTATCTTTAAAATATTCCCACATCTTAAAACATAATTGTGAAAAGCCTCCAAATACATGCTAAGGGACATAGCTTGCTTGGTCAATAGAAACTTTATCCTTAAATAAATCATGACCAAGAGAAGGAATTGGTGTAAGGAATCAGGCCTTCCCAGACTAGGGATTTTTGCTCAGAATCTGGTTGTGGTGTGAGCTGCAACTGTGGAGTAGATAGAGAGTGGACCTGAAAGTTAGAAATACTGGATTCAAGTCCTACGTTTTGTATTTACTGGCTATTTTACCCACCTTGTCCCATCTCCTGGTTGAGGTAAGAGTCCAAAGTAGGACTTGATCAGCACTCAAGTACAAGTTCCGTAGTATGGCTACAATTATTCAACCTTGAGGGTCTATATGATCTTGGTTGTTTAGCAGTTCAGTCTTGTCCAACTTTTCATAACCCTGTGGACTGTAGCATACCACTATTGTCCATGGGATCTTCTTGGCAAAGATACTGGAATCGTTTACCATTTCCTTTTCCAGTGGATTAAAAACAGAGGCTAACTGACTTGCCCAGAGACACACGGTTAATAACTGTCTGAGGTTAGACCTGAGCTAAGGTTTTCTTGACTCTTGGCCCTCCAAGCTCTATCCACTGAGCCACCTAGCTGTGTCTATATACCAAGCTACCATTCACGGGCAATTATGTATATGAACAGGCATAGAAATAACCTCAAATCCACTTTAATGACTTGACATTTCATTTCCAACCTGTGTACCTTTGCACAGTTTGACCCTCATGCCATGTCCCTTATGTTTATCTCAAAATCTGTAGCTTCCTTCATAGCTCAGGGGAATCACCATTTCCTACATAAGGCTTTACCTGATTCCCCCTGCTGCGAGTGCTGCCATCCTCCCTGACATTACCCTGTATGCGATCTGTATATATTTTACACCCATATATTTTCCTTCCAACTGGAGAGAAACTCCACGAGGGTGAGGACAGTCTCATTTTGCAGCTGTAACCCTAGCATAGTAGGGTGAACAAGCAGGCAATTAGTAATGCTTACTGATGGATTCTTGGAATAACTCTAGCACACTTACTAACTATATTATTTATCTTGGAACTCAATCATATCCTACTTTTGTTATTATGTTTGGGCATATACCTTATTTCTATGAGAAGACTACAAGCTTTTTGGGGATGGAAATTGTATTATTTGTCCTTTAATATTATCCACAATGCTGAGACTATAGCAGGAATTCAATAGACACTTCATTTGAACCAAGGAGAAAGTGTATAATTGTTTACCATCCACAACTAACCCTAATTATTTACTGTCAAATGTTCCAATAAATAAACATTTATTAAGTGCCTACTGTATGCTAGGCAGCTGTGTTAGGTTCCAGGGAAGGAGATACAAACCTATCTTTAGAAAGCTTAGATCCTATAGTAACAGCCAGGGGTAAATGACACATAGAGGAGGGCTATGCTCAGAAAAGGAATTTTGGTCTAGGCAGTTACTGGGATTACTGTGTATGGAACTATGGCATAGCCATTGTTATGTTCTCTGAGTAGCAATAGTAGTTTGATTTGATTATTGTTTGCCAAGCACGAGCAACATGTGGAAATTAGGGATCGTAGAAGGGAAGGAAGGATACAAATGTAGGCAGGGCAGATGGCAAAATATTGAGCCTGGGTGTATCCTGGAGTCTGTGTCTGGATGGGACCTGAAAACTGGTTTGGGACCAGCTAGCTACAGTGGATCTGAGGAGTTTTTACTAAATTCCTCACCAATAAAGGAAGCTAAATCCCAGGACAGAATCGCCAACCTGAATGGATTAACCCTAGGTAGATTCAGTGGATCCGTAATCAGGCTATTCTTTCCTTAATCAGGGTCAAGTCCCACTATCTATAGGTCAAATCCCATCATAAATAAAATTTTCATGTAACCAAAAAAAAATTGAAACTTGGGTGATGACCCACTTCAGGTAATATCTAATAATTTTTGACAGTCCCTTTCAATCTGTTATAATGAGATATGTCCTGAATTTGTCAACTGATTTGTTTCATAGACAGTTCAGGGCCCTAGGTTACTGATATGTCATCTGCGTTGCACATGAAAGCATGAAAATTAATAGCCCATAAACAAGAAGGATGCAGTGCTAGTATGTAAGGAAGAAGATATGGAACTGAATTTCCTTTCTATTGTGTACAGAGTACACTGGCCATGACAAGATGCTAAAAAAAGTCACTGCTTTGCATTTCAGATATCAGATTTCTGCTAAGAAGCCCGTACGGTTTTGCTGTGTATTTTTTCCTTGATGTACAATATAGCACAGAACTGATATTATTATTAAGGAGCAAATGGTAAAAGGAAAACCAAACCATTCTAAGGGCTTCTGAGGAAGAAAACAATGCCTGATTCTATATTTCAGTTTCTAATTCATCAACGGGAACTTCTCTTCCTTTAGTGGGTTTTTTGCTTTGTTTTAACACATTCTTCTTTGTGGTGGCTCCCCTGCCTGGGGTTCATTAGCCAACCACCAGCTCCACAGAACTTTTAACTCCTTCATCTAAACTCTCTTTAATGGTGGGATGTCTCTTCTGTGCCACTACATGTGACATTAAACACCAGTAGAAGGAAGCTCTCTAGTTTTCTAGCCATATTTGAAATTGATGCATGCCCCTTCTTATCTGCTTTATCCTGGTCTTTTCTGTTTTGTGCTAGGGCCAAGTGAAATTTGCTTCTTTCAGCCTTCCTTTGTAAAATAAGGGAAACTGTAGGTCTGTTAAATAAATGCAGCTACAATGGATCACAATGCAGCTAGTGCTTAGTTAAGCTGGCCTGATCGCTGGTTTCCCCATTTGAAAACTCAGACATCGTGATCTTTTCATGTCTGTCTGGGGGCATCTTTTGTGCTTGACAATGCCGGATTAGCAGGTTCAACTATTTTAATTCAAAAAATCAGAGTTCTTTCTGCTTATTTTCATTTGGATTTGGGATTCTCTTAACTATGCCTTCCAGGACAGTTGGAAGAAAAGCTGGAAAGCCTTTACAGTGATGGTGTTTTTCTCTTTTTAAAGGGATACATTAAAATGAAGGAGGTTTTCTACTTCAGGAAATATTTCAGTAGGAGATCTTTTGGGTCACAGTATTACAAGGACTTTCACTTCACAAGTTTCAGACTTCTTTAGATCCAGTGATGAGATTATGATTTTTTTTTTTTGTTTTTCTGTTGTATCATGAAGGCTTCTGGGGGATAAATGAGAGGAAGGTTGCTCTCAGGTCAGAGTCAGTAATATGACTGAACTCCTCCAAAGTAATAGCTATGAATGTGGTTAGAATTTTCAAAGGCCCATTAATGATCTCTGCAAAACAATGTGTGTGTACATATATATATGTATATGTGCGTGCATATCTATATCTATGTATCTATCTACCTATCTATCTATCTTTTAAAAACTGTTGCTTCATTAGCCCAAAGGCTCACAGATTTTGAACTGAAAGGTACCTTTTAGGTCATTTGGTCCAACCTTCTCATTTTACATATAATCAGACTGAGGATGTGCCCAAGGAATCAGGAAGTGGTAATTAGCAGAGCTAGTATTTGAGCTGAGGTTTTCTGATTCCAGATCCAATATGCTCTCCATGTTGTCTTTGAGGAGAATGGGAGGGATAAGTGAGTAAGGTAGAACCAAGAGAATAGTGTTTTAAAAGAATAGTATTTGGTGGAATTATGGGAAGCTATTATATTCTTTTTTCTCTTTACCACAAATACTTGCCCATCTCTCCCTCTTCCCTTTCTCCCACCAAAAAAAGAGAGTTTATATTTAAATACAAATGATTTAAAAATCCAGTTGGTTTGGAGAATTTCCCAAGAACAGGCAGTCCAAAAATTCAAGTTTCTAACATTAATGCTGGGAATGTTTGGCCTAGAGCCCTCAAAAAGTCTACTTTAAGAAGCTGTTCCCCAACCTTTACACTTGCGCTCACACACCTACCCAAGTCCTGGTGCGTTACAGAGCATGGGATTTATAACGCCATTAGGCAGGTGTGGTAGTAGAAGTAAATGATATGCTGCCATGGGGCAGCGAGTTCCCGGATTATAAATGGGGCATGGAAGATTGGTCTTCATTAAGGCCCTTAAATGCAAGGAAATGATACAATTAATATTGTCCAACCAACCTAAATGTTATAAATCCTTAGTCATAGGGGTGAGAATATGACTCTCTTAAAATGTTTATTCAATATAATGTGCCTGGTAATAAGAATATTTAAAAGCCACTTTATTAAATGCTCATCACCCAAATGCAGAAGCCATTCAACTGCTGGAACATGCAAAATCGGGAATTTATGAAGGTAGCAATTACAAACAACTTCAACATTTTAAATATGTATTTAGTGAATATATTCTTTTAACAGGGCTCATTTTCATATCATTTCAAAGCAGGATTTAATTGTATACTACAAATGTGCTCACAGTTACAGGCTCTGCCTTTTGTCTCTTCCCCAAGTAAGACTAGTTTTTCTGAGAGTTATTTTGAGAGCTTCCAAAAACATGTGTGGTAGTACAGATGGACACACACACACACACACACACACATTTTCTCTCTCTCGGTGTCTCTCTCTCTCTCTCTTTCTCTCTCTCTCTCTCTCTCTCTCTCTCTCTCTCTCTCTCTCTCTCTCTCTCTCTCTCTCTCTCACACACACACACACACACACACACACATATTCTTGCCTGCCAGCAGAGGAGAGATTGTAGTATAGTAGATTTAGGGAGGGATTTTGTCTCTAACACAGTTAGACGACCCCATCAATTTTGAGAAGAAACATCAAGAGATAATTTTCCTCTGCAAGTACAGGAAAAAAAAAAATGTTCGTTACCCATGACTGATACAACCAAGTTACTTACTCTGATTCCTGTGCCTGGTCCTGGGACTCAAAGGTCATCTTCCCTTCACAATTAATCCCTGGCTTTGCCTCTTTTCTCCATCTGGAGTTTTATGAGGATTGAAGGTCCAAGTTAGGATCACCACAATGCCAGGGACACAGCTGAGCCATTGGAAGTTAATGGGAACAGCTGAGTTGGAGTCTGTGCCAATCTCCAGTGCCATAGACACGTGGGTACACTATCTGGAATCATAGACTATTAGAGCTGGAAGAGACCTTTGAACTTAATCAATGTAATCTTCTCATTTTACAGGGAAGGAAACTGAGGTCCAGAGAGTTAAGAGGACCATCCTAAGGTCATACAAATAGTAAATGGCTGAGTATGGACTAGAACTCAGGTCTTCACATCACAGTACCTTTGCAGAGTGCCACTGGTGTCATGTATCCAAGTCAGTAATAGCAGTTTTCAAAGCAACCCCAACCAAAATTGACACTGGACAATGTAAATCAAGGACTTTTTTTTTTTTTGCAAGTTGCTAGGGTCACATCAGTGTTCAGTTCTTTGAGCATTGTTCTGGGGAAGTCATAGCATTGTAGGATCTTGGAACTAGAAGGGGTAGCCTGAGTGCAAATGTTAGGATGATGTTCTTTCTCTTGCCTTCTTTAAGGCAACTTTTCTGGGCTGTTTTTAATGAAAACAGGACTAGAAAGGAAAAAAAAGAACATTCTTAGTATTACAAATGAAGTACAACGGAATTTCCCTCTTAGTACTTCTTTATTGCTGTAACAGCACTTGAAAAACATTGCTAAGAGACTCAAGGGCTATGACAGAAATCTATACATGTTCCGGTAAGAATCAGACTGTTTACCCCAAATGGGCACAAGATCATTGCTTGGAATGCCCACCTACCAAATGTTTAGTACCAGAAACCTAGAGGCAGCACATTCTTAAGGCCTGAGAGGGAAGGATAGAGAAGTCATTTTAAGACATCCCCCAGGATAAGAACTGATGAGTACAAGTGACTAACAGAAGTTTGGTGCAGTAACTGGAGATTAGCCTTGGCTTACAAAGTAATAACAGACCTGTCTGATTTTACCATAACATCTATAACAGTACAGTCTGAATTAATGTTTTTATTATAAATCTTTTTCCCTCTCAACTCACTGCTAGGTCTCCTACTCAGATGTAACCAATTAAGACTGGTCACCCTACTGACCAATTGGTATAGACTGTAATTTGACTTAATGTAGAATTCTCAATTGAGAAAATGTAGTATGTAAAGCACTTAGCACCTTTTAAATCTCTCCCTCTATTTTATGCATTGTTATTATCATCCTTCTGTTTTATGTGTAGGGAGCAAAAAAAAAAGTATACATGTTAGTTATTCTTCATCCTCTTTCTAAGAAAAAGTTATGGAGACATCTGTGGTTTAGGAGAAAATACACAGGTTACTGCCATTCACATTGACATCAATGTGGTCTTTGGTCTGTGTTTGTTTATTATACATGTGATTTAAGACCCAAAAATTCTCAACCTCTCCCCAACTTCTGGGAAATCATAAGGACCAAGTATGCTTTTGAGGTCGTCTTCTCAAAAAGAGCAATCACTCTTTACCTCTTGTTACCTTTACTAAGCACTGGTAAACTTCATGCAATCTTTTTCTTTTGCTCAGAGATAACCCTTAGAAAAATCTCCTTCCCTCAACAGAAAGCCAGATTATTGAATTCTTGACTCTGCTGTTAAACAGAAGGTAACCTCTGAAATTAGCATTGCCCAGGAAAATCCCTCTCCTCTAAGTAGGAGGTTGAGGTCTAGGAACTCTATTCTTAGGCAAACAAGCACTAAGGTATGTCTGTTATGTTCCAAATAAGCCTTCATAGTTCTAGGGGTAGTGGTGATGTCTTCCCACTTTTTTTGTTCTCACAGTCCCTCTGGAGAAAAGATGAAAAGAGAGACAGAAAAAAAAAGCTAGATAAATTGGTTTACTTGCTTTTATAGGCCAGTAAAAGGAGTAAATCCTCCCCAAAATTGGTCTTCCCCAAAATGAGAGCCATGCCATTTACCCTGAGAGCAGTTCATGAGCAAAGCTCATGAGGATTCCTTCCAAAGAGCAATACAATTAAAACTTCCACACACAGGGTCCCTACTCTGGAAACTCATGCACTTGATCTGGGGAACTTTGGTCATCAACTTCCTACACAGAATACAAATGAATACATAAAAAAAAAACAAAAAAAAAACTTCCTCTTAAATCAGCCTTCAAGTCCTCGTCATAGTATGGGGTAACCCTGGATTCTCTAAGGCTTTGCCAGTGGAACATAAGCTGTGGTAGGTCCTATCAAACTGGTAAAGTATTCTGTGGACCCATTGACTCACTGTGTGCCTGCCATCCAAGGATCATCCTGGCTAAGTGCTGAGAGGCTCTTCACCAGAATGGGGTCATCGGACAATGATTTTCTCCCCAAAGCAACTCATCAAAGGATCTACACTAAGACATGGAGAGGTTAGATCTGTATTGGAAGAATGAATACCAATGGAATCATGGATCTTTTGAAGTATTGAAGCTACTATCAGAAATGTATGAACTTTTTCAATGTTTTCCCCAGTTGGGAACTGAATATATTTTTTATAGTCCTTCTATAATTGCTCTGTGGCCATTAGCCCCCCTCAACTGCAGGAAGTCTAGATATTTTTATGGGTTTCTCCTTACACTAGACCTACAGAAATTTGAACTTCACTGAGCATGAAAAATCATTACTACAGTCTCTTCTGGGTATGTCTATATAGAAAAAATGAAGTGCGTAACTGAACTGTCCTATAACCTTGATCAGGGCAGATATGAAAAAAATGACATTCAGGGACCCTTCATCTCCAGCCTGAATCATTTAGGTCATTCCTTTAGCCCTTTGCTTTCTGGGTTTTTTTTTTCCAGTTTCCATTTTCATTTAGAAGTGTAGAAATGTTAGAATTTTCTTTTCTTCTTCATTTGAATTTTTGGTGTTCCTCTGCTGACAACATGCCTGACAGGTAACAAAGGAAGGGGCTGATTAAATCAATGTCAGGAAAACTTCATTAGTTTTTCAGGGGATGAAGCAGGTATGATTTCATTTGATTGAGTTGCTCCTGGTTTCCATACAAATTCAGCGTAATTCACTGAGCAGAATAATGTCATTTTTTTCCAGCCCCTTTCAACCCCGGCCTCCAATTGTTTGTTATAGTAGAATATTTACTTCTCAATCACTAGCACTAATTCAAAGCTCTGTCCTCAAGAAGCAGGGGGTGGAAATGGCTCATGGGAAACTGCAGCCTCATTGATGAGAAGACATACAGGAGCTAAAGGTTATGTATGCAGAAGCTGAATTCTCAATTTATTTTCCGAGACTATGGCCTGCCTGCTGTTCTGCAGTGGCATTCAGACCAAGAAGCCTGTGAAGGCTCACCTGGTCACCTAGGAACAGACAATGTTTACGCAAAACAACAAACTCTGGAAACAAACAAACACACTTAGAAGCAAACAGTGTTGCTTCTGAGACTGTTTTCAGCCAGAAGGAGGGAGTTATTAAGGAACCTCTGAAGGAAGAGAGGGATTTAGGGATGAAAAACAGGGCAAGTCAGAAAAAAAATGAGGTGGAAGAATCTGAGAAGAAACTTGGCCTAAGAAGACTGAAGAATAGGTCTCCCTTCCAGAAAAAACCAGAACCTCAGTACTGGAGAGATTGATGTGCTTTTGGAAAACAACAAGCTGGGAGTCAGCAGACTTGAGGTCTAGTTCAGTAATTAATTCAGAAAACATTTAAATGACAATTGTGTGCCAGGTACTATGACTAGATGCTAGGGGTAGAAGGATAAAATGAAAAGTCCCTTACCTCAGAGGGCTTCCAGTCTATTGGAGAAATCTACTATTGCGTTATTCTGCTCTGAAGCAAGGCCAAACTTCATTTTGAGCCTCAGTTTTTTGGTCTCTTAAAAGATTGGACCAGATCTTGAATGTCTACTTTTCACTCCGGATTTTAAAGCCCTCATATTTTTGATCTGTTTGAGTTCCTGTACTTCTTTTATTATGATTTTGTGGTGATTGTAGATCTTTGCTTTCTCTTTCCAATGATCCCTTGTCCCTTCTCCCTCTCCAGACTGTGGAGGGTTATACATGAATCTGGATAGGTTCGCTGATAGTTTAGATACATGTCAAAACTCAGGCTTAATATAGGAAACACAGTCATCCACCTGTGGGTAGAATCCCATTACAATGAGGCACAAAGCAATTACTCCATTAACTACTGTTGATGCTCTAAAAGAGTCCACATGGCTTTTTAGAAGCACATTGCAGCCAGGGAGTTGTCGAGAATCTGTGTTAGCATCTAATCCATAGCGTTTCTCTCAAAAGTATTGAATGCCCTCCAAAAGTTGAAGTGCACTGGATTAGGAGTCAGACCCTAGGGTTCTGACACACAGTTGGGTTACCGACTGGCTGTATGACCTTGGTCTGGTCACCACTTCAGCAAGCTGCAATTTCCTTATCTATAAAGTATTAAAGAGTAGTTGGAAAGACATGGAAATGCTTGAATGTAGTACACTATTGCACTATTATTTATAAGGGTATTATTATTCTGGATAATCCAAGCACACCTGTGCCATGTCATTTCATAATACTAATGCAGTGAACTCTGAGCCAAAGCTTGCCTTCTCAAAGCAAGACATTCTCTACTATCTGCCACTATATGGTCCTGAGGGGAGGTCATTTTCATCTTACCTCATGTTTATGAGCTAGTGGTTAGTTTTGTGTTCATTTTTGGATACAGACAATATAAGAGGTTGCTTTCCTTGACATTCATATTACTTTCAAGGGTTTTCTTTTTCTTTTTCTTTTCAGTTGGAAGTAGGGTAGGAGGAATAAAAAAATGCTTCATAAATTCAAAAAATTAAAAGATACTTGTATGTTCCCATTTAGGGATCTGTCTTAGTGTCAATATGTAGTAATGTGGCTATAAAAATGTGGGTGAGAAGCAGCATGGGATAGCAGATAGTGAATTGGCTCTGTATCAGAGATACCCAGTTTCAGGTCTGCCTCAACCCCTTCCAGATTGAATGTGGGACTTCAACTTCCTATGATGACAGGTTGCAGGCACCCAAGTTCATCTGCATGAGGAAAGGGGATTTTCTCCCATTGGGCTCTCTATAGCAATGAAATTACAGGTCCAAGTTTGCTTTTTGGTTTTTTGTTGATAACCACTTCACACGTTCTGTAGAAAACAAGTTACCAGTTTAAATATTCTCATCCAATAGCTCCTCACTCTCAGGGAAAGGAAAAAATTTCTTAACTGGATGCTTAATTATGCCTTTTTCATAAAATTTATACATATAGTGCTTCTCCTCTTCTACGTGCAAATATTAACTCACCTTAGTATACAGTATATATAGATTTAATTGTATTTAATCATCTGGCATACTGGGATTTTGATCTTTAGTGAGGTATCATTTCTCCTTCCTCCAGATTCCTCTGAATTAATATTGGTCACATAAACCAAGCAGTTGATGAGGCCTTCCTTTCTTTCTTATTTTGTTTTCTTTTATTATTAAAGGAGAGTGGTATGTTGCTTGAAGGGTGCAAAAGCACTACTTTTAACATCTGAAGGGCAGTGACATGCCAGTCCTGTTGATACTCATGCATGCTGAAGCCATCAAGTTCCATCGAAAGACTGGTGCTAATATAGGGCATATGTTACACCTTTCCCAGAGATGTGCCACACCAAAAGAGGGACACACAAACAAGTCAGCAGTATTATATCAAGTTAGAGACCAAAGTCCAACTTCTTATGCACTTTGTTACCCCCATACCTTTATTATCCCGAAAACAAGCTTTTTCATAAAATTAGGAGTTTCTATGTTAATAAAATTCACCCATTCTTACTATTTGGATATTTACCTACATGAAACAGAAACACATTATTGCAAAGGGGAAATGAGGGTTTTAAAAGTCTTGTTTTTTATGGGAGGGAGAAGAGTTGCGGGGGGAAGGGATATAATGGTAAGTTTTTCTCCTGCAATAGAGAATTTTGTTTGTTTCAAATCACATTAAGAATTCAGCATTTATTTTCCTAATGTTCTGAAATGTAGCATGATCTATAGGAGGACAGAAAACAGGACTCAGGGGGAAAAGCACCCTCCACCTCATTAAGATCTAAAGTTTGTCCTTAATGTGCCTATGAACTCAAAATGAGAGTCTAAATGGAGACATTTTTTTCTGCTACAGGGCATAGTGATTATAAATGTGTCTTTGTGAGACGGCTTAGCAGTATTTTATGCAGCTGGCATTGCAAAGCTTGAAACAAATCCAAGAAAACAGATTGTATCTTTTAGGTTAGAAATCAAAGTCCCTATTTTTAAAGTGCACATTTCATGGTAACCTGCTAAGATGTAATATTCTTGAAAGCAAGAACAAACTTAGGGTCTTTGACCAGAGCCAGGGAGCCTGTTTTATTCTTTTTATTTTAAATCAATTTAGTCCCTTCCCAAAGAATCACTTAAAGGTTACCAAGGGGTAATTTTGTGGGGGAACTGTTTCCATTTTCTTTAACTTCTTTTCCTTAATCCTCACATCTACTTGTAAACTCAACTTTCCTCTAAAGGAACTTTTCTGTGCTTTAAGTAGAATAGAAATATTTCTAACTACATCCATCAGTTTGTTGTGAATCACAGATTCATTCCCATGACCGGTAGTCCGTCCAGTTCTGTTTGCTGTTTCAAAGGTAATCCTTCCTCTAAGAAGGCACTTAACCAACTGTGTACTGTTCCTTGGGAATGCATTCTACTCTGTACCCTGGTTATATCTGCAAGCCCAGTGATGAATTGACATGGCTTAGCATGATATGGTTGACCATTAAGTCATCTGGCCCTTTAAAAATTCCCACTCTTCTATTCAACTTCATGCAGTGCTCTCTATATCCCAAAGGCTGATTGGTATAGATCAACATGTCCTTTTTGCTCATTTCTATTTTCCATAAGGTCAGTCATTTCCTTGTCACAGAGTACATTCCATGTTGTTTTCCCCCATTGCATTTCTTCAAGTCTTAAAAATATCACTTCATTTTTTTTTTTACTGTATTCACTACTTGTATGGGAAAGTTTTTTCTGCCAGGACACATTTGTTAATTATGAAGTGATATTTAATCTTTACTGAGAGTTCTTCAGCTTAATTGCCATTGAACAGAATGTTTTGTTGTTCAATTGTCTCTGCCTCTTTGTGACTGTATTTTGGGATTTTATTGGCAAAGATACCGGAGTGGCTTGCCATTTCCTTCTCCTGTTCATTTTACAGATTAGGAACTGAGGCAAACAGAATTAAGTGACTCACCCAGGGTCACACAACTAGTAGTGTCTGAGGCCAGATTTGCACTCTGGAAGATGAATCTTGATTCTAAGTACAGTGCTCTAATCACTGTGCCACATAGTGGTTTAGTGAAGGGAATATACATAGGACACAGCCTCTGTCCCACAGCAGCCCTTTTCCCCCTGTGGTGGCAGATCTTGCAAAAACATTGAAATGAGCAAAGGTGATGAGTCAAATTCCTAGCCTGGGGAAACTCAGACCTAAGAAGCAGATCTTTCTAGGCAAGAACAGAGGATTCCATTCAATAAACATTTATTTAACATAAGATCATAGATGTCAAACTGGAAAAGCTCTTAGAACTGAAACACCAGAAGGAAATAATGAAGCATACTCCCCCACCCCTAATAGAGAAGTGAAAGACTCGGAGTGCAGAATGAGACACACACACATGTTTGTGTACACAGACATATACATGTTTATATATATACAAAAGTGTGTGTGTAGCACCAATGTGGAAATTTGTTCTGCTTGACTATACATGCTTGCAGTGGGGATACTGTTTTTCTTTCATTCTGAATTGAGGGTGGGAGGAAAAAAGGCAGTTTTTTGCTTATTGAAGAAACTGAAAATTACTTTTATTAAATCTTAAATTTAATAAATTTATTTATATATGCAATAAACTTAAATTTATTATATTAAATTTGGTCATCTAGTCCAAACTGATTATTTTACAGTTGAGGTAACTGAGGCCCAGAGAGGTTAAATATGGTGTTTAACATCACACAGTAAACATCAGATGTAGAAATTGAATTCTGATTCTCAAATTCTACTAGCAGTAGTTTTCTCCCCAGCCCCTGTTCTGGCAGCATGGAATGGTGAAAAGAAAGTAGCTCTTAGTCACTCCTTTGTCACAGACTGTGTGACCCTGGACAATTCACTTAACCTCAAGGTCCTGAGACAACTCCCTAAGACTGTAAGTTGCAGAACAGTTGCAGAGTTGTACTGGCTAAGGGAGTTCCTTATACCAATGAAATTCCAGGTCTGGACAAGCAATTGTGCAAGGCACTGTTGAGCTAGGCACTAAAGAAACACAAGCAAACTAGTTCCCGCTCTCAGAATTTCCACACTCCTTGGGTAATATCACAGATGCATGAATAGGTAAACAGCAAGAATACAGCAAATTGTCATTTTAAGAGAGAAGGAGTGCCAACAACTGAGGACCTGGGAGAGGAGGAAGAATCGGGGGACATCTGTGTAGGAAGTGATGCTAGAGCTATGTTTTGGAGAAAGGATGGCTTTCTTTGAAGTAGAAATGGGCAAGAAATACATTACAGATGTGAAGAATCCCTTACAAAGGGGTGGGAGATGGAATGTCCTATTTGAGGAATATCGAACAGGACAACTTCTTTAGAACAGAGAATGCGTGAAGAGGCATATTTTCGACAGGGGAGGGAAGAACTAACAAACTCCATTCTGCAATCCATACTTTTGGGTCCTCTACCAGCTTCAAAACATAGGTGGAGACAGGCATATCTTTTATATGTTCACCTTGGCCTTTTAGAATCTAATCTATAATCAGGGCAGTGTGGGAACCATCATATTAAATTTACTCCATACCTTTAAGAAAAATTGTACATAACAGAGATTCAAGGTGTGATAGGACCCGGGTAGTCTTTTTTCCATAAAAAATAGTTTTTCCTAAAAGGAAATAAAATTTTCCTTTGGACTTGATTGGCTCCTACCTAAGCAGCTTCTTAGTCACTTCAGGGTGTCTTTGATTTCCTGGACTTTTGAAAGTCATAGAGTCACAACAGCCTGCAAGTGCTGAGCTGTGTATCCATACGGATCCAAGAGCTCCTTACTCCCCAGTGCTGACCTACGTTTTCATAGAGTGATAAGGGAACTGTGTTCACACCAGTTAAGTTCTATCTCCTTGTTGCATTTCCTTGCTTGGTTAAGACAAAGTAAACCTCCTCTTACTAACTCTTCAATGCTTTGGGTATGACTCATTTCATTTCTGTCGTGCCTGGAGGCTGAACAGGGTGCTGGCATTAGGCTAGCTTCTAACACATAGTTTCATACGCAATCCTCTTTTTTCCCCTGTTCTCTCTTTATATAAGGGAATATTAATATTTGTGAATTTGACAACAATAATAAAAGAGAATGTAATATAAAAACAAATAAAATATCTTCTAAAAGACCTAAGTTGGAGTGAAGGGCTGATTCCATGCACTTAAGAGAGTTTAGAACTGCTACTCTTCTCCTATCTCTTAGTGTTCCTTCCCCAAAAGTTAATTTCGTCAAACCAACAAAATCAGAACCAGAGATAGCACTTCTGTGAGCATCCTGATGACTGTGGCTCTCTGGTGATATGAAATATTTTTTAAACCTGAATAGTTAGAATGCAAAAGATTCATCTTGTTATTTCAGAACCAACCTCATTTTAGGGCAATATATCTCAAAATGCCATTCCTACTGTGTGCAGTGAAAAAAGAAAAAAAAAATAATCAAAGAAAACCCACCCTACAATGTATCTGAGCTTGAGTACATATATCTAGCTGCCCACAGGACCTTCAACATTAGCATTCCATCTGGAGAGCTATACTGGCCTCCTAAAATTCAAATAATACTGTATAAATACTGCATTTTCAAAATCATCTTCTGTAACAGTTTCTTAGCAACCCATTATTAGAGGGTTTCTTGGCAGTTAAAATAAGATTTCTCTCCCTTCGTAGTATAGTTCTGATTTCAAGCAGCCCAAATCATTGTCTGTACTGTATACCGTGTATCAGCTTCAGGAAAATGATACTTTACTGCGTCCTTGTAGCACAATTTCTATTGCTGCATCTGTCTGTGAAACAGTAGCAGGTGTTAAGCAACTTGCAGCCAGATTGTTAGCTCTTTAAAAAAAAGATCCAGCTTGGCTGGATCATGGATGGATGTCTATCATGGACACATGTGGATGCATTTATGGGAGTGGAAGTATAAGATGACAACTGAATATAGAAGGTACTCTCCAGAGCTCTTTCTCCCACCCACCCAGAGGGAAGGAAAGTTAAAACTTTTCTCCAAAGAACCAGGGCTCTTCTCCAACCATCAGGGGTTGCTTATCTAATCAACCCACTTGACAAGTATTGCAGCTGTGGTGACTCTCAGCCCCATTTCCATCAAGCAAATGACTTTCATTCATGGAATCTTTTGTCTGATCAAATAGGTAATTACTATGTGAAATTAAATACTTCTTTAAAAAAAGTTCCATATTGTTCATGCCTGGCAGAGGCAATACAAAAACCCACTCATGACTGCAATGCCAGGCTGACACAAGCTCCATCTCTGAAAGCAATCAGAGACATTATTTATCCACATTCCACTTATTATTTGAAGGGAAAATACAGCCAGGCTCTGTTGGAATGACAGTCTTCCTTTAATCTACATTCCATTCCCCCTCTCCACTTTTTAAAAAGAGAACATCAGTTTATGCAAATAGTAAATATGAGAGCATAATCCTCCTTTACGATGAGCTCTCCTTGGTCAAGCAATATTTCTAGAAGAATTTACTGAACCCTCAAGGTTTATAGGTTGTGTTTTTTTTTTTTTTTAATGGGGAGACAGAGGGGTTAGTTAGGATTGCAAAAAACTAACAAGTTCATCTAGGCTCTAGCATGTGGGACATCAGGTGATGGTTTCCCTGAGGCACCTTCCCCCCTCCATTAAAGCTTCTCTAAGAATTAGAATAATGTTGAATTTCATACAGGATCATCTCCCTCAGTGCCCCATTCTATTTCACTTTTTCCTACTCTCAGTCTCTTCTTTGATCAGTTTCCTTGTCTGCTAGTAAAAGCCATTCCTTTCTCTTTATATTTTACCCTTGGGAGAGACAGACTCCCCTAAGGGGTTTTCAATCCCTCTTTTATGAGGGTATATCAGACCGAATGGTAGAAAATAGCACTGCTGTAATTTCTTCAAACATTTCTTTTACTCTTTGCCAAAAGGTTAGTGAATTCAGGAAGGAAAGAACAACAGAGTGAGCACACGGGCAGAGAATTCAGAATTGCTGAAGCAGAAAGTCAAAATGAGGGTATATAGTTTCCTGGAACCTACCCCTCACTATGGGCCATGGCAGCAGTTGATGGCATTCCCCAGAGGACAATGCATGAATATATTGAAATAAGCTCTAGAGTTTAGGGGTTATAGTTTATTACTGGGCAAAAGAAAGAATTCTGAGCTCTTTGAATTGGGTCATGAAATCATTTGCAAAGTACTTTGAAAGACCATTCAATATACTTTTAGTTAGGTCATTCCAGGAAACAACTGATCATGTTTTTAAAAATCTCTTTTGAAAAAATTACAATTTAATAAATATGTATTGACTGAGCCATCAACTAGCAATCCTCTCCCTGGAAGCCAGTTCACATTAGGCAGTCAATAGAATTTAGTTGGATGTGGTTAGTGAGAGGCTGGCCCATAAAGAAACCTTGGGCTTGTGCATAAAAGACCTTCTTGGGACATTGCCCTCTAGTGGTGGGGGTGGGGTGGCAAGTGGTAAGGGACAGTTGTTCAGTTGTACTAATTATGTCTGACTTTATGATCCCATTTGGGTTTTCTTGGCAAAGATATGAGAGTGGTTTGCCATTTCCTTCAGCTCATTTTTACAGAGAAGGAAATGGAGACTAACAGGGTTAAGTGACTTGCCCAAAGTCACACAGCTAGTAAGTGTCTGAGGCCAGGTTTGAACTCAGGAAGATGAGTCTAAGCCCAGCACTCTATCTACTATGCCACCGGGGATCAAGTAAGGTAAGGTCCAGAGGTCAGTTTACTAGAGGTATGAATTATGGGCTTAATTACCCTTGAGTACTGGCTTTTATGCTCAGTCACCTCTACCTGAGAGGTGTGACTAGGGATAAAAATACAGTCCCTAATTTCAAGACAACACATAAAGGAAGTTGGAAGAGGAAATGGCAGATAAGGAGTCCTGAATTAGGAGAGCTAGTCTCAGGGTAGAGATTTCTCTAGTTGGGAAGACATTTTATGAAGAGAAGCAGAGTAAATCCAGAGAGGAAACTCAGGCATGAGTAAAGTGAAGCATGACTGGGACCCTTCCTGAAATATTGTTCTAGGTCAAAGAATAACCCTCAGGAAAGCAGGGCCTCAGGGTGGAGGTTTCTCCAAGGTCCATATAGTTAGGAGAAGGAAGCACATATATTATCATTCCCTCTGAGTCATACTGGAAATGGGACCTTGGGCAAATACCCTAACTTATTAGTGTCCTGGCCAACTCTCTAAAATTATTCATTACAGAGATGATCCTGATGTTCATTGGTAGAAAGCCTTCGTTGGAAACTCCCCACACCACTGATCTCACAGGTCTAGTTAAAATGAAAGTTGAAGGAGGCATGCCCAGAAACCAGTTTTTCTGAAAAAGAATTGGATGCTTAGTGGACTGGAAGCTTACTATGTGAGTTACTGTGATGTGGGACCCAAAAAAAGTAACACAATCTTGGTTTGCATTAAGAATGTCACAGCTTCCAGGAAGAAGGAGATAAGAGTTCTGATCTATTTTTCCCTGGTGAGACCATGTGTGAAAGCTATATTCAGTTCTGATTGCCCCATTTTACCAAGAACAAGGACAGGATACAGAGTATGCTGAAAAGGGTAATGAGAAAGGTAAAGGAGTCAACTCTAAACTACATAAAACTTCATTGACAGAACTAGGTATGTTTAATTTGAGGAAGAGCAGACCAGGGGAAGGGGGGAAGTATATGATGGATGTCTCTCAGCTAAATAGCAAAGAAACAGTTTGGTACCGAAGTAGTAGCAAATAGACAACACTTAGGCTTTATGAAGGGAAGCCCTTTCTAAGAGCTAGGTAGCGCAATGGATAGAATGATAGCCTTGGAGTCAGAAAGACCTGAGATCAAATCTTGTTTCAGGTACTAAGGATGAGAGCTGAGGCAAATAACTTAACCACTTTTATGCTTAGTTTCCTTATTTGTAAAATGAGGATACTAGCACCTACTTCAGGTTGTTGTAAGGATCAAATGAGATGATGTATGTAAAGTACTTTGTATACTTTAAAGCAGTGTATTCATTAGAGAAATCTGCAAATGAAGAGGAGGTTCCCTGTTGCTTTCACCCATTTACACACACACACACACACACACACACACACACACATACACACAAAATGGAAGTCTTCAAGGAAAAGCTAGATGACCACTTAAGTATGTTGTAAAGATGACTCTTTTCAAGGTGTAGATCAAACTAAAGGACCTCTGAAGTCCTTTGTAAAAGATTTTGTAATTTTGTGAATTCTTGAGTTGCTACCAACAATCTTAGTTCTAGAGAATAGATAATGAAACACATATTCTTCTTCAGTAGAGAGAAGGGGGTTGTGGGTATGAAATGTGATAGACGCTATTAGGAGTGTTTGCTGTGTTGATCTGCTTTAATCAGAGATAGAGATGGGGGAGGAGAAAGAGAAAGAGAGAGAGAAAGAAAGACAGACAGACACACACACACACAGAGAGAGAGAGTGTGTGTGTGTGTGTGTGTGTGTATGTGTGTGTGTGTGTGTGTGTGTGTGTGTGTGTGTGTGTGTGTATGCCCCTAACAGGTCTGGGTGCATAGTATGTACTCATTGAGGACTTATGGAAACTGGTAGGCCTGTGCATATTTTACAAAATAAATGAAACATTACATTCAAGAGACACTGCCCTGTGGCAGGAAAACAGACCCCTAAGCAGAGCATGGTAGGGGAAAAATTTAGGTGATAACTTTATATTTTAACTACTTTATTTTTGCTACCCAAGTATTAAAGTCAAATGTTTCTATCTGTTAACGATATAAATGCTGTCAGTGCCTTCTAACTTTTAGTGCCTTGGGATAGAGCTCTGGCAGCCTTGACCTAGTTGTTGCTTTGTTGCCTAAATATACCAAAAGGTTTTCAAATGGTGCTAATGAGAGATTTCCCTTCTTCCCTGTTCCTGCTCCTCTCTAGCTACCCCTTACTCCATCCCCCACCTCCCACTCCCAGTTTCTCCAGGAAGCTGCATTATAATCATGACAGAAACCTTGCTCTGTACACACAGGAGAAACCAGAATTTTTGTTTTCTGATATGCCTGGCACAGAATCAGTGGCCCAGACAGTTATCCTCCAGTCAGAGTAGGCTAGGCTGCTGCAGAGATGCTCTGAATAGTCCCCAGCCTGGAGGAAAACGTGTGTTAGGATAATCTGTTTCTACTTCCTTCAATTTCATTTTACATAATGCATGTCACCTCTGCTTCAGAGCCAGGGGCAGGCTGGTGGCACTGTTTACTGAGGTTGAACTTAGTCCCTCCTGCTATACTTCCTCAGGAAAAAATTTCCAGGAAAATCACAGGCAAAACTCGTCAACACACCTCAGGAAAAGCCACTCTCCCTCTCAGCAAACCCTAAGCAGGCTTGTTACTGTAAATGGTGTTTCCTTTATAAATCTCATGAAAAGAAGGTAATTTCACAGCATGATGAGTTTCTGTGACCAAATCACACTAAGATGCGTATATTAACAAACATTCCTCAATCAATTCGTAAGATGGCCTTCTGGGAAACAACCACCACCACCTCAAAGTCTGAGGAATATCAGCTTTGTGACCTGTTGAATATGGAGGAATTCCTATGAAAAATAAGTTAGGATATTGCTCCTACAGATCAAGACTTGCCCTTAATGTTAATGTTGTGGGCATTAGTAGCATCCTAACATCATCAAAAGCATCAGAGGAGAAGGTGAAGAGACCATAGTTAGAAAGTCTAAGTCCTTGCTCTGCCATTTACTGGTCATGTGCAACCATTATGACTCATAGCTTACGAATGAGGAATCCATAGTCCAGAGAGGGAAAGTATTATGCTCAAAGCCACACAGATAAGGGCTTAGACTAGATGAAGTTTTTGGGTCCTTTCCATCTTGATATCTCTATCCTTTGATCTTAATCAAAGTCAGGTGGTAGACCTCCAACCATAATCCAGATCTCCTGACTCGTGATCTTGTCATTATGCCAATGTTACTTCAATACAATCCCAGATTCGGAAGGGCCTTCTAGTCCACATCATGCCTGAGCAGAAATCTCTAGAACACAGCTGGCAAAGAGAAATCAGCTTCCACTTGAAGACCTCTAGTGACACAGTACTTCTATCTTCTGAGGTAGTCCATTTCTCTTTGTGTAGGTTCAAACTGTTAAGAAGCCTTTTCCTATAGAAAGCCTCTGTAATTTTGAACAATCATTTTTTGTTCTGTACTTGAGGCCAAGAAGAGCAAGTTTTAACTCCCTTTACCTGACAGCCCCTTAAACTACTGAAGACAGAACTATCCTTCTCCCCAGCCCCAACCTGTCATTCCTTCTCTTTTTCAGGCTAAATATCTCCAGTTCCTTTCAACCAATAAGAAAAAACATTTTTTTTTCCTAGAAGAAATTCTTTTTATAAGGGGTCTGAGTGCATTTCAGAGATAGATGGGGAGGAGAGACAGAGACAGAGAGAGACAGAGTGACAGTGAAAGACAGAACAGAGATGGAATATTACATGCATTTTAAATCATAATCTACAATATGAATAACAGCTTCTTTTATCTTAATAATTTATGTTGGATGACTCTTTGTGGTTTACAAGACTTTTCTCTTAGATTATTTCATGGGAACCTCTCAATAACTCAGCAGTTAAGGTAGAGCTGGTATGATTATCTCCATTTTAGAGATATAGTTCACTTGAATAAACATTTTTAAAACATCTATGATGTGATACTCTTTGGTAGGTACTCAGGATAAAAAGACTAAAATATTCTGTGCTGTCAAGGGGCACACATCCTGTTAAGAACCTAGTATGTGTACACATATAAGTAAGGAATGAAGGAACAAAGGGGGAGATTCAGAGTAACTGAGGAAGGAGAGAATGGTTTTAATTAGGAGTGGGGGGAGGGGTACAGAAACAAATGTTTAGAGATTAACGGACTTTTTCATGGATATATGAGATGCCAATCAAGCCCAGACATTCTGGTACCTTGTCTGTTCTTCCAGTCTATCACATTGCACTTATCCAAATGAAATGAGTTGTGTGCCCCACAGAGACTGACCTCGTGGAAAGAAATTCCAGAATATATCACACCCAGAACAGCACAATGTGAGGACCTAATTTGACATGAGAGCAAGTGATTGCAGTGGGTGACAGACTGTTTTCTTAAATAGTCTTTGGTTTCTTAAAGATATGTGGCAAAGAGTCAAGTATTCCTCCCATGGCATAGGGAGATCTGCTTATAACATAAATCTGAGCTCTATAGCTGTTGGGTTTTTTCCCCTGTGACAAAGTGACAACATGTTATTAAATATCTCTTCTGTAAGGACCACCAATAAGTGTGTGTGTGTGTGTGTGTGTGTGTGCGTGTGAGCGTGTGTGTTTGATAAGCTAGAATAAAGGCATCAACTTTGAATGCTCCTTCAATTCCCTTTTTCAGAGCAGTTGGTACAAATTAAAGGCTCCCTAACTACAGAGCTAAATGCAACACTATTGGCTTATAAACTCCATCAACACAAGGATTCCCTCTTATCCAAACTTGATATCTCCCCACTGTCCAAAGGCTTGGGGTTCCTTTCTCTCTTGATGAGTCTAGCATAAGTTGTATACATTTACTTAGCTGCATAGAGGGCACAGGAAGACTCATCATCCTCAGCTCAAATCTAGCCTTAGAATTTACTAGCTGTGTGACCCTGGGCAAGTCACTTAACCCTGTTTGGCTCCATTTCCTCATCTGTAAGATGAGCTGCAGAAAGAAATGGCAAACCACTCCGGTATCATTTCCAAGAAAGCTCCAAGTAGAGCCACAAAGAATCTGACACAGCTGAAACAATTAAATAACACAAATATGGTAAACTTTGGAGTGGATGGATGTAGAGTAGAAGGGGGCGACTGAAGGGAACTCATGGTGAGTCTCTCAGTCGCTCCCCAGTCCACTCACTGAATGAAACTGAGAAGAAGCATGCCAATTCTCTGCATTACTGTTGAGGCACCTGAGCCCTGTGGGTGAGGGGAAAGAACAAGAAATCTTGGATTATGAAGACTGCACATCAGATCCTGTCTCTTAACGATCGTGTGACTTCCAACAAATGATTTTCCCCTTCTGGGCCTCAAGTTTTTCATTTATAAAATGAAGAGGTAGTACTAAATTACCTCCAAAATCCCCTAAAATCTTGTCATTTTTTAAGGGTGGACATGACCTTACAAATCACTGTTACTTGCCTCCGATCTCTGTCATTTTCTTCTCTCCTTGGTTCCAGGAAGCTTTTTGTGGAATCTGGGGTGAGCTCAGCAGTACAACAAAGCTGTGTTTGTCATCACTTTTAAGTTTGAAAAATAAAAAAACTGGCAAGGAAGTGAAAACACACAATTCTCCTTCTCCTATGAATGACTCCATGCCATGCCCCCTGTAAAAGGAACCTGGTCTCTATCTAAAAACTGAGCCTTGTTTTTGACTTGGAAGGTAGCTTCCAGACAGACTATTTAGGAAGATTTCTTTTCCAGAAAGATGTTCATAGCTTCAAACTAACTTGAGCTCAAGCATAACAGAGTGGAAAGATCACTGAATTTGGAGTTTGAATCCTGGCTCTCTGTCTGGATACCTGAATGAGCTCAGACAAGTGGCTTCACTTTTCAGAAATCACAGTCTTTAACTATAAAATGGGGAGGGTTGGATTACACAATTTCCAACATTCCAGTTTTAAACTCTATGATACTAAACAATCCAGAAATTCTGGCTACTTACAAGTGCCTATGGTCCATGAAATAAAGGATAAGAAATATTACGGTCAGGGCCATGAACTTTTGCTGACTTTCAAGGTATTTAGTATGATTTCACTGTTATTATTCTATATGGAATCAGGAAGTAGAAATGAAATTAGAAGAATTTAAATTTTGCCTCAGGTACCTAATAGATGTATACCTCTGGAAAGTTACTTTATTTCGCAGACCTCAGGTTCTTCATCTAGAAATGAGGATAATAGCACCTGCCCTAAGGCATTGTTGTGCGGATCAAATGAGGTAATGTATATAAAACATTTTGTAAAACATAAACTGCTATATAAATGTCAGTTATTATTTTAATGTTACTTTTCATAAAGTGCAGATCAAAATGATTCTGTGATGGTTGACCATCCTACTAATATTTTTTTTTATGTTTAGTGTTCAGCAAACTTTTGGGCAGGTGGATAAAATGATTGCCTTTCATAATTAAATAAGAGAATTGGGATATAAACTTATCTTCTGTAGGATCAATGGACACATCCTTGGTGTAAATAAATTTAACAGACAGGATGACATGGATGATATTCATCTTATCATGTTCCTATATGATTTTTATTTCTGCTTCTAGATATATGTATTTTGAAAGCCTTTCATTCCATGAAGATTGGAGAGTATTTGGTATGGCAACATCTATTAAAAATTATACTTAAGTTGATATAGATTGGTTTTAAGGACCATTTTGGGGGACTGTATGACCTGAGATAATGCTCCAGTTTAACTTCCATTTGTTGGTTGAGTTTCAAGGATAACTCAAGACCTGTATTTGTGGTATGGAGATTTGTCATCTATTAGCCCATTGGCTATATGCTTCTGATGTAGAATTTTAGCAGGACACGTCTTGGTAGGTATTTGGCGGTTGCTAAATTTTTGCAAACTGCATTGATAGGTTGTATAAGGTCCACCACTCTAGTTTTGGTGGTGATGTCCTTGTCCAGAATTCCCATTCACAAACACTTTCATTTCTATAAACTAATCTACATGACTAAGCCACTTGTTTGACATATCTTTATTGACATTTTGTTGGCTGAGTTCATGTACTTTTTAACTGTAGAGGGACTTAGGATTTTGTTCTTGTATCTTAGCCATTTCATAGGCTCTTTCCAGAAGTATACCACTTTTGGCAACATTAAACAAATCCAATGGAGTGTACATATTATTAGCCTTTAATTTTGCTCAATAAAGTGGTGTCTGTTCCAAAAGTATTTTTGTAAATTTTTGACCTTTCATATCATATGCTCTGAGAAAGGCTATCAATCTTCTTCATCCTTTTTGAAAAGGAAATATTAATATTTTTATATCTGTCTCAGGGTGAAAGGCATTGTGACTCATTAATGTTGTATATAAGCTTTGTGAAGGCACTTTATAAATCTGTTATTGTTCATTTTACAATTTTACTATACATCAACAGTGGTATCACATAGGTGTTAACTGCTTTAATTTCCCATTGAATTTTGATTTGAAAAAATGAGTACAGTTTTAACATATTCAGCTACTTGTTTCTTCTTGTGATAATTATGTTTAATATATCATACCTGCAAGAGATCATGATATTTGTAAGTATCACCTTTCTCCATCAGTTCTATTTGATCTTAAGATTGAAGCTCAAAGTCTGTATATTAAAGTGCATAAAGAATTTTACATTTATTTAGTCCAAATGACATTTTCATATCCTTGGAAAAAGATTTCATAAGATGAAGGGCTGTTTTCTATAATTTTTTTCTGTGAATTCATATAGTTTGATGCCATATATGTAATATATATCAATAATAAGATGTTTTTATTTGGTTTCCTCAGTGCTTTCAAAGCCAAACATTTCTATTTAGGAGAAATAATAATAGGTTTAAGAGGAGGTAGAACAATAGTTGACTTAAACCGTCTCATTGAAAAAGGTCATGTGTTATATTAATTGTTCTTGATATTATTATGCTTGCAGCATGTTTTATGTAGAAAATAGTTTTCCATGTTCATCAAATATCATAGTATTCTTATTACATTTTGGTTGAGTTCACACATGTATGTAAAAGTATATGAAAAAGGATAAGTATGGATCTATGTCAAAGACTGTGAAAATAAAGGTAGCATTACTATTGCAGCAGATTCAAGCAGCTTGTTCAATAATTAATAAATTGAAAAAAGGTTGCTTTTTATACCCCTAGGACTTTTTGGCACACTCTTCTGACTCCTTAGCCACTATATATAATTTTCTTGTGTTTCTAGAAGTTGTTAGTGATATCAGCTTGGAATGCTTTGTATAAATTACATAAATATCCCAATGCAGAGGAGTCACTGGTATTCCAATTCTTTAATAATAAATATGTGAGACCTCTCTATACCTACTATATTAAGGTTTTATTCCTTGAGAGGAGTCACTAGGTAGTGCAATAGATAGAGCACCAGACCTGGAGTAAAGAAGATCTGAATTCAAATTTGGCCTCAGATACTTTACTGTGAACCTGGGCAAGTCACTTAACCCAGTTTGCCTCAGTTTCCTCATCTATAAAATGAGCTGGAGAAAGAAATGGCAAACCACTTTAGTATCTTTGCCAAGAAAACCCCAAATGGGGTTACAAAGAGTCAGATACGTGAAATAATAGAACAAAAAAAATTCCTTGAAAATTCTCTTTCTTCTTATGGTTCTTATTGTGGCAAAACCCACTGCATATGATATTGAACACAAATCTTAAAATTTTTTTTATACTTCCTGTCAAATATTGTGGGATGTTGTATCTGTTTTTGATTGTTATAGTAAATGATAAAGTTTTTTAATGACTCTGTTTTGGCATAATAGGTCTGCTAGTTGTTTTCCAGCCATTAAACTAAAGAAGGGCTTTTGGATAGTCCAGTCTAAATATTCCAGTATCTGTTTAAAATCATCTGAGACATCAATATTGTTTTTGTCATATTTCATTATTAGGTATAATTTCTAGAGTTTGTATTAAGTGAAGATTTTTCATGACCTCTGGTTCTTCAACTTCTCTTACTTTCTATTTGAGTAGTATCATGATTTCACCTCTTATTTCATCTAATCTAGGCTGAGGGATGAAGTTATTTCTGATAATAGCTGATCAGAATTATATTATTATGTAAATTACTGATCAGAAATACATTATCTTTTATATGATTTGGAGCTCAAAGTGCTGTTGGCAAAAAAGGAGCATGAAGCCCTTGTTGATAACTCTTATGATTATTGTTTTATCCCCAGATCAAAGGGAACCATCATTTTAAGTATGGAGAGTTGCAATTTCTCCTTAGGGTGAAAGCAGACAGCAAAGGAGAATTTCCTTCTATCCTTTCCAAATGGGACCAGAAGAAGCCAGGAAGCTCTTCAGCTATGGAAATATAGGAGGACTGAAGAAGTATGTTATGGAAGCTAGTATACTAGGAACATTAGGGGATGGAACTCCAAAGCAGTATTTTAAGATGTGTAGCATGTTCTCTAGGAAGAAACATTTGTCAATATGACCATGATTCAAAGTATTTTAGATGAACAGAAAATTTAAACCATAGGATTTCTAGGGTTGAAAGGGAACTAATTCTTGAATAAGAATTCCTCCCACAGAACACTTCACAGGTTGTCATATAGCCTTTGCCTGAAGAACTCCAATATATGTGTGTGTATGTGTGTGTGCATGTCTGCGTGTGTATGCATGTATGTGTTGCATTTCCTGCAAGGTATCCCTTTCAACTTTTGGAGAGCTCTAATTGTTAGAAATTTCATCTTATATCAAATCTGTATTTGCCTCTTTGCAGATTCTGTATATCACTTAGTTTTTGTCTTCTGAAGCTTAATAGAACACATCTGTATCCTATTCCATGCTACCTCCTTTTAAATACTTGAAGACAGCTCACGGCCTTTCTTCTTGAGACTACACATAACTTGGTTCTCCAACCAATCCTCATATGGCATGAACTTGAAATTCTTTCCAATCTTGTCTATCTACCTCCAGATGTTCTCCAGTTGATCAATGTCCTTCCTAAATGGGGCCAAGAAACTACTATTTGTAATATTACTAAATACTATTACTTTATGAGGAAATATGTTGTCCCAGATATCATCTGACCAAGGGAGTGTATAGATATATGACAATCTCATTTACTGAAGCTGTTTTTCTGGATTATTTTTATTGAATGCCACACCATACTGTTGATTTGTATTGAGCTCCCAGTGCAATAAAAGCCCTCAATTCTTCACATGAACTAGCTAAGACTTCATTTATTACTGGTAAAATTATTTTTTTAATTAAACACCAAGGATGGACATTTTGTCTTATTAAGTTACATCTTATTCAAATGATCCAATGTTTTAGCCTCCAAATATTTTTGAATCCTTAATTTGTTATCAAGTGGTAAAATATACCCCTTCAAGTTTTTTACATCATTCGCAAATTTAATAACCATACCATCTTTGCCATTATCCAAGGAATTAATAAAAAGCACAAAACAGCATAGAGCCAAACACAGATCCTTGGGGTACACAACTTGATACTTTCTTGTAAGGTAACATCAAACAATTAATTACTGCTAAAGAATATTTCTTCTAAGACTATTTAGAGGCATGAACCACACATTGAAAAGACAACATGGATCTTGCCTATACTCTTGCCTTTGGGTCAGATCAAAAGTGTAATTAATTAATAGACTGATATCATCTCAGCACTTAGAACAGGGCCAAATAGCAATTATGTGTTTAATAAATATTTATTAAATAGAGTTCCAATTTAATTTAGTGGTACATATGAAGCCAGGACAACAGAATATTGAAGTTGGAAGGGAACTCAGAGAAAATATAATCCTTTCCTTTTTGTTACTCTACAGATTAGAAAGTCCAAAGAGAGGAGGTAACTTGCCCAACATCATAGACAGTTAATAAATGACAGAATCATGACTGAAATTCAGGTCTCCAGAAATCTAGTTAAGTTGTGTTTTCATTATACCTAAGGTTGGATGTATTAGTTTTGTGGCATATTCCATTCAATATCTTTGCAATGATAATCTGGGTAAAGGAATCAAAACAAGACCCATCAGATTCACATTGTTAGGTGGGGTTGCCATTCTTCTGAAAGTCAAGAGTAAAATTAATTCAAAATGACCTCAGCTCATTGGGGAAAATATGGTCCTGAAAATATAGTATGAAATTCACTAAGGATATCAGAAAAACAATATACTTTGGGACCAATACCATTTTAGTTCAGACATTCATCAACTCTTAGCTGGATCATTACAATAGCTTTCTAATTGCTTTTCCTGCCTCAAGTCTCCTCCTATTGTAATCTGTCCTCCACCAAGTTTCTACAATGATTTCTTTTAAGGACAGATCGGAATATGTCATTCCCCTGTTCAATAAACTCCAGTGGCTCACTAGTGCTTACAGAATAAAATATAAACTCCTCTGTTTAGTTTTTAAAACAATTTACAACCTGGTTTCAAATTATCTTTTCTGCCTCATTATTCATTATACCCTTTCCTATGTTGTGCTATACAGGCAAATTGACCTCTCTATTCCTCATGTACTCCAGTTTTCATCTATTTTCACTAGCCTTCTTCCACATCTAGACTGTATTCCCTTCTCACTTCTATACATATCCTGGCACATATTAAGTGCTTAATAAATGCTTGTGACTGTTGTATTTGTTGCCTGGTAAAACCCTTTTCTTCCTTCAAGATGCAATTCAAGTATCACCTTCTACATGATGCCTTCCTGTAGATATCCACCCCCTCTCTTGCTGATCCCCCATCTGCTTACCTTCCCTCCAAAACTACCATGTATCTAACTAATCTGTATTCATTTATTCTGTATATACTTATATATGCACATGTTATCTTGCACATTAGAAAATCAGCTTCATATGACTAGGGATCATTTCATTCTTTGTACTTGTATTGCCAGCACCTAGCACAATGCTTGACCGAATGTAGGCACTTGATAAGCACTTGTTGATTAAGTGATTAAAATAGAGAAGAACTAGGGATTTAGAGTTGAACAAAAGTTAAATGAATCAGCACTATTTAGTCACTATGAAAATAAAATAATATGATTCCAGAAAAGATTAAACAGAACATGGTTTCATACTACTTTCTTCCTATGGTACAGTAGAAGGAAAAGTGGACTTTGGGTCAGGACAGTTGGTTTTGAAAATGGGCTCTGTTGACTCCTGGGACTTCTGGGAGCCAAGATGGCACAGTGATTGGTAACTGCTATTTTCCTCCCCGTGTTGACCTTGAAGAGTCCAGAGAAAATCTTCCCAGGAAAAATCCTGGAACAGCAGGAGCAGCAGAAGGGATAAACAGTCTTTTAACCTGTGAGACTAGGAAAATTATTAAGGAGGGCCCCTCTTGCTGTGGCTGAAGGGGACCAGTGCAGGATCAGAGCTGTCCCAGACAGTCCTACCTCAGCAAAGCAGGAGAAGATTCTGAGCCCCTTGGGGGGTGAAGCCTGAAACCGCCAACACTGGGACTCCAGGTGTACCTCAGCACTCCAGGGGAACTGGGAAGACACTAGTGCAGATGGGATCACCAACTTCTGAGCTTGCATATGCTCTAGCTCAGCAGAGGAAACCTCCTCTGGCCAGATCACCCCTTCTCCACACTTAATGCAGCTAGTTCCAGGATAATTCCAGGGAAACTCAAAAAGACTTCACCTGGCCTCTGCTTTCCAACACCATTCAGCTCAGCACCAGACAAGTTGCAAAATTTTAGCTTCTAGCTGAAAGAACCAGAGGCCACAACATACAAAGCCATAAGTTTTAGGCACAAGAACTGTGGGACAGAGCTCCCTGTGCCACAGATGCAGTGATCTACTTTAAAAGCCTCAAAAACGGTGATTGTCATGAATAAAAAGCAAAGTAGAAAAGACCATAGAATCTTTCTATGGGGACAAGGACATTGAGACTGTACTCCCATCTGAAACTTCAGAAGGATGTAGGAACTGGTCTGAAGCACAAAGAGCGTTCTTGGAAGAGCTCAGGAAAGATTTTAAAAGCCAAATTAGAGAAACAGAAAAAAAATGATTTTAAAAATATGAAAAAAATCACAGAAGAATTTAAAAGGAAAATTGGACAAATGGAAAATGAAGTACAAAACCTAACTGGAGAAAATAACTCCTTAAAAGGAACCATTGTACAGATGGAAAAGGAGATGCAAAAGTTAACTGAAGAAAACAATTTGATAAAAATTAGAATCAGGTAAGTAGAAGCTAATGACTCTATGAGACATCAAGAATCAGTCAAACAGATTCTAAAGAATGAAAAGATAGAAGAAAATGTAAAATATCTAATTGGAAAAACAACTGACCTGGAAAATAGATCCAGGAGAGAAAAATTTAAGGATTATTGGTCTACCAGAAAGCCATGATGAAAAAAAATGAGCCTGGACAATATCTTCCAAGAAATCATCAAGAAAAATTGCCCAGAAGTCCTAGATCCAGAGGGCAAAATAGTCATTGAAAGAATCCACCATTCACCTCCTGAAAGGGATCCCAAACTAAAATCACCAAGGAATATCATTGCCAAATTTCAGAACTATCAAATGAAGGAGAAAATACTACAGGTAGCAGAAAGAAACAATTCAAATATTGAGGAGCTACAGTCAGGATCACACAGGACCTTGCAGCTTCTACACTGAAAGACTGGAGGGATTAGAATATGATATTCCATAAAGCAAAGGAGCTGGGACTATAATCAATTACTCAGCAAAATTGAGCATAATATTTCAGGCAAGGAGATGGACATTCAATGAAATAAGGGATTTCCCAATCTTTCCAATGAAAAGGCCAGAGCTCAATAGAAAATTTGATCTTCAAACGCAGGTCTCAAGAGAGGCATAAAAAGGTAAATGGGGGAAAAATTTGTTATTCCATTGGGCAAACTGTTTACAATCCTATAAGGGAAGATTGTTAATCTTGAGAATTGTATATTTATTATGAAATATAAAAGGGATATTCATGGATAGAGGGAGTGGGTATAAATTAAACGTTGTGATGTTAACAAATTTGATTTAAGGGTGCAAAGGGATTGCAATATGAGATGTGAAAAGGAGGAGTCAGAAAAAGATAAAATTACATCACAGGAAGAGGCACAAAAATATATTACAGTAGAGGGAAAGAGGGGAGGGAGATGGTCATTGTATGAGAGTTACTCTCTTCTGACTTGGTTCAAGGAGGGAACAACAAAATTAATTAAGTATATAAATTTAACTAGTTCTAAAGGCAGTAGGAGAGTAAGGGGGCAAGCAAAGGGAGGGGAGGCTAAAAGAGAGGGAAGATATGGTAAGGGAAAAGGGGATTGGAAGGGAGGGAATGAAGGGAGGGAAGACTGAGGGAGGCAATGGTCAAAAATTACAACTCTGTTGTGGAGGGGAAGGGAGAAAGGAGAACTAAAAGCATAAATGAGAGAAAGGGGATGGAGGGAAAGACAGAGATAGTTATCATAACTGTGAATGTGAATGGGATGAACTCTTCCACAATATGGAGACAGATAGCAGAATAAATTAAAAACCATAATCCAACAACATATTGTTTACAAGAAACACATCTGAAATGGGGGCATACACACAGGGTAAATGTAAAAGGTTAGAGCAGGATATATTGTGCTTCAGCTGATATACAAAAAGCAGGGGCAGGAATCCTAATCTCAGACAAAGCAAAAGCACAAATAGATCTAATCAAAAGAAATAAGGAAGGAAACTATATCCCACTAAAAGACATCATAAGCAATGAAGCAATATCATTACTAAACATACATGCTTCAAGTGGTATAGCATCCATATTCTTACAGGAGAAGTTAAGGGGGTTATAGGAAGAAACAGACATAGTGGAGGATCGCGACCTCCCCCTCTTTGAACTTGATAAATCTAACCTCAAAATAAACAAGAAAGAAGTTAAGGAGGGGAATAAAACTCTGGGTAAGGTAGATATGATAGATCTCTGGAGAAAACTGAATGGGGTTAGAAAGAAATATACCTTTTTTTCAGTGGTACATGGCATAAAACAAAAACTGACCATGTTCTAGGCCACAAAGACCTCACAATCCAGAGCAGAAAGGCAGAGATAGTCAATGCATCCTTCTCAGATCATAATGCAATAAAAATTATATGTAATCAAAGGCCATGGAAATATAAACCAAAAACCAATAGGAAACTAAACAATCTAATCCTAAAGAATGAGTGGGTTAAACAACAAATCACAGAGACAATCAACAACTTCACTCAAGATAAAGACAATAATGAGACAACCCACAAAATCTTATGGGAAACTGCAAAAAGCAGTTCTTAGGGAAAGTTTTGTATCTTTGCAAGCCTACATGAGTAAAATAGAGAAAGGGGAGATCAGTGAATTGAGCATTCAGGTGAAAAAACTAGAAAAAGAACAAATTGAAAATCCCCAAGTAAATACCAAATTAGAAATAATGAAAACCAAAGGAGAGATAAATAAAATTGAAATTAATAAAGCTATTGAACTGATAAATAAAACTCAGAGTTGGTTTTAGGAAAAAGCAATAAAATTGATAAACCTTTGGTCAATTTGATTTGAAAAAAGAAAGAAGAAAACCAGATTATCAATATCAAAAAATGAAAAAGGTGAACTAACCTCCAATGAAGAGGAAAATTAAAACAATAATTAGAAATTACCTTGCCCAACTTTATGCCCATAAATTTGACAATCTAAATGAGATGCATGATCATTTTAAAAAATATATAAATTGCCCAGATTAACAGAAGAGGAAGTTGAATACTTAAATAATCTCATCTCAGAAAAAGAAATTGAACAAGCCATCAATGAATTCCCTAGGAAAAAATCTCCAGGACCAGATGGATTTACAAGTGAATTTTATCAAAGATTTAAAGAACAGTTAATTCCAATACTATACAGACTATCAGGGAAAATTGGGAAAGGAGTCCTCTCAAATTTTTTTTATAATACAAACATGGTTTTGATACCTAAACCAGGAAGAGCCAAAAAAGAGAAAGAAAATTATAGACCAATTTCTCTAATGAATATAGATGCAAAAATTTTAAATAAGATATTAGCAAAAAAAATACAGCAACTTATCATGAGAATAATACATTATGATCAGGTAGGATTTATAATAGGAATGCAGGACTGGTTCAATATTAGAAAAACTATTAGCATTGTTGATCATATCAACAATAAAACTAACATAAACCACATGATTATCTCAGTGGATGCAGAAAAAGCTTTTGATAAAATACAACCCCCATTCCTATTGAAAACACTTGAAAGTATAGGAATAAATGGAACTTTCCATAAAATATAAGCAGCATCTGCCTAAAACCATCAGCAAGCAGTATATACAATAGGGATAAGCTAGATGCATTTCCAATTAAGATCAGGGATGAAACAAGGATGTCCATTATCACCACTGTTATTCAATATAATATTATTATTGCTGTGGCAATAAGAGAAAAAGAAATTGAAGGAACTAGAATAGGAAAAGAAGAAACTAAGTTACCCCTCGTTGAAGATGACATGACGATACGCTTAGAGAATCCCAGAAAATCAGGTAAAATACTACTTGAAATAATAAACAACTTTGGCAAAGTTACAGATCACAAAATAAACCCAGGTAAATCATCTGCATTTCTACATATTACTAACAAAGCCCAACAGCAAGAGATAGAAAGAGGAATCTTATTTAAAGCTATGGTAGACACTATAAAATATCTGGCAGTTTACCTGACAAAACAAACCCAGGGACTATATGAATAATTACAAAACACTTTTCGGCCAAATAAAGTCAGATCTAAGTAAGTGGACAAACATCAGTTGCTTATGGGTAGCCAGAGCTAATATAATAAAAATGACAATTCTGCCTGAATTAATTTACATATTCAGTGCCTTACTAATCAGCCTATGAGATAATTATTTTCTAGACCTAGAAAAAATAAAATCAAAATTCATCTGGAAGAACAAAAGGTCCAGAATATCAAGGAAACTAATGAAAAGAAATGCTAGGGAAGGTGGCCTAGTCCTACCAGACCTCAAATTGTATCAAAAAGTAGCAATCATTAAAACCATTTGGTACTGGCTAAGAAACAGAGGAGTACACCAGTGGAACAGATTAGGTACACAAGACATAGTAGTCAATGTATATAGCAATCTACTGTTTGATAAACCCAAGGACCCCAGCTTCTGGGATAAGAACTCACCGTTTGACAATAATTGCTGAGAAAACTGGATAACAGAGTGATGGAAACTGGTCATGGATCAATGCCTGACACACACACAAGAATAAAGTCCAAATGGATACATGGTCTAGGCATAAAGATTGACACTATAAACAAATTAGGGGAGCAAGGAATAGTGTATTTTTCAGATTTATGGAGAATGGAAAAATTTATGACCTAATAAGAGATACAGAACTTTATGAAGTGCAAAATGGATAATTTTTATTACATTAAATTGAAAAATTTTTGCACAAACAAACCCAATGCAACCAAGATTAGAAGGGAAGTGGAAAACTGGGAAAGAATTTTTGCAACTTGTGCCTGTGACAAAGGCCTAATTTCTAAAATATATAGAGAACTGAGTCAAATGTACAAGAATGCAAGTCATTCCCCAACTGATAAATAGTCAAAGGATATGAACAGGGAGTTTTCAGAGGAAGAAATTAAAGCTACCTATAATCTTATGAAAAAATGCTCTAAATCATTATTGATTAGAGAGATACAAATCAAAACAACTCTGAAGTACCACATCACACCTATCAGATTGACTAACATGACAAAACAGGAAGATGATAAATGTTGGAGAAGATGTGGGAAAGTTGGAACATTAATTCATTGTTGGTGGAGTTGTGAGCTGATCCAACCATTCTGGAGAACAATTTGGAGCTATGCCCAAAGGGCTACAAAAATGTGCATACACTTTGACCCAGCAATATCGCTTCTGGGATTTTATTCCAAAGAGACCATAAAAATGGGAAAGATTCCCACATGTACAAAAATGTTTATAGCACCTCTCTTTGTAGTGGCCAAAATCTGGAAATCAAGGGGATGTCCATCAGTTGGGGAATGGCTGAACAAGTTGTGATATATGAATATAATGGAATACTATTGTGCTATGAGAAATGATGAACAGGAAGACTTCAGAGAGTCCTGGAAAGAGTTATATGAGCTGATGCTGAGTGAAAGGAGCAGAACCAAGAGAACTTCGTACATAGCAACACCCACAGTGTACAAGAAATTTTTCTGGTAGACAGTACTTCATTGCAATGCAAGGACTTAAAAATGTTCCATTGGACTCTTGAGGCAAAATGCCTTTCACATACAGAGAAAGAACTATGGAATTGGATTGTAGACTGAAGCAGACCATTTTCTTTTGTATTATGTTTTGTTTTGTTTTATGGTCTCTCCCATTCATTTTAATTCTTCTATGCAACATGTATTTAATGGGAATGTATGTGTAGAACCCATCTAAGAATGTATGCCTTGTCAGGGAAGGGATAGGGAGGGAGAGGGGATCAAGGGGAAGGGAAGGAAAAAAAATCTAAGATATATGGAAGTGCTTTTTGAACACTGAAAGCAAATAAAATAATTCAGTTTAAAAATGGGCTCTGTTAGTAGCTGTATGACCAAATACAAGTCAAGTAATGGCTTGGAGCCTTAGTTTCTTCATCTGTAAAATGGTGATAATCAGTTAAGTAGCAGTTTTTAAACATCTATTATGTTTCAAGCATTGTGTTAAGCATTGAGAATACCAAGAAAGGCAAAAACAAAGAGATCATTCTCTAATGATTCTTTGTAGCATTTATCTCTAAGGATTATTGTGAAGTAAATAATCTATACATCTCAATAAATTGTAGAAATGAGAAGAATTGTTATTTCTAACCTCATTATGATGCCTATTTTGATTATTCTGGGATTCATATCTAGTCTGAGTCTTTTTTCTTGAACTCCATTTCAACATTGACTTCTGCTTATTGGGCATCTTGGATTGAATGTCATAAAGGTAAAGTTCTCTAAAAGAGAACTGATTATATTTTCCCCATAATCTATGCTTATTCCTAATTTCTTTGTTTCTGGCATCTTGGTTCACAGTCATTCATGACTCTACACTTTCCTTAATTGAATGTTAAGTCAGTTGCCAACTGTTGCTGATTCTCTCTCCACTCCATCCTTCACCTCTGTCTCATTCCATCCACTTCCATAGCCATCACCCTAGTTCAGGCCCTCATTGTCTCTCATCCAGACTATTATATTTGTCTCACAATTGTCCAAGGTTTTTTCCTTCTCTAATTCACCCTTTACCTAATTGCTGAAGTTATTTTCCTAAAGCACTGACCACGCCACTTCTTTGTTCAGGATGCTCCATTTGTTTCCAGAACCTCTAGGATCAACTATACATTCCCCTTTTCTTTTGTACTGATAGCTCTTCAGAATCTGGCTCCAGCCTACCCTTTCAGAATTATTAGATACTACTCTCTTTAATTCTATCCAATTGGCAATATGCTTTCTTGGTTGGGTGTACGTAGTCTAGAAAGAAATATTTCCCTTCTTGTAGAACTTTGTTAGCCTCTTATTTTCCACACATTATAAAGACTATGGAGGGGGACTGGAAAGAATTCATGGCAACTTGGATTCATATAATAATAACAACTCACTTTTTTTGTTACTTAAAAACCACTTTCCATATAAGAATTCCACGAAGTTGAGATCATAACTAGGATTATTTATTCTCATTTTACATGCAAGGAAAAGGATACTCAGAGTTTAAGCATCTTGTCTGAGGGACTTGAGTACTACACATAGGGAATAGAAATGATTGGCAATGATTCTAAAAGGGATGAAAATTTCCTGGTTAGTTACTGGAGACCTGAATAAGAAAGCTATCTTTAGCACTGTTGAAAGGTTCAAGAGCAGAAACAAATAAGATTTTATTCATGGAAATGACATAAAGAAGATGCAGTTACCATCTGCTTTGCTGCCATACCCAAAGTCCTACTGGATTTTCCATTTGACATGCAGCCAAAACCTCCTAAATATGTTATCTCCTTCTTTTAAGAAAAATAATGATGAAGATGATGATAGCATCTCTCTAGTGCTTTAAGGTTTCAATGTGTTTTACATATATTATTTCACTTAGTCCTCCCAACAACTCTGTGAATTATTATACCCACTTTACAGTTTATTTTTTTAAATATAAATTTATTTATTTAACTGTTTACATTCATTTTCACAAAATATTGGGTTCCAAATTTTCTCCCCATTTATCCCCTCCCCCATCCCAATAACCCCAAGCATTCTAATTTTCCCTATCACCGATCTGCCCTCTCTTCTATCATCCCTCCCTTCTCTTGTCCCCATCTTCTCTTTTGTCCTGTAGGACCAGATGACTTTCTATTCTCCATTAACTGTATTTCTTATTTCCTAGTAGCAAGAACAATACTCAACAGTTGTTCCTAAAACTTTGAGTTCCAAATTCTCCCCATCCCTCCCTCTCCACCCATTCCCTTTGGGAAGGCAGGCAATTCAATATAGGCCAAATCTGTGTAGTTTTGCAAATGACTTCGATAACAGTCGTGTTGTGTAAGACTAACTGTATTTTCCTACATCCTATTCTGCCCCCCATTGTTTCTATTCTGTCTTTTGATCCTGTCCCTCCCCAAGTGTTGATTTCAAATTGCTCCCTTCTCCCATTGCCCTCCCTTCCATCATCCCTCCCTCCCTCCTTATCTCCTTCTCTCCCACTTTCCTGTACTGTAAGATGGGTTTTCATACCAAAATGTGTGTGCATTTTATTCCTTCCTTTAGTCAAATGTGATGAGGGTAAACCATGTTTTTTCTCATCTCTCCTCTTTTTTCCTCCACTAAAAGGTCTCCTGCTTGCCTCTTGAATGAGATATAATTTACCCCATTCCATTTCACCCTCTCTCCTCCCACTACATTTATCTCTCACCATTTACCTTAATTTCTTTTAAGATATGGTCCCATCCTATTCAATTCACTCTGTGCTCTCTGTCTCTGTGTGTGCATGCATGTGTTTATGTCTGCGTGCGTACATGTACATATGTGTGTGCGTGTGTGTGTGTACGTCTGTGTGTGGTCCCACCAACTACCCAGATACTGAAAAGTTTTAAGAGTTACAAATATTGTCTTTCCATGTAGGAATGTAAACAGTTCACCTTTGGTACGTCCCTTACGACTTCTCTTTGCTGTTTACTTTTTCATGCTTCTTCTCATTCTTGTGTTTGAAAGTCAAATTTTCTTTTCAGCTCTGGTCTTTTCATCAAGAATGCTTGAAAGTCCTCTGTTTCATTGAAAGACCATATTTTCCCCTGAAGTATTATACTCAGTTTAGCTGAGTAGGTGATTCTTGGTTTGAGTTCTAGTTCCTTTGACTTCTGGAATATCCTATTCCACACCCTTCGATCCCTTAATGTAGAAGCTGCTAGATCTTGTGTTATCCTGATTGTATTTCCACAATACTGAAATTTCTTTCTAGCTGCTTGCAATATTTTCTCCTTGACCTGGGAATTCTGGAATTTGGCCACAATGTTCCTAGGAGTTTCTCTTTTTGGATCTCTTTCATTCAGGTGGTGATCGATGGATTCCTTCAATACTTATTTTTCCCTCTGGTTGTAGAATATCAGGGCAGTTTTCCTCAATAATTTCATGGAAGATGATGTCTAGGCTCTTTTTTGATCATGACTTTCAGGTAGTCCCATAATTTTTAAATTGTCTCTCCTGGATCTATTTTCCAGGTCAGCTGTTTTTCCAATGAGATATTTCACATTCTCTTCCATTTTTTCATTCTTTTGGTTTTGTTTTATGATTTCTCGGTTTCTCAGAAAGTCATTAGACTCCATCTGTTCCATTCTAATCTTGAGAGAACTATTCTCTTCAGTGAGCTTTTGAACCTCTTTTTCCATTTGGCTAATTTTGCTTTTGAAAGCATTCTTCTCCTCATTGGCTTTTTGAACCTCTTTTGCCAATTGAGCAAGCCTATTTTTCAAGGTGTTATTTTCTTCAGCATTTTTTTGTGTCTCCTTTAGCAAGGTATTGACCAATTTTTCATGCTTTTCTTGCATCTCTCTCATTTCTCTTCCCAGTTTTTTCTGCACCTGTCTAACTTGATTTTCAAAATCCTTTTTGAGCTCTTCCATGGCCTGAGCCCACCGGACATCTACCTGGGATGTCTGGGATACAGAGGCCCCGACCTCCATGTCCTTCCCTGATGGCAAGCATTGTACTTCCTCATCAGAAATGAAGGGAGGAAGGAACATCTCTTCCCCAAGAAAGTAGCTCTCTATGGTCTTATTTTGCTTCCTTTTTCTGGGCATCTTCCCTGCCAGTTACTTGACTTCTGAGATTCCTCTCCACCCCTGCCTAGATCTGCCCAGCTAGTGCTTGGGGTCTGAGATTCAAATGCTGCTTCCCAGTCTCAGGGCTATCCCCAGCGGAAGCGACTGCTATTCAATGTGAGCTTAAGTTCTGGTGCTTGGGTGGGGGCAGGGCCGCCTCCCAGGCTCAGTTCCCTCAGGGGCTTTATGCAGAGACCTTTGGTAATGGCCCTGAGCTCCTGCCTGCTCAGGAGTTCCGGGCCGCTGCTGCCTCTGCCGCTGCCTCTGCCGCTGCCTCCCGAGGGGGCCCAAGCCATGGAGACACCCCGCTCCCCTCTTGGCCAGCCCAGAAGTCTCTCTCACTGACCTGTAGTGCCTGTGGGTGGAGGGACCTTCGCAGCCGCCGGAGGTTCCATCCCTGAAGCCTGCTTGTATCCGCTCCTCTGGGGCTGCGCGGCCAGGGCTGGGCAGGGGTTGGCTCTGCTGTCCGGAGCACGACGGACCCCTGGGGATGGCTTTCCAGGGTTCTCTGGAACGGAAATCTCCTCCAGTGCATTGGTGTGTGGCTTGCTCTGCTCCAGAATTTGTGGGGAGTTCTTTTTACAGGAAATTTCAGGGCTGTGGATTCGGAGCTAGCATATGTGAGTCTTTCTACTCCGCCATCTTGGCTCCTTCCCCACTTTACAGTTTAGGACACTGAGGCTCACAGAACCGCATAGCTAATAAATGTCTGAAACAGGATTCAAATTAGGTCTTCCTGCTTCCCAGTCCAACACTTTATCCATTGTGTCCCTTCTTTGTTGTTCTTTGTCCTTCATTTTTGAAGAGGACCAATGATGTCATGGAGTGATAGTTTTACTCATGCATAGATTAGATTTAAGTGAGGCATAAAGTTGCATAAAGTCATGAGCCTTGCTCTCTCTTCCCAAGTCACTGAAGTCCTGCACTCCATTGTGCTTGCTTCAGCCACCTTTATGACTGTTGTTCTCATCTACCCATTCCACCTGGGGAAGTCTTCACATGTTTGGGGTAGATACCCCTCCCCACAACTCAGTGATTGGTTTGAAGCCCATTGGTTACCCTCAACATGGTTTAATCCATCTGGCTGAAATGGTTTACCAGTTTGTGGCCATTGTGAATGCCGCAACTTCTTGAAGCCACAGGTGAGAGTTGAGGGCCAGGTAGATACCAAAAGTTGATGAACAGCCCTGAGAAGGACTTAGCAAGCCCTCGTACCTGACATGATAGTCCTTCTTAAATTTTCCCATCTGCATTCTCACTAGTCAGCACAGTGCTTTCCTCGTAGTAAGTGGTTACCAATGTATTTATTTTTGTTCAATCATTTAAACGGAGTCTTACTTGCATTATCTCTAAGGTAGGAGAAAACAGTATTTGTGCTACCAAGAGTAACGGTAGCTAGCTATAGTAGATAGAGAGTTGGCCTTGAACTCAGGAAGACCTGAATTCAAATCCTGCCTCTGACATTTAATATTTGTGTGATCCTGGGCAAATCAAATAATTTTTCTAAGTCTCAGTTTGTCTCAGATGTAAAATGGGGATATTAATACCAATGGTACTTGTCTCACAGGATTGTTGTTAGGCTCAAGCAAAACAGTGCAGGTGAAACATTTTGTAAACTTTAAAGTCATCTAAAACTGCTAATTAGTATCTGCCTCGTGTTGTGGGAGAAGAAATAAAAAACGGGAGTTAGTATCTACCTCATAGTACCACTTCATAACAAACTTATATGTATTATATAAATATTGGTTTATATATTGTTATTTAAGTATAAAGAAATTATAATAAAAGGATCAAAGGTTTAGAAAGGAGAAGGACCATTGATATCAAGTTCAGTTTTATTTTACAGTTGAGGAAACTGAGGCACAGAGAAGTAAAGTGACTTGACCAAATTCATACAGATAGTATGAGTCAGAGCCCTCTAATTCTAAACCCACTTCTTTAGGATGCTAATGGACATCTCAAACTGGATGTCCCATAGATTTAAGATGTGTCTAAAACTGAAATTATTTCCCCTCCCTAAACCCTCTCCTCTTCCTAAATTCCCTATTACTGTGGAATGTGTCATCCTCCTCCTGGTCACCCAGACTCATAATCTAGATGTCATCCTTAACTCCTCTCTAGTATCACTCCCTTCTAAATCCAATCAGTTATCAAGTCTCATCATTTCTACCTTCATAGCATCTCTTTTATACATCCCTTTCTTTCCTCTGCTAGAACCACCACTCTGAAACAAGCCTTCATCACCTCATGTCTGCTCTATGATGATAGCCTTTTGGTCAGTTTTCTTGCATAAAGTCTGTCCGCACTCCAATCCATCCTCCACTCAGTTACCAAACTGATCCTTCTAACGTATAGGTCTAACTATGTCACCCTCCAACTGAATAAACTCCAGAGCCTCTCTATTACCTCCAGGTTAAAATATATATTATTTTTTTTTTCACTTTTAAAGTCCTTCATAATCTGGCCCCTTCCTACCTTTCCACCTTTGGGATGCACTGCCCTCTATTACTCTGCAATCTGGTGACACTGGTTCCTCTCATACAACACTCCATCTTTTGACTAAGCACTTTCATTGGCTGTTCTCACTGCCTGGAATGCTCTCCATCTTCTTCTCACCCTCCAAACATCCCTGGCTTCCTTCAGGCCTCAGCTGAAGTTCCACCTTCTGCAAGAAGCCTTTCCTGGTTCACCTTAATATCATTTCTTTCCTCCAATATTTTCACTAATTTATCCTACAAATACCTTGTTTGTCCATGTTGTCTTCCTCATTAGATGGTAAGCTTCTTGAGATCGGAGAATGGTGGTTGTTTTTTTGCATTTCTTTGTATCCACAAAGCTTGGCACTATGCCTAGTACATGGTAAGTACTTAATAAATGCTATTTAACTGAATAACTGACTTTTGCAATATCAGAGACCCTCTAGGGGACTCTTACTGTCTTTGTTTCTTATCATGGAGAACACTCAAACTACCCCAGAGGCCAACTGAACCTTACAAGCTATTGTTTTCACTTTTTAAAATAAGTTACTTCAACTTCTTTTCTGTTTTCTATCTTATTACTTGTGAAAAAAACAAATCCATTTGTAGGACACATAAACTAGGCTTCTTTGTTGGCAAGTATAATTGACAAGTTTGACAACTTCCTGGAAGAAGATTCTTTCCTTGAAACAACAATTTATCCATTTGTAATAAAATTCTCTCTCCTACCTTCGAGCTATTTCTCTGAAACAAGGAATAATGAGCCCTGAACTATCTTTGATCCAGTTTCCTTATTTTTTATATGACTTGACAATATTTTCTTTCTTCAAATATGTACTAACTCATGGCCAATGTGAGTTTATAAGTTAAAACTCAATTTTTTTTGTTTATGTTAAGGGTTTTTTCTCTCTTTTTTTTCTCCCAAAGGCTTTTTACGTTAATAGTTCAATAATCCACTCACAAATCACAGGATCTCAGAGTTTAAAAATACTTTAAAAGTAATCTGATCCAAACTGCACCCAGACAATAATTACCTCTAGGAAATTTCCGAACAAGTGATCACCCAGCCAGGAAAACTTTATCTTAAGATTCCTCCTAAGTTGCTCTGATTTTAGTCAAAAAAATAGGTGTATGTACCTTGGATCCCCTTGAATCATCCAGCCTTGGGTTTACATTTCTTGACTTGTTTATAAATCAATCTGACCACAAAATATCTCAACCTTGTGTTCCTCACACAGACAAAAAGGAAAAAAAAAACCCTCTGAGATGGGTTAATGTAGCTGTATAATTAGTTAAAAATGGATGATTTTGTATTTATAACACCCCAGCTAATCTACCTTTACTTGTGATCAACTTAAAGCTTCGTGTGTGTAAATAGCAAAAGGTTTTATTTGACAATAGAAGCTAAATATTAATTTCAAGTATAGTTACCCTGGAAATTGGTATTTGGGGGTTCTTAATCTGGTATCTGTGATCTTGCTTTTTAAAATAATATTTTGATAACTGCATTTCAATATAATTGGTTTCCTTATTATCCTGTGTGGTCTATTCTTTTATGCATTTAAAAACACTATTCTGAGAAGGTAATTGCCTAACAAAAGAAGACCACATATAACAGACAGCATATTCAACTTCTGTTTTGATAGTCCCCCTACTCTGCTCCCCAATTCTCTATAGAGAAGATGTACCACCATCTATTATTTGTGACAATTAGCCAGTGTGCAGTTAATCTGAGTATAGCTTTTTTTTCTGTTGCTTCCTTTTACGTATATTATTGACAACAGTATAAATTCTACCTCCTATCTTACTTCCTCTGTATCAGTTCATATACATCTTCTTCACATGCTTCTCTGAATTCCTCATATTCATTATTTCTGACAATATAATACCATCCTATTGTATTCCTATGCTATAATTTGGTCAGTCACTCCCCCTCAATGAATATGCACTTGCCAGTATTTTTACTATCACAAAAATGTTGCTATTTGTCAGCTAAACAATATCCCATAACAAGCTGGAAATCTGTTCTGGGGAACAATGAGAGGACCTCACAACATATCCTACACACACAGGCACCAGCTGAGATTGTCACACAGTTCATTAAATAAACAAGAATACCAGCTAATTAATGAATTAGTTGGGGGATTAGAAAGAATGTGGAGGGGAAAAGGGAGAGGGAGAGAGTGAGCTAGTGTAATGGAGGAAATGAAGGGAAGCAATGAGGAAACTTTCCATCTATTAAACTAAAGGAAATATACCATGCTGTGTTGTACTATAATGTATTAAATGGAACCTTTTTCTTGTTTATATAATGTAGTTAAAACGTGAAAAGCTGACATCCAAGTGAAAGATGAAGGGAAACAGTAAACATTAAATGATCTGTGGATATTATGCAAAAGATGGGGACAGGGGAAAAAAAAATCTCTTATTCATTAAAGGTGGCAAGTAGGAAGATTACAGCAAATTTGTGCTAGACCACAATAGTGAAACTATGAAACCACAGTAAGGAAGGTTACCGGTTTCTTATATGCCTCCCCCCAGGCAATCACCACCCACAAGAGCAAATTCTTGGTACTATATGGTTTTATGAACTCCTCTCTTTCCATTGTTTCTGACATGCAATGTTTCTTGATAAATTTCATTCCTCAACTTTTGAATTGCTGCCACCATTGCACTGTTTGTATCTGTCCTGAAGGTGTTGTGGCTGACTAGCTTAGATGTAGAATAAAAATACAGATTCCTTTTCCCCTCCTTTAGCAAGGAAGAGTTCTTTTTACTTCCCTCTTCTTGCATTGCGTTTCCCTTCAAAGCAGTATTATAGAGAAGGAATCTTATTCCTATACTGTAAAAAGGAATCTTATTCCTAACCTATTGCATCATGCATTCCCAGGATTCTCTTCTTGGGTATAAAGTTATCTCTCCCAGGGCCTAATGATTTTACCCAGGGAAAAGTATGGGGATATCCACAGACATATCCAGACCATTTGTGCTCAGCATTTAAGTACATACATAATTTAAGAAATAGATTAATGATAGCAATTATTAACAATAATAGTATAATTATTGTCATGATGATGATCTGTGCTAAAACCCTAGTCTTTCATAATGGAAGAGAACCTGGGGTTCCAAAAGCTGTGCTAGAGATTAAGCTCTGGTAAATCCTGTAACAGGCCAGCCCAGTGAAGTTATTTTCTTAAAACATAATAATAGCTAGCAGGGATAAAGTGCTTTCAGATTTACAATGTACTTTGCAAATGTTAATTCATCTGATCATCAAAACAACCCTGCAAGGTAGATACTATTTATAGATTTATAGATAAGTTAATTAAGACAAAGAGAAGTTAAGTGAAATTGCCCAGGTTCACATAGCTAGTCACAAATCTGAGGCAGGATTTGAACATAGGTCTCTCTGACTCCAAGTCCAAGGTGCGCTATCTGTAATTAATAATAACTAATAACTTTATTATTATCTGTCATGCAATTTCCCAATGCACACATACCAACACCATCCCACCTCCCTTTCCCAAAGAAATTTTAGTGTAGGTCTAACCATGTCTTTCCCCTGGTTCAAAAAATTCTAATGGATTCTCATTACCTCCAAGATCAAATATAAAGTCCTCTGTTCAACATATATGGCTCTTCATAGCCTTCCCAGACATCTCATTCTCTGTGCTCTATTGCAACAATAGTGACCCACTTCCTACTCTATACAAGACCATCCATCTCCGGCTTCTATACCTTGGCATTGGTTATCCTTCCTGCCTGAAATACTCTATCTTTTCCCTTCCCCTTCTTGATTTCTTTCAAATTTTAAGTCAAATAGCACCTTCTATAGGAGGCTTTGCCAGGACCCCAGGAATTAAATGGCCTCTCCATTCAGGGTTATTTTCCTTTTACTCTCTATGTATTTTGCATATATCTATTTATTTACACGTTATTCTCTCAGTAGAGTGCAAGCTTGTTGAGAGTTTGGACTGTTTTTGTGGTTTTGCCTTTCTTTGTATGCCCAGTTCTTAGCACACTAGGCATAGGACTTAATAAATGTTTGCTGCTTGGTTGATTGTCAGGCGGAGCTACAGATAGGGCATTGGACCTAGAGTCAGGAATGAACTGAGAAACTTATCTCAGATGCTTACCAGCTCTGTGTCCCTGGGTAAGTCCCTGGACCTCTGTCTGCCTGTTTCCTCATCTGTGAAATGAGTATAACAGCACCTACCTCCCAGAGTCGTTGTATCAAATGAGAAAATATTTGTAAAATGCTTTGCAAACTTTAAAGATCTACATAAATGGAAGCCATTAGCATCATCATCATCATTATTATGGGTCAGCAAAATTAAAATTTTTTAATTTTATATTAAAGAATAAGATCATAGTTTTGAAGGTGGAAGGAAATAGATGCCCATCACAGATAGCATCTTTGTTTTATAAATGAGGAAACCAAGGTATTGAGAAGTTGTGACTTTCTCAAAGTCACACAGCTAGGAAGTATCTGCGGCATAATTTCAAGATATATCTTCCTGGGTTCATGTCCAGTGCCCTATCTACCTTGCCTGATGCCTCCCCCAGGAGTTCCTCATCATAATGTTTGCCTCCAGGTAATCATTCTTTCAACTATAGCAACTCCTGGAATGCTGTGCTATGATTTGAAGGAATTACAATCTGTTTCAGTGGAAAGAGTATCCACACTTATGAAATCACAGAATTAGTAATTGTAACTATGTTTATAGAAGATACTGTAAAACAAGATTTAACTATCCACAGGGCAGTTCCCAGAACGGAGATGACTAACCTCACAGACAGAACTGAAGAAGGGACTTCAGAGGTCACTTAGTCTAACCATCTCACTTCACAGTTAAGGAAACTGAAGTAGAGAAAATTTAAGTGATTTGCCCAAGACTGTATAGGTAGTATTTGTTGGAGACAAGATTGGAACCAATCATTCTTTCCAGTACAGTAATGAAAATGAGAGTATGATACATTTCCAAGCTGTCATCCATATTCCCTAATTTACCCAGGAATGGTCTTATGAAGCTAGCCTCCACTGCCTGTCTCTCCCCTTCCTTCTCACATTCAGGCAGCAGTAAATATCCCAGTTTCACTGAATGCATGAAGCCTAGCTCTGCACTCACTTTCCAGACTTTTCCTTTTAAGCAATGTAATGTATCCAAATGAGTAAGACTCCATGAGCAAAGGCAGATCTCTCTTGTACATGACAGATAAAGGTTGAGTAGGCATCCCAGGCCCAATGTTGCCCTAATGATTAATGACTCACTGACTGAGATGCAGACTACAACCTCAGGGGAATATGAGGTTTTTCTGCTATAGAATGAAAACTGAGATCTGTATCCAAGTAAAGAAACTCATGGTAACATAATGTCAAAAGAAAACCAGGGCCTACAAGACAGGGGGTGAACATTAAAGAGTCATTTCTTTAAGGATCCTATAATGAAGATGTATAGGGAGTAGGATGGATAGGTGTTGAGTAGGCTGCTCCAGTTCAGCTGCAAGCAGTTAATTAATAATGCTGTGGAACAAATGGAATCTCAGTTTTGGAAGCATCATTTGGAGCACATCAGAAGCAGAGTTGGCTCTTTCTATGAGGCTGTGAATTTTCTAACAAAGTCTAATGTTCCAAGTCCTTGGGGTTTCCAAGAGGAAAACACTGCATGATAGGCAGGCTCCAGAATTAAAACCCTGAATCCATGGCACCAAGGCCAAAAGCTGCTAACTAGTGAGTGAAGGAGGAAGCTTGTCTTTCATGCATAGAATACCATGAATTAGCACCATCTACAAGGTCTTCATGTTGTCCCCCCCAGGGCTAGTTGTGTTACCAGCCAAGGAATTTCCTTCTCCTGAAGAGATTTTCTCTAAATCTTATAGTGTTATAGGAATATCAATGCTGGTTATTGTTAACCTTTTATCAGTGATCCCAGAACAGCATCCTTACTTGGAATGCTGTTGTTCAGTCCTTTCAGTCATGTCTAACTCTTTATGACCCCATTTGGGGTTTTCTTGGCAAAGATTCTGGAGCAGTTTGCCACTTCTTTCTCATTTTACAGATGCAAAACTGCTACAGACAGGGTTAAGTGATTTGTCCAGGGTCACGGAGCTAAGAAGAGTCTGAGGCCAGATTTGAACTCAGGAACCTGAATCTTCCTGACTTTAAGCCTGGCACTTGCCAGGCATGGTGCCACCTAGCGGCGCTCACTTGGAACACCCAGTTGGATTATTAAACATTTTTTGGTCTGCATCTGTGATTTCCCTGGATCAGGGAATTTTTAATGTGAATCAGTAATTTATGAAAAAGTTATATATAACTGGCACAGGACTGCTCAGCATGGCATGCCCACATCAGAGAAGGTGCTGTGCTTAATGAGCAAAGCAGAATTGAAACAGCTTAAAGGAAATGCAAGATATGCAAATTTAGAGTATCCCACCCCAAACATTCACACGGATTATTTGTGCCTGACTGGGGTAGAGCATTTTGAACTCGTATGGGTCTGATCAGTCACAGTCACGCACATTAAAACTTGACTCTAGCAATAGTGAGGTCATTTTGACCCACGTCGAGAATGAAGACCAACAGCCAACCGACTACAATGTAAGACAGTTAAAAGTTTAGGTAAAGCTGTAACTTACAGATCGTTGTCTAAGGACATCCGACAAGTTACATGATTTGCCTACAGTTACAGAGCTTGAATCTTCCTCACTCCAAAGCTCTGGGATCAGTAGACTGGGACAAATAAAAGTACTACAATGTTGTGTAATGGATTGTAAATGCCCATCCTGGACTGACAACCAGATGTGGAGAACTTTAGACCTAGAAGGGATCTTGAAGGTCACCAAGAACAGCTGTTTTGTTTTGGTCTAGTATTTGATTTCTTTTCTATTATGAATTTAATAATCAACAAACACAAAATTAAGTATACAAAGAAAAAGAATTATATATATGAAACTGAACTTCTATTACAGTTTTTCCCTCATAATCCTTTACTTTCTTGTTTAAAATAAATTTTAATGACATCTTTCCCCTCTTAATAACCCAAATTTTCTCCTCCTCCTCCTCCTCCTACTCTTCCTCCACTGCCTCCTCCTCTTTATATCCTTTTTCCTCCCAGAGCCATCCTTTATAATAAATAACTTAAAAAAGAAAAAAGAATGAAAAAAATCAGCAAAATAGATCAATATACCAAAAAAATCATACAATATATGAAATGTTCCAAACTCATAAGATTTTTTTTTTAAAGGACATTTAATTTAATCCAGTCTCTTTAGTTTACAAATGAGAAAGCTGAGGGACAGAGCGAGGAGTGATTTGTCTAAGGTCAGACACATACATAAGAGACAGAGCTGGACCTAGAATTCTGGTTCTTGACTCTAAGTCATACGTTCTTGTCACTGCAACACACTGTGTTGTTTTGCAAGGTGAAAGTTAAACCATCAGAGATAGAGTATTATTGGAGATGAAAGGGAGTTGGGGTGGGGTGGGGAGATTTCTCATGAGAATGAGCAGGAAGGAAGAGGAGCAGGGCTCATCTGCAGCGGGAGGTGCCAGACCAAGAGGCATCTCTGAACAATTAGCTTCTTGTCTATGACCCAGCTGAAGATGTGACCTTTGAAGTCCATGCCAGACATGGAATCAGGGGCTTTACCAGAAGTTTGTGTGGTGCCCTCAGTTCAGCTAGTACAATATGTTCTATGAACTACACCATGCTCAACACAGGGAATGGTCTTTTAATGATCTCGTTTCTGCTCTGCAGAAAAATGTTACAGACCCTCCAGAGGTGTTTTTGCAGTTACGCCAATCACCTTCTTGGGTTGAGACCCCCTAGGACGTGATCTTGAAGCCAAACTCTGACTTCTTTATTTCTTGCATTTTGTTTTATCCAGTGTTGGCTGTCATGTGGGCCCCCCCCCTTTTTTTTAAAGAAGAAAATGATGCTTGCCCTTACAGTACATTTGCTACCATCATTGTTACCATTCAGGAGCAGTCCCCATTCCTGGATTTATGCGGCCATGCAGCCAGAGAGCTCAGTAAAGGAAGATAACTCCCCCAGGCTGTGAACCTCTCGCTTGCAAAATAAATAAATCAGTTTTAAATTGGGACTTCAAAAGTAGAAAACAGCGGATCCTCTCTCGGTTCCCCACCTCCCAGTATCACGGTAGGTAGGGGACTTCTCTGACGGGGGACATAATGGATAAAAGAACATGCCACCCCAGGTGACCCCACACACTGCTGGCCCAGTATAGATTAATGAACAGCAGGAAGGAAACCGGCAATCATTAAGAAAAGGTTAAAATGTTCTCACTGTGTAAGGAGGCTGCCACAAAAGGACACAGGGAGGGTGGGGAATGCGCGCACACGCATACACTAACACAGAGATCTTCTACAAGTAACTATGTAATGGTATCAGTATTAAGAGCTCAGAATGATGGTGGCAGAGAAAGGAACCTTTTGGGTCAAGAGCCAAAGCAAAGTCCAAACCAGAGGACTTTTCAGGAAATAGAAGTTAATCATTTACTGAAAACCTCCAAGGGAAACCAAGGAAAAGGACCATTCTCAGCAAAAACAAATAGTATTTACAGAAATACTGAAGTACAACCTAGAGTTTCCATTGGGAGCTCTTATATATGCTGATTAGAGCAGAAAAGGGAGATCCTTTTTTTCTTATCATGAAACAAAAGTTTTAGAATAGGAAGCAATCTTGGTGATCATCTAGCACAATCCCCTGCATTTTACAGAGGAAGAAAATGGCGCCCAGAGAGTTTGGGTGACTTGGGTCATAAAATCATACTTTTGGAACTAGAAAGGGGACTTAGAGGTCATCACTCCAACTCCTTCATTTACAGGGGAGAAAAAAGTAAGACTCAGAGAAGTGAATTAGCCTGCTTAAAAATCATACAATTTGACACAATTTGAACGCAGGTCCTCTGACTTTCCAGGCAGCTAGGTGTTGCAGTGGATAGAGTGCTGGATCAGGAACCAGGAAACCCTAAGTTGAAATCCAGTCTCTGACACTTACAAGCTGGTTGGCTCTGGGCAAGTCACTTAAGCCTGTTTGCCTCAGTTTTCTCATCTGTTAAAATGAAATAGAGAAGGAAATAGCAAACCACTCCAGTATATCTGCCAAGAAAACCCCAAAAGGGGTCGCAAAAAGTAGGACACAATCGAAAAATGACTCATCAACAGCAACAAACCCTCTGACTTCAACTCCAGTCTCTTTCCATAATAGGATAATGCTTTTAAATGAACTCTGAACTATGTGAGCTACCCATTTGAAATAAGAAAAAGAAAATGGATTTTTACAATATAAAAATAATAATGCTATAATCTTTATATAGTGTTTTAAGATTGACAGAGCACTTTTCTTGGAACAACCTCATGAGACAGAGATTTTATGATCTCTATTTTGCCCATGAGAAAACTGAAGCTCAGAGGAGTTACCTATTGCTACATAACTAGTAGAAGAGGAAGCCTGGAATCAAACCCAGACTTTCTAGGTTTTGACTCAGCCTGGACAAGGGTTAATACTGAATAAAAATGACAAGATGGCAAACCTGGATAGGACATTGCCAGATTTGTCATGAAAACATTTTTAACTTGTTCAAATTCCCTAAATATTCATGAAAACAAATTCATGATGCTTAAAATGAATCCTGTTGAATTCTGAAACACATTTAAACTACTTTTTTTTAAAATAAAAAGCTGTAATAGCTGTAAGTTAACTAGCAACTTTTTTAACTTGTCAGATATTCATAACTACCATTTTGCCATTACTAATTTATAGTTATTTTATGCCAATTCCTGATCAGAAGTAATAAGACAGTTATTTAAGCTTTTCAAATATTAGCTGATTATTTAGAAACATTTATAGAGGTTAATTACAAGTAACAGTTGATCAGAAATGTGGCAGCTATAAATTAATCCTCAGTAAGCACATTTCTGACAAGTAGCTTGTATTTATTTAACATATATTAAAGGCTTATTAAATTTGCATTAAGTGTGACGGGAGCTTAGCTGAGATCCCAGGGGACTGAAGAATTTAAGTAAAGGAACTGTCACCTTCATGCCTACAAGAATGGGTTAATAAGGATTTTTTTTTTAAAGCAACTAATTTTTCATTTGTCCTTCCTACTAGGAGTTCCCTCAGAACCAATGGCTCGTTCCTCAGGATCCACCAAAGAATTTGCTTTTGTAATATCAGTGTTTGTGATGTAATAACCTATATACCTTTATTTTTTACATCAATCATAACCTGAAAATTTGGGAGTTAGTACTTGTCCATCCATGCCAAAAGACAACCAAATAGACAAAAAGTATTCCTTTTACAACATCCTCAACAAGTGTTCATCTACCCTTTGCTAAAGACCTGTCCTCTAAGGAAGCTGATCCTATTTCCGGGGAGCTCTAATTGTTAAGAAGTTTTTTTTCCTTCAATCAGCCCTGAACTGTCCTCTTTGAAAGTTCTACCTGTCATAGCCTGATTCTGTGTCCTCTGAAGTCAGAATAGCAGAATCATAAAAATCAGTAATTTCTGATGTGCAAAAATATATAGTCAATCAACTAGCACTTATTAAGTCAGGCGTTAAGCTGAGTGCTAAGGATACAAAGAAAGGCAAAAGTCAGGCCAGCAATTCCTGCTGGGATCCTCAGGGATCTCACAATTTGACAGGAATGATAACATACGCACAATTATGTACAACTATAAATATATATATATATATGCATGCACATACATACATACACACATTATATACATACATACATATAAATATATATATATATATAAATATATATATATATATATATAGGCTAAATGGGGGGGGTAATTTCAGAAGGAAAGCACTAAGGTTAAAGATGACTGGGAAAGGTTTCTGACAGAAGGTGGGACTTTAACCGAGACCTGAAGGAAGCCAAGGAAATCAGAGGCACAGATGAGGACACAGATTATTCCAGGCATGAGGGAAGATGAATGAAAATGCTCAGTAGGGAGAAAAATAAATAACATCCAAAAGGCCAATGTCACTAGACTGCAGAATATGTGGAAGAAAGTAAGGTGTAAGAAGACTGGAAAAGTAGAAAGGGACCAGGTTAAAAGTCAAATAAGAGAGCTTAGACTTGATCTGACTGTGATAGCGAATCACTGGAGCTTACTGACAAGGAAAGGGAGGAGGCTTCGGACAGTCAGACACTCATTTTAGAAAGATCAGTTTGACAGCTAAGTGGAAGATGGATTGGAGCGTCTACCCAAATTCTATTCACCTTTGGTAACCCATCTCCTTAAAGAAGTCATTCATCCTTGCCTTTATTGACCTTTCCTTTATACCTTCTCTCGAACCCTTGTAGAATAAATCATAGCATTTTGAACTTTGTTATGGAGTGTTTTATGTTATTTCTTCATATGCATTATTAGTCTTGTCTCCCCAGCAAAATTCCGTGAGGGCAGGGACTATGTTTAATATTTTTTTATGCATCACTCCTCCCCACGATGCTTAGGATAGGTTAAATACTTAAAAGATACTCAGTAAAACTTGTATACTGGTTGGCAGATGATTAATAAAAAAGATTCTACAAAAGTTGCACATTTTATATTTTTTCACATCAATATTCTCCTGATTATGCTATGTGGTTGTGAATACAATCATTCCAAATCTTTAGATAAGGTTGTGTATCCTTTAGTATCCAAAACTTAAAGACCTAAAATTACCAGAATCCGAAAGGCCACGGAAAAGAATACTTTCCATGAAGCGGTGGCGTTAGAGCATCTATGAAAGTATAATTAGGAAAGGAGATGGATTAGTCAATTAATAAGAGTAAGAGAAGATAATCTTTATAGATATTCTGAGGTTTCTAGGTGATAGGATGGGGAAGAACATTAGATTGGGGTCAGGAAGACCAGAATTCAAATCTAACTTTAGCCATTTATTAGCTGGACAAGTAGCTTAGCTTCTTTCAGCTTTGATTTCTTTATCTGTAAAAAGGGGATAATAACAGCATGTGTGTGTATATATATGTGTGTGTGTGTGTGTGTGTGTGTGTGTGTGTGTGTGTAATAGCAAACTAACACAGAATTTTTGTTGCAACTAGATCATGTCACAATAGAGATCTAAGCCTGGAATCGGGAAGATTTTAATTTAAATATAATCTCAGAAGTTTACTAGTTGTGTGACTCTGGGCAAGTCACTTTTTTCTGCCTCAGTGTCTTCATCTGAACATGAGGAGGATAATAATAGCACCTACCTCCTAGGATTGTTGTATATCTCAAATGAGATAATATTTGTAAAGTACCTTGCAAACTTTTAAGTGCTATGTAAATGATTGTCCTCAATAAGCAAAAGGGAAGGTCTCCAATAACTAGGTAGATCCTTTATAGTGGATAAGAAAACATGATAAAAAACAATTGTATAGAATGAAATTGCCCAAAGAGGCTGTTTTTTGAATCAATGGAAGTAGCCACTCTTACAATATCATGACTCCACTAAAAAGTGTAAAGAGCCAAGCTGTAACTAGGATGAGGTAGTTGGGTCTTTGCTTGAGGGTATAGAACTTTAAAGGATGATAACAAAACTTGCTAGACTTTAGCTGGAACAACTAAGTTTTTTACTAGTAATTAAGAATATTTACTTAAACTAGGAACCTAACAGATGACACACTTCCTCCTCCTACTGCTACTAAATCTCAGGTGAACTCCTCAATGGCCCGGGCTTAAACTGTTCATCCCACTCCCTAGTGGTAGCTTTATGGTGTCTTAGGACTTCTTCTTTACTTCCCCAATTGAATTTGTCTTAAAACATTAACTCAAGGGTGTTTGTTGCTATTGTCTCTTGGTCTAGCTGTATTTTTGCTACTTGCCCGTGGTGTCAAAATTATTAGTTATGACTTGGAAGAAGAGGCCAATGCATAGTAGAACAATTTTAGAATGTATTTCCTAAGGGGCAAATAGGTGGCAACTAGATGGATAGAGCATGAGCCTTGGAATGAAGAGTACCAGAGTTCAAATCCTGCCTCAGAAACTTACTAGCTATGTGACCCTGGGCAAGTCACTTAACCTTCATTGCTACCAAAAATGTATTTCCTAAATGAATCGCTTCAGTTGGATTCTCAGTATAAAATTCCTACATTGCACAGCTTTATGTTCTTCCCTCTACCTCTTAGAGACCAAGACTCACTGTCTCTTCAAGTGGAGTGATAATTGCAGAGATAGAAGAATGCTGAGACTGGTGGAGGTACCAGCTTCATCTTCTGGTAATTGGGCTGTGTTCCAGGACTCAAGTTTTTCTCACAAAAATCCATTCATAATGGGATATGCATAGTGGACCTCAGTGCCTTAACAGAGACTCTTTAACCTGACCCACCTGGTCAGGTACATCACATGTCCACAGACCATGCCCATTGCAGGTAGAGCCATTCTGGGACATCCTCAGAAGCTTTTCATAGTACTTGTCCTAACAAACAGGGTTATAATGGAAGGCTATGACTTCTTGTTCACGACAAAGGAAATGAAAAGGGCTGAATTCATCCAGAGAGTTCCAACTCCTCTTTTTTTTCCATTAGTGATGCCAAGATAGGGGCGAATGAGGTAGAAAGGAGGTTCAGGGTCCTTCAGCATTTTAGGGAGGATAAAGGGCTATCACTCTGTAGCGTCTGTATCCACTTGGTTTTCATTGCACTTTTGCAATCCACCGACCCCTAAGAGGTATTTTTTGTTTGTATGACATCATCATGTCAAATATTCAAATGCTTTTCTTTGAATGCCCAGACCAGCAGTATTTGGGAAAGTGAATCCTTTCCCCCCCCGAAGAGTCCGACAGTTTCTTGTGGAATTCAATAAATTAAAAATAATAAGGCATTTGACTGTCTGTAGTTGCACACAAGATGTTTATAGCTCAACTTCTCACTCTGCAAAAGCCTTTAATAAGTTCATCTGTTGCCTTGGAATCATTCAGATAAAAAGTGAGAAGTGATCAATATATATTTGTAACAGTGTGTACATGATACAGATAAAGTCCAAATTCTCTCACCCCAGGATTGCCAAAACTAGAAGTGCACTTTTCGCATACAAAGAGGACAAAACTAAGGCTCAAGGAGGGGAAATAATAAGTTGTAGGACAAAAGGCAGAGCTAGAGTCAGAACCTGGGTACTTCCTATCAATCTATAGCCTATCTGTAGCCCTAACATAGCTTCCATTTTTAAGGTAAAGTATTAGTGGATATGACTCTTTGAAGTATTTAAATATCCCATGGAAAATATATAGTCTAGACCTGAATTAAAGAGAGACAATGCCTAATGTCAACATTGACAGGCTAATCTTAATGTTATGAGAGGACTGGCTAATGCTGAATCACAGAAGAACAAAGCGAAATCTGTAACTCTGTTATCAGTAAATTAGCACCAATGAAGACTAGCAATTATCAGCACTTCAAGTGTGAAGGTGACACCTCAGTAAGCCCAGTTAATGAGCAACCCTGCTTGTTGCTACAAAATTTAACACAGATCAGGCCTGTGGGTTCCTCACATTGTGGCTACTAAACACAAAGGCAACAAGAGGAAATACTCTCATTTCTGTTTTTCATTCTTGATTCAATGTTTCCCCAATGTGAATGTGCTTTTGAATACATAATACCTGAAAAGCTCTATTTGGTGGGGACATTCATGTTCCCTTAATGCATGTCTGGAAGAGGGGACCTCTCACCTGCACAAGAGTTAGTGGATCATTTGGTCTCTTTGCCATGGAGTCATGAGAGCAGCTGTTGAGAAACCCACTTTTGGCTCATTGTACTTAGCCTATTGGAAACAGCAGGACTATTCCCTTTTCTCTCTTCTCTTAGAACAGAATCATTTTTTTTTTTTTTGCAATAGTCACTGTGAAAGGCCAATATAACACAAAGAAACCGACCCATTCCACTTCTCTCACACTCTCACCCATAATCTCACATCCAAATAGCTGAAGTGGTGGCTGCCATATGGTGCTCAAGCACCCAGCCAGAACACACTGTTCAGTTTGTCGCATTCAGGAAAGCTGCGTGAAACTTAAATAATTTCTCGATGAAGTGGAAGATCTTCTACTTTAGCATAAGTTCCTGAAAATGGTTTTTGTGCTTCAGCTCGAGTTTCTTCCCTCCTCCCCTCATTCACACTCCATTTTCTAGCATTTACCAGTGGGATAAGTGGTTACTAGGAGAAACAGGACTAAATGCTCCCTCCCTATTGAACATTCTTCATCTAGCAATGTGAGATTCCAGGACACTATGTCTTTATTAGTCACAAATGCCATGTAAATGGGAACACGATAATTAATAATTCAAAAGGCATTTTAAAAGTCAACATTCAAAATCTGGATCAGCTCAGAAATTGAAAAATATCCTACAAAAATCTTCACGTTTACCGCTCAAATACCTAACATAATCCTAATGCAATCTCTTGAGGCAGCTGGGTGACACAAAGGATAAAATGCCAGTCCTGGAAGACCTGAGTTCCAATGTGACCTCAGACACTTATTAGCTGTGTGACCCTGGGTTAATCACTTAATCTCTGTTTGCCTCAGTTTTCTCATCTGTAAATTAAGGATAATAATAGCACCTCCTTTCCAGGGTTTTCATGAGGATCAAATGAGATAAAAAAAGTGCTTCGTACAGTGCCAGGCACATAGAAAGCTCTATATAAAAGTATATAAATATGCAATGTAAACATATAAAATATTAAGGGTGCAAAATTTTCCTCTAATCTGGGTTAAATTTTTTCCATATTTGACTAAAACCAGAAAGAATACTTGAAATTGTCAACAATAAGCCAACATTTATTCAATGATTACTTTATCCCCGGTTCAATGCTAGGCACTTGGGGCAAGGGAGAAGCTACAGAAATATACAACATAGTAAGCTGAAAGATCTCTGGACTGGAAAGCAGGGGAACTTGGATTTGAGTCCCACTTTCAACTCAGTAATTGTATGATCATGGATTAATCACCTAACCTCTCTGAACTCAATTTCTGATTCTCTAAAATGAGAATAGTATCATCATTTATGTCAGGATCACTTTGAGAATCAACTGAGAGAATGGATGTAAAGTCCTCTGCAAGCGTTGAAGCACTATTTTAATGTTAGGTATTATTTGTGGGGGCAAGAGCGTTGTCTTTGCTTCACACATAACCTCATTCCTGACCTTTCTGTATGGAAAAAAAGTCAGCCCAGAGCTCCAAGGGACTTAGGGGCATTCCAGTTCACCTTTCCTTCTGCCATGCTGTCTCCTTGTGCGTGCTTGTGTGTTCCACAACAAATATACCATAAGGCTTTATAGGAAACATCTTTAGAGTGTTCTTCTCTATTTGCAACTTGTTATGCCTAGTATAGTGCTGAGTATGTGTTCCAAAACTGACAACTGATTGCTAACGGAAAGAAATAATTGTTCTTGCACTGGGGGTGGGTGGGGGGGTGAGTTGGGGGGGAGAGACAGAGAGAGAGAAAGAGAGAGAGACAAAAAGAGAGAGAGAAACACAGAGAGAGAAGGAAGAAAAAGAATAAGAACAAGGAGGAGAAGAAGCAGAAGGAGGAGAAGGAGGGAAAGATTGAGATTTTCATGTTTGGAATTTTTGATCATAAAATGAGCAGGAAAAAGCACTAGTAGAGGCATGTGGGCTGGGAGGGGGTTTCAGAAGCAGAGAGAGGTGGCACTTTGTACTGCTTAATGTGTATAGCATACATGCCACATGGCTGTAGCTAATCCTACGACGGGCTCTGCATAATTGCAAAGTGCTCTGATGCCGAACTGAACTGAACTCAGCTCTCCTGCCACAGTGCTCTGCTAGCCAACTATTCCTGGCATGTTTTTGTAACTGGGGAAGCAGGACAGAACCTCCAGGAAATTTCTTTTCAAATCCTGGGAGAGGGAGAGAAAACCCAAACTAATAAAACAAGGCAATCATAAAGAACCAAAAGCTCAAAGTAACTGTGTTGGGAGGAGATGTGACTCTGCAGCAGCAGATAATTCATCAGCTAGTCAAGCCAGATGCCTATGAAGCTCACTTGTATCAGCTTAAACAAACTTGAGATATATAGCCTATCTCATTTTTTTGATAAATGTGATGGCCAGCTTATAGTAGGTATATACAAACAGATGGTATGGAAGTAAACATTATACAAGAGAGACTCTCATTATCTCTTCACTTTATGCCATGATGAATAAGGGGAAGACCTCATAGAATTTTGGATCAGAGACTCATGGAATTCTAGAGTTGAAAGTTAGATATCATCTAGATCAACTTTCCACACTGTGCAGGAATCCTTTTTTACAATTTTCCCTGGCAGTTAGCTAGCCTTTGCGTGAATGCTTCCAGGGAATTTCCATGAATTCCCTACTGCAGGAAGTAGCTATTCCATTCTTGGGCAGCTCTAATTGGGAGACAGTTTTGTTTGTTTATAACAGATTGAAATCTACCTGAGAGTAACTTTCTCTCATTGGTTCTGGTTCTACTATTAAGTACCTCTTCTTTACAACAGCCCTTTGGATATCTGAAGACTGCAATTATGTCCTCCTCTAAATATCTAAATGTCTACAATCTTTCAATCAATCCTTATATGACATGGTCTTGAGTAACTCTTCCCTCCTAGTTCCCTAGTTTCCACTTTGCCAAAATCTACCAAAATGTGACCTGAAAATAATTCTCCAGGTGTGGTTTGACCAGGGAAAAAGAAGGGAGGATTACCACCTTTTTGGATTTGTACACTAAAGTTTATTTCACAAAGTCTTGGATCTATTTGTGGTAGGGGTCCGAAGGAAAGTGGATACAAGATGCAGGGTTTACTCTTGATAAAATGGTAGCGTTAGTCTTGATTGTTCCCCATATTCTCTTTATATGTCTTTTCCCTTCATTTCGGTGCCCTCCTCTGCCTTCCTTCATGCTGTCAGTACTCTTATCCCATGCTGATGTCTACTACCACAAGTAAAGCACTTGACAAACTGATCCATGATTATATGTTAGGGTCACAACATATTGACCCTGCAAAGGATATTTGCATTTAAGGTGACTGAGGGAAGCTTGGGAGAGTGGAAAGAGCAGAGTTGTAACAACTTATCATCCTTTTATGACAAAGTCAGTTGCAGGTGTGTGTGTGTGTGTGTGTGTGTGTGTGTGTGTGTGTGTGTGTGTAAAGAACTCCAAAACACAATGGTCCTGGGTATCCATGATACCCAGAGACTATTGCTGGGGAGGTCAGAATGGTGGGGATGCTTAACATGTTGTGGATTGCTAACTATTCTTATTAACTACTGCTAAGTTCAGTTTTTTCTCCAAATCTTCTGATCTACAGGATGATGCTTCTAGTATCCTCTAAATTTTGCAGTACTGTGGAGAGAAGTCCTAGTCACCCCACCCTAGATATGACTCTGGGAAAGAGCACTAAATAAGTAATCAGGTATCCTGGGTTATAATTTATTTTTTCTGTTAATGATCAGTTGTGTAACCTCTGATAAATCACTGGATCACTCTGGGTCTGAGTTTCCTTATCTGAGCTCCTGGTTCCCAGTCGAGTACTTCTATTACAAAATGTAGACTTGATTCCTGATGATTATAAATGTCTAACTAAGAGAAATACCATGTGTTGTACCTCACTATACCAGTTCTAGAGCCCTTCCTCCTGGTGACACAACAGAAGTGCAGATGTAGAAAATTACATTAAGGTAACTACAACAGGAAATTGGGTAAAGTTGTAGAAGTACCTAAATATTAAAGCCTTTACCCAAAAGAAGATGAAACCTAGCCTTCAGGGTGTGTGAGTGTGTATATATACATACATATTACATGTATGTATATATACACACACATGGATATATACACATGTATCTATCTATCTATATAGTGACTGCTGCAACATGTTTCCTTCTCGATGAAAGACAAACACCTTCAGAAGCATTTGGCAGTGGTCCCCTCTACCTTATCTGGCTGGCTCAGTGTCCAGCAGGCCACTTTTGCAGAGATCCCTTTTGATTAAAACTGCATGAGTCTGCTTGGATATTCAGGTATCCTTGTATTTCCCTGTTCCTTCCACCTCTGTGCTTGAGAGAGGTGTCATTCCTACAGCCTTGGGAGAGGGATTTCAGGCTTGAGAGACTGGAAAGCAGCTCATACTCCTATCTATCTTCTGTTCATGCGTGTGCATGCATGCACTTACGTGCCTGAATGTGAATCCCCATTTATAATTATTCTATTGTGAAAGCATCTTTAAGTTAAGTCCAGCTCCCTTGTTCTGTTAACATTCACATTCGAAGGTCAATGTCCCAGAAGCAGTTAGAGGAATTGCTTTTTGCCCAAACTCAATTCATGAATAGCCCCAAAGAGACTTATCCTAGATACTGGGGAAAGTTATCCAAAGGCCAGAACCCTCCTTGCTTGCCATGTACTGCCTTCTTATTTGAAAGGAGAGGCCTTTCCATGTATTTCAATGAAGAACAGGAAGAGAAAAGGCAAAGTCAGCTCAGCATTTTTGTTTCCTGGGCACTCCTCATTTGAAAAGAGATACTCTTTCCATGTCATTCGGTCCCTTCTCTCATATAGGTTTATTCATCTCTGCCATCTATATTGGACTGCACTAGACTATATGTCAGAGTCATTGAAGCTATAAAGATAAAGTGGAAGACTTTAAAATGCTATGCTAAACATAATAGGCTTCATTCTACTGGCAAGCAGAGAGTGTATTGATCTTTCTTTTGCAGGATTATTCACTTAATCTAAGAATACATCAACATCAGTGTATAAAACTGTTCTCTAGATGCTCTGAAAGGGTTAAAAGATGTGGACTTTCAGTGCCTCCCCTCAAAAAGAGGCAGTTCACTTTCTAAGAAGTAGCAACCATGATGAGGTAGTGATATGTAGGGTTTTGTTTCAGAGACTTGGAACCATTTATTAGAATCCTTGGAATGTAGATTTAGAGCTGAGAAGGGGCTTTAGAGAACATCTAGTGCAATTTCTATGTTTTACAGATGATACTGATGCCTAGCAAGGGCAAATGACTTCTAAGCAGCAGAGGTCTGATTTGAACTTGAGACCTCTGACTAAAAATCTAGTGCTCTTTCCACTAAATCTTGATGTTCAAAAAATAATTGACATCTGAAGGAATTCAGGATGCATTGAAGAAACACAGCAGGAACATCACAGTCATATGGCCTTTTTCATAAATTAGAGCAGAGAATCCTCCAACAATATGTATCTAACTTCTCCCTGGGGTTCAGAATTCAAGTGAGTATTGGGATCGTCCTAAATCTTAGTTTGTCCACTGGGTCTCAGCCAAAGCCAGATGATGCTCAATTGTTTGTAGTCACATTTTGCTTAATTCTCCCTGCTGGAGAAACAGGATTATAGCATGTCATCCCCACTCATAAATCTCTACAACACTTTAGAAAATTTTGAAAAAAAAATTTAAAGCCCTTTAGCACAAAAGGAAAAAAAAACTGCTTTAATTAGTGATTTCCTTTCATGAATACTTCCTGATTTTTCCATCATTCTGACAGCACCTTGAGGACTCAACATAGTTTTAATGCATCAGGCAACAGATCCCTTTAAAGTAGGATCACAGTGTTGGATAAGATTAGTTCTTGGTCTTCAGATCCATCATAGAAGGTCAAACACACATTTATCTTAGCAGGGAAAATAGAAAGGTATATATAAACACACCACAACAACAAGAGGGTCTGATTTTATTTTTCTTCCATTTCAAGGACAGGATTTGGCATTTTCACTGTTCCCTCATCAACACCTCCTTTTGTATTGCCTGTTGACACTCACCTTCTCTCCAATTAGCAGACTGTTAAGAGAGACATTTTGCTGATTTTATTTACATTATTTGCCTTTAACTCTTTTCTTGTCTCTGTTTTATAGGATGCAAAAGAATATGCAGGCAATTTCTGAATCTAATTGTGCCGAAGAAGGGATATTTATTATACTTCAGCTGTCACTTAAGTCCAGCATCCTTTATCCCCCTTTCCCCTGCCCCATCCTCCTGAAGAATCTGACGCTGTCATCTACCCTTTCCCAATTTTTCATATATTTCCTCACTTACTTCTGTCATATAATTCTCTTAGCTCTCTTCTAACCTGTCTGACCACTCTTTCCTGGTTAACTTAACTAAAACCTCCTCTTTAACTTTATGTTAATACTCCTCAAGGTTCAGTCTTAGACCTTTTTTTCATTTCTCACGAGTCTGCTTCTCCCTTCTCTGCAGCTGATTCTCAAAGCTACGTGTCCGGTTACATTCTCTTCTCCTGTGTGCCAGGTTTGCAACTTCTACTGTCTTGCCAAATCTACATCTAAATACCCCACTAACACATCAAAGTTTTTATGTGCAAAACATGAAGGCAACACCTTCCCTTTTAATGTACCCTTCCTTTCTTCCTGGATACCTGGGCTCCAAACTTAGAAGTATTCTTGGATTCTTCCTATCCCTCCTTACCTGTAGTCTCACCTTACTGTTATTCCTATCCATTTACCACCACACCATCCATGGCAACTGTCCTCACACTACCACCACTTTATTTTGGCCCTTTCCACATCTTTCTTAGTCTATTGTAACAATCCACTATTTGGTTTCCTTGCCTCTAAGCTCTCTAACTTAGGCAGCAATACTGAGCAAAATAAATAAAGAAATGATACATCAGCCAATATATATTGCTTCTTTATCTACTTTGTCCAAATTGTGACATAAAGTTGCATGGTCATCCCATCGGTCCATAAATCTTGGATATGTAGGGCACACAGATAATGATCTGGGACTAGAATTGAATAGAAAGAGTAGGAGATTAAGGTGAATTGCATTTTAGGAAACTGCATAGCATTCACCATGAACACAATCTACTCAGTTCTGCAAAAGGCCATCTTTTTAATTCCAATTTTGTCCTGGTGATGTTAAATGTCTACATAGTGTGGCACAACATAATCTCAGAAGAATCAAAATTCCAGGGTGGTGGGCAATGATGTATATAAGGAAGATGAAGTACATCATTAACCATTACTTATGGTAGAGAAATGATACAAGAGATACCATCAAGGAAACATATGACTGGAAAAGGAAGTGGGTTCACCAAGGGTGAGGAGTAGGAGATGACCAACTTGAACACTTCATGAGTATCTATGAAATACTGAAGGAACCAGAGGAAGGCCTCTAGCAAAGTGGATGGATCATCTGTGATAGACTTACAAAAACACATGGGCAAAAAACATGAAGGCTGAGAGTTTTTAAGGATTTCAATTTCCTTTGGTGGCAGCAGGATACACACCACTGAAATATCAGATGTAATCAGTAATATTTGTATTAAAAAAGAGGTGCAAAGGAAGCATCTTGGTGTAGTGGAAAAAGCATTCTATTACTATATGTACATTAAATACACAGGGGCCCTGTCATTCATCATTCTGGATTTCTTGCTCACCTGTTTAATAGCTTTTGCCAGAGCAAAAGGGAATAAGAGTTATAGGAAGCATGGCAGAAAAAGAAGGAAGTGCTGCTGGTCAATTTGGAGATGTAATATACTTGAAAAGATGGCTGAACCAGTAAATGGCTAGATGATAAGGGAATATTCTCCAAGTGTTCTGGGTGCTCTGGGAACATCATGGATATATCATGAACTGAAAAAAAGATTGACATACATTATAATGAAGGCTAGTAATGTTGCAGTGGCTCTGAAACCAACCTAGTTTAATGCCCTTTATATCAAACTAGATATTAAACTGCCTTATAGATGGAGTAAAGAAAATGCTCATCACACAGTGAAAGATTCTCTGGCTTCTGTCAAATCAAGATTGTGTACATTCTCCATGATGTGGATCATATTTGACATTTTAATTGAAGTTTCATTTGTTGAGAGCATAACATTAACCTTTCCGTTTTCTCTTCTGTAAAATGAGGATAACAGCATCTACTTCACAGGACTGTTGTGAGAATCAAATGAGATAACATAGGCAAAGTACTTTATAGTCCTTGAAGTACTATGTAAATACTAGTCATAATGTTATTATCATTTTGATATCAGTTTTCAAAAGGGAAGTACATTCACATTATTATAGTTTAACTATGGTGAACTTCCTCAAAATCTTAAAGGTGGTCCCTCTCACCTTGATAAATAGAGCAGATGCTAGTGTCCCTTACTGGAATGGGGAAGAAGAAAAAACTGCTGTTTTATAATGATTTTCTCATCAGGAATGAACTCTCTAGGTCTGTAGTTAAAAAGAAACTGAAATGTTTGGTTTAATTGCAAGATATTTCATATTTTGACCTCAAATTTAGGTCTAAAGATATCTTTATATTTTCCTAGGACTGTTTCAGTTACAATAAAATGATAAGCTTGGGCAAAATATCAATAGACTTTTTTGAATTTCTACTTTACTGTCAAATTTGAACTGAAAAGTAGATACTAGAGACCTGAAAGCAGTATGACTCCTCCTCTAATTACTGATTAATCAAGAACTGAGGCTGTTTAAACAGAGAATCCTGGGGAGGAGGAGGAAGTCTCATTAAGAATGAGAGATAAAAAAAGGCATAGAAAAAGACAGATCAACAAAGATTGACAGAAGAAAACTGATGCATTCCCAAACTCACCATCGCTAAACTTTAAAATGTGATAAAGTTTGCCACATTCAAAGGGAAAGACTAAGATGGAATTCAAAAGGAACTTTGAGGATTTCTTTTTTAAAGCATGGGATAATAAAATAATTTCCTTGTCAAAAAAGCCATGACCTCATATCAACAGTGCTGAAAAGAGGTAGCAATGTTTTCTTTTAGTTTGAATTTGAATTTGCTTTAGAGCTAAAAACTGCCTCTAAGCAGAATCCTGAGTGAATACATACGCAGAATTTATGTTTGTATGTGACTTAAGACAATAATTTTGAAATCTGCTCCTCTTAAAATTCCCTTTAAGTTTCTACTAAGCCAAATGTTTTCAATAGTGTTCTAACTCAAACCAAATTGGATAGCTTTCCCACAAGATTCCTGGACAATCTTTTCATCATGGACAAAAATTATCACATTAGTCTCCAACTGGGATTTTTAAATGCTGAAATAATTTTAAGGACTCTAGTTAATGATATAGTTTCTTGTAATGCTCAATTCTTCCATCCTTCAAATACCTTTAATGTTTTATAAGAACATGAGAACTGTCAGAAAAGGATAATTTTACAATTCCTATGGCCCAGTGTTCTGTCTGATGGCAAACCAAGGGCCTGTTTGTAGGATAGTATGGCCACTAACTTTCCCGCTCCTTACATTCCCAATATCTTTCAAGAATCTGTTAGGGACTCCAGATAACCTATGAATCTATCTAACTTGTTTTTAATTCTCTATCTTTAGTTTACACTAAAACTTTAATAAAGGTTTCACATATATACATCTTCCTTGGGGAGGGTCTTTGTGTGTTTCTGTATATGCTTTTACATGCATACACATACATATAACTTCCAAAGGGCTCTTACTTGGAAGGGGAATATTGTTATGGCATATAGTGCTAGAAAGTTTACAAAGCACTTTAAATATATGATCTCATGGAATATTTCACAATGACCCTGTGAGGTAGGTAACTATAGGTATTGTTATCCTTATTTGTATATGAAGCTGAAGTTCATATAGGTTAAGTCACTGACCCATGGTCACACAGCTACAAGTATCAGAAGCAGGATTTGAAATCAAGTCTTCCTAAATCTTCATCTTTGTCTTCCAGGATGAAGAAAAGAAAAACAATAAAAGAGAGCTCTCAGAATATTTCCTTTAAGTTGTAGCTAATACTTCTGCTTTGCATTGGCTATATGTTTCTAGTCTTATTCTGTCTTTCTATGTCATAGGTTGCTTAGCTCTTCAGTCTTCATAACTGTCACTAATAAAACACCTCTGAGCTCCAGACTCTGTGGATCAGGCCTATATATCAGCTGAGGTATCACTTTCTATTGGACAAGTCATTTCTGAATCAATAGGGTCCAGCCTTATTAATATCAGAGATCCACCCATTCATTGGAATCCACCCACTGTTTTGGCTGGAGCAAAGGTAAGTTATTATGTCTTTTCTCACTGAAATTGAAACTGAGCACCTAGATATTAGTTGATTATCAAGACTGTTGCTAAAGCATGCATATTCCTAACAACACAGAGAAGATGACCATTCTAGGGCTGACACAATTTTATGGGCACTCAGAGACTTATTTTCAAGATATCTCGAAGAAAAGATTTTAAGGCAATATAAAAGATAAAAAAAAGGTATCATTACCAAAATATTACTTTTGACCCAGAAGGCATCAAGGACTACTGCCTCAGATACCTACTGTCTCATGTCAATAACAGTTTTATGATAATGGCCCATTTACATATTGAAGGTACCTTCAATTAAAAAAAAAACACGTAAGAGAAATGGCAGTATTTTGTAGGTGATTTTTCTATAGTGGGTCAGATCTCCACAGTCACAACTGATTGACAGATATAGAGTATATACAAAAGCTCAATTAACTTGGTAAACCAGAAAGAAGCTTTAAAGACACCTGGTCTCCACTGATTCATATTACTAACATAATAGAACCACAGAACTTCATAGTAGAAAAAGACCTTTTTCTATCTGCTGTAATCCATGCCTGGTGATTATTTCTGCTAAAACATATCCAATAATGAGTTTTCTAGCCTTCACCTGAAGGCATATTGTAAAAGGAAATCCACTCCTTCCCAAGGTAGCCCATTCCACTTTCGAGTGGCTCAAATTGCTGGGCAATTTTTCCTTCTATCAAGCTTAAAGCTGCCTCTCTGCAACTGCCATCAACTTCTTGTTCCGTCTTCTGTAATCACGCATAACATATCTAATCCCTTTAACACATGACAACTCTTCAAATACTTGAATTTTGTTCTCCCCCCCAACCTTCTGTTCTTTAGGCTAAGGATCCTTAGTTCTTCCAATTGATCAGCATGTGGCATTATCTCTATGACAGAAGCAATGACAGAGATAAGTGTTTAAGGATCTGCAGAGTATTAGCATAAAAGCAAGCATAAAACCGGGAAACTAGGATCACCAAAGGTGTTTATCAGACTCTTAGAGCAATGGTGTCAAGTTAAAATAGAAATGAGGGCAATTAGCCCACACATAAAGATCCAGGTAGGCTACACACTGACTTAGCTTAAAAATGTAATGTTACTATTTTATGCTATGCTTTATTGTATTTTTGTTTATTTTGTTAGATATTTCCCAATTATATTTTAATCTGGTTAGAGTCTCACTCAAGAGCATTGTGGGTCACATGCAGCACACAAGCCATATGTTTGACACCTTAGAGGATATCTGGCCCAATGTACAAATGGAAGAAGGATTTTCTGTTTAAAGAGACTTTACATATATTCCTATTTGTGAATAATATTGGGCTAAGTACCTCAGTCCCTAGACCACAACAGGGACTTTGCAATGAGATCCATTGTCATTTAAAAGAGATAGAGCTAGCCATCTGCATGGAAAAAAGAAAGTAGATTAAAAATGTATGTTACCCCAATTATGGGATATAATTGGATAGGCAACCTATGGAGTTAGTGTATCATTTATTTAGAAGCAAAAGACAGATAAAAAAGCAAGCCCAGAGTTGACTAAAAGGGGAAATTTTTTGCCAGATCACATAGCACTTTCAATGATGCCATCAAAGGTGCTTGCTAATGCAAAATATAATATTTTATCACTAATATGAATACTCTTAATACTCTTAATAATACCTAATAATCTTAATACTCAAAACTCCAATGGATCTCTGATGACATCAATGTAGATATGTCATTCAGTGATGCAGTTTGCAACCCATCTCTCTCATATGTGCTCCTTTTGCCCATGTCTTCTAAATTAACCATAAGGCATCTACCTAGTGTGCAGGAGGTCTCTCAAGTTCTTCTGACGCCATGGAATGTTCCATTGGCTATACCACATTCTCACCATTGGTCTAGGCAAACTTCTTCTTTCTGATAGTTTTACATAACTTTTTCTTTACATAATTTTTCTTCATAGTTCACATATAGCATTGTTCTTTGGATGATTCTCACATTCTAGATGATATATGCTTCCAAATCACAGAACATCAGAAGAATGAAAAATAAAGCTGACCCAAAAAGCAATGGAAAGTTGTATGGTGGGTGTAAGTTAGCTGATGCACATTATCAACAATGATGTATGCACTGGAAGAGACATGAACATTATGAACACCATAAGACTAGAAAAGAACATGAGCCAGTCATATAGCAAGAATGGGGACTAACAGATGATCACCTAGATGTTGCACTATTGTCTACAATATGTTTTAAAAAAAAAACCTAAAAGGGAAGCTCCCAATGTGTTTGGTATAAACCTTCTGGAAGAATTATAGAAGATATGGACAAGAATTACATAGGATAAGAAGAAATGGATGGGTTATCTCCACCAATGGAGATAATGAACCCAAACTGATGACATACAGATTCACTCAAGTATTGCAGAATCAAGAGCAAAAATTTGCAAAGTTGCAAAAAGGACAACTTGGGCCAGACATCAGGAAAAACTTTCTGACAGCTAGAGTGGTCTAAAAGTAGAATGAGCTACCATTCTGTATCTTAGGAGGTCTTCAAGAAGAGATTGGATGACTTCTTGTTAGGTATACTACAGTAGATCTTCCTTTCACAAGCGGTGAGACTGGATGGTAGTGAGGGTCCCTTCCATCTCTCAAATTCTGTACTCCTGTCATAATCACATGCTTCATTATCCCATTTCTTTAGTCACTTTGGTAGTGGTTACCAAAAAGAAATCTTATCAGATCCCAAGACTGGCAGTTCTAGTCCTTCCAAAAGAGTGTGTGATGAAATTAATGTCAATAATGCATATACAAGAAAGGGAAAGACTTTAAAATATTCCAATGATTGTTTAAATCTACCTCATTTTGTACATGAAGGTGACCCCTGCATGTAAGGGAGAGGGGAAATCCTTTATCTCCTATTTGCGGCCCAGGAAGGAGAGAGCAATCAGGCCTCCAAATGGTAGGTTAGAAGTTGAGTTGTCTTCCCATCACAGTGGATGTTGCTCTTCCCTGAGGCTCTGTTCTTTTACACTCAGATGCTCAGCTGCCTTTTTCCCCCCTTCTTCTTCCAGGAACAGACAATGAGTGTCTATCTGCTTCCTCGTGCTTTTATCACCCACATTTTGGAAAAATAAAATTAGCTTCTTGGCTTAAATATGTGTTACAGCTCATGAAGCCCCAAAGCCCAAGTCAAACAAATAATTCAATTGCAAAGCAGCCTGACAGGCCCATAAAACTAAGTGCAGATGCAAATGCATCTTGAGGCCATTTAATGTTTTGATTAAAACAATGGAGATCAGAAAGAGTAAGAGGCCCCTTCTTTTTATAGGCAGTTAATGCAGTGAAGGCCCTGAGTGTTCTGCTCTAGTTAAGCCTTGGTCAGGCTTCCCATTATCAGCTTATGGTTTCAGCCATAAACAAAGTAAAATAAAAACAAAGCCCATCTCTGCTACAAGTTGAAACCTGTCTGATAAGGTTTCTTTCCAGGGTATCATTTTTAGAGTTTCTTTGAAGGAGAGTGTCTGACTGCTGAAATATCACCAGGGATATGGAAACCAAAGAATCATTTTTAGTTTTCTTCTGTATCTTAGGAATGGACTGATTTCCTAAACATGATTTCTTTTCCCCTGGATGTTATTCTGTTTTGATTGGATTCTCTTTTCAAGTTTTCAAAATAAAATGCTTGTCAGCCTTAACTGCATATGTCTTTGCCTTTGTGAATTTAAGTCGGGGTCTTGAAGTTGAAAGCTCTGTGGGGTTAGATACATTTTTTTCCCCATTTCCCTATTACTCTGAAGAAAGGAATTTTCAACACAAAGTATCAGCTTACTGGAAGAAATTAAGGGAAATACCAAATGTTATAAAAAAATAAGATCAGTCCTCCCCCAGGAATACTGTCATTAAAAGCAAACTGCAAAGCTTGAGGATGTCTCAGTCCCACTGCAGGGAGTGCCAGACAGCCTTGGCATTTGCCTTCTTTATCATCTACCAAGATGCTCCCAGACTTCAAGTCATGGACAACAAGGGAGGCTAAAGGCCATGACCAACTTGAGCTCCTTCCAACTAGGAAAGATAATGAAGACCCAGGATCAGACTGAGAATTAATCCCAAAGCACACAGCTTTAGTGATACCACCTGAGCACAGAAAGATACCAATTAGAAGACAGTGGCAGCACTAGGACTAAGGGCCAGAGGTGTGTTCCAGTAGCATTCTCCCTATTGAGATGATAACCTTCTGAGGTCACTCTGTTCAATTGAGTCTTCTTCCTTAGTTGAGAGGTTTCTAAGGAAACTCAAGAGAGAGGATCATGGTCTACTGGGTTTTTTGCTGCTGCAAAATATTTAAAAAAGAAAAAAAAAACTAAGAAAGAAGTCCCCAGTACGTTGGATAAAAACTTTATGGAAGAATTAGAGATGTGGACCAGAACTGCACAGGATAAAAGAAATGGATGAGTTATCTCCACCAGTGGAGATAATAGGTCTAAGTAGATGAGATTGGATCTCATAAAACTATTTCTCTGGTAGTAGGACAGGTTATGTTTGTGTTTGTGTAGGAAGTTAGGCAGTGTCTACACAAACAACAGGAAATGAAGATAAAAGGCAATTAGGCAGACACAGCATGTGAGTAATATGGAGACAGGTCACTCTCAATGATGTGTTTGTCTATTTTCTGACTGGTAGGCAACACTCTTCATTTCCTTGCCAATCTCATTTATTTGCTTCTTTTCCTCACTCCCCATTCACTTAATATCTCTCTTAGCTGCAACAAAAGAAAGTCAGTGTGGTACAGTGGATAGGGCACTGAGACACGAAGACCTGAGTTCAAATTCCTTAGTTTTGTGACCTTGGGCAAGTCACTAAACCTCTTTGTGTCTCACTCAGTTTCCTCACCTATAAAATGAGGGAGCTGGTTTCAATGACTCAACGTCTCTGCCCACTCCAAAACTATGATCCTTTGATCCAAAACATAATTAGAAAGGCAAATCTTTATTTTTTAAAAATGTGAAGACCACATTGTACCTCCAACACATCATGGTTATAAATTGGATGAAATATCCCCAACAATAACTTGTATGAAAGAAGTGGTATAATATAAAAGTGCCATGAGGAACAGGGACATGATTCCTCTATGGAGGAGCTACAGAAAGGCAGAGATAAGAACTACATAGGTTAGAAGAGGATAGAGGTTCTGACATCTGCAGGGTGGGGGAGGGGAGATACTTATTGAGAAGAACAAGAATCCTCCAAAATAGTGAGGTTTATAAGATCAGTAACTAACTACCGAGATCTTGTATGTCTTTATCTTGGTATTTCATGATGCTCTTAAAGACTCTTTCATTTTCAATTTCCTCTGTTCCTTAAGACATAGAATATTATAATTATGTGTAGTAATGGTTTATAATAGCAAAAGTCCATTCTTGACTGATGGGAAAAATCCCTTTAAAATATACCTGTAATGTATCTGTGTTCCTGGGTGTGTGCTTGTCCTAACATCATCCCTGGCACAGAGTACGTGTGAAGCTTTATCTTTTTTTTATCTGAAATTTCCACTACTTTTCCCCACATCACTATAAACAATTGAACTTAAAAACAGGATCTACCTGGGATGGCAGCTCAGGAATTGATAAAAGAGAGCATTTAGGCTATGAACATGGCAGATGGAGTCATTCAGTCTTGCCATCCCAGTTCTTCCTTCTTTCACCACTTGCCATGATATTCAAGACAAATGACATCCATGGAGCAATGGACAGAATAAAAGGCCTGCTTCTGTTTCAAAATATGAACAGTCCACCAATAAATAGTATTTAGAGGACCTTGCCCTGGGCCTTAGGGATGAACTTTCACTCTGTACTTCCTATCTAAGAACTCAGATGGACAAGACTGCCCATCTCTGAACTTCATCTCAAGTTGTGTTTTTCAAGTCCTGTTACCAGAATACTGTGCGATCAAACCAGAGAAGGGTATGAGACATCCCAGTTCATAAATCTGGATGGATGGATAATTGATACTTAGTAGTAATATTCTTAGCAACAACTCCACCTTTAGTGGTCTTTGACTCCATCAAAGGCTATAGTAATAATTTCATTCCTTCTATAGGTAACATAGAGGTCATAGGTAGTCAACTCAGGTTAAAAGATTGAAGTAATAATAGTCAGATATTAATTGTTAAATGCTGATTATCAAGTTAGTACAGTATCTGGGCTTCTGACTAATCTCTCTTCTCTCTCCTCTTGTCAACTCATGATGGTGCAGTAGAAAAATCACTGGGTTGAGTTGGGGGACTTGGATTAAAATCCCACTGTGCTACAACCTGACACTTGACATTGAACATAATATTTTCCTACTCTGAACTTCAGTTTCCTCACTGGTTTTTAAAAATATTCGATTACTAAGCTCTGATGTTACTATTTACTAAGTTCCAAAGTCCTTCTAAGATCTGACATTCTATTCTCTCTGTTTTAGGATTTTTTTCAAAAGGCATCAAGGTGGCACAGTAGATTATAATTCATAGAGTGCCTTTTATGTGCTAGGTACTGCGCTAAGCCCTTTACAAATATTCTCATTTGATCCTTGCAATAATCCTGGGAGAAGGTCCTATTATTATCCCAATTTTACAGATGAGGAAACTGAGGCATGCAAAAGTTGAGTGATTTGCCCAAGATTCCATATGAGTAAGCGCTTGGGGACAGATTTGAACTCAAATCTTCCTGACTATAGGACAAGCGCTCTATCCACTGTGCCACCTAGCTATCTAATACAGATAAATAAAACAGTCCTTCCTTCCTTCCTTCCTTCCTTCCTTCCTTCCTTCCTTCCTTCCTTCCTTCCTTCCTTGTCCCTGGCACAGAGTAAATGCTTTATAAATGCCAGCTGACTGAAACAACCATCTAAAAACTGTTCAATAAAAACAATTCAATAAATAAGCATTAACAGCTTACTATATGCCAGGCACTGGGCTCAGTACTGGGGATGTAAAGGAAGGTCAAAACACTCCATGCTAACAAGAAGCTTACATTGTAATAAAGGACAAAATATATAAGTAGATATATACAGGGTTAGTTAGATGGTACAGTGCATAAAGTTCTTGACCTGAAGCCAGGAAGACTCATCAACCTGAGTTCAAATTTGGCCTAAGTTACTTACTAGTTATGGAACCCTGAGCAAGTCACTTAACTCTGTTTGCCCCAGTTTCCTCATCTGTCATGAGCTGGAGAAGAAAATGGCAAACCACTCTGGTATCTTTTCCAAGAAAACCCCAAATGGGGTCATGGAGAGTTGGACATAACTGAAAAGGACTGAACCAGTGTAGTAAGAATACGCAGTGTATTTCAATTCTCCATGCCCTGTCTCCTCCTCTACCTTTCAGTATCTCAGATAAATGACAAGTGGGAAGGGGTGCTATGACTCCACCCTACTCTAATCATTCTTCATTACGTTCGTTTACTCAGAAAGCACTGCTTCTGTATCTTCTGTGTGCACAACTCAATCCCTGATAACCCGGGTGGGGCAAGGAGAGAGGATAAATGAATTTTAGAGGTGACATGTTCCCCGTCTGTTCGTAGGTCTCTGTTAGACAGACTCTTTCTAGGCTCAAAAAAAAAGAGTAAACTATAACAACAAACAGAGCTCCAACCCCTTTCTAAGGTTTTCAAGATGCTTTTCATACTTTGTATCTTTTGAACATTGTGAGAGAGGTATTATTACCCCTGTTTTACAGATGAGACGACAGGCTCAAAGTGGTTGTAATCTGCCCATGATCACATAGCTAAAAGAGTGTCAGAAGCCAGATGTGACTGCAAGTCTTCCCGATTCCAAGTGTAGTATCTTAACCCCTGTCACCTTACCTCTGCAGTCACTATTCATTAGAATGGAAATCAGTCCAGTTTCCTCAGCACACAACATGCATTTCTCTCTTCTACCAAAAAAAAAAAATCAAAACATACCAAAAAAAAAAAAAACTTCTGAGATTTTTCAGGAGTTAGTTGTGAGTAAAAAAAAAAACAAAAAAAATGAACAAACAAAAAACCCAAACTACAATAAATAAGTTGATCCAAAAGGCAGGCCTGGGTAGCTTACCCAAACACAACAAATCTAATTAACAAGGAGCCAGCGGGATGAAATAAGCTAACGAGTGACTTGGAGCCGAATTTAGTCACTGGCTTCCTTCCTTCCAAGCCTGGACTTTGAAGCACAATTGAATATTACTTTGCTCTCTGCAATTACGGCAGACAGGGAGACTGGGGAGCTGCTGCAAGATTTGTGTTAGCAGAGGAGCATTAGTGCTCCTGGGAATCAAACTGAGATTCACCCATTTGTGGCAGGTGTTTTAAGTACTCAGCCTAACAATCCACCTACGCATGGCACTCCAGCAATTCAACGACTAAATTAAGTCTCTGAATATTAAATTAATGATGGAAATCTAAAATATTAATATATTCTAATTGAATATTCTCCGATAAATTATCCAAGCATTCTCAGCAATTTGATTTTTACTTTCATTTCTTAAGGAACTTTCAGCTGCATAAATATAGCTATTAAAGCAATTCAAAGAAATGGAACGTTTTCTGCTCAGACGAGAGAGAACTCTATAAACACAAAGAGTCTAAAATTTCTTTCATATGATTGATTAAATCATAGAACCCAAGACAGCTGGATCATTAAATGACTGCTTTCTTCCAGTCCTTTTGGCTTTAGCAAGGACAATATAAATTTCCTCTCGGTTTGAATACAAAGAAACACAATATGTATAATTATAGTAAGCCTTGAATGCTGTTGTACGAACATTTCAAATGGAGTATTTTGGGTGCTGTGGCTGCATTTTTGTAAATCTATTTTCTGGGCAGGCAAGTATGCAACTGGACATATGATAAGTATTTGTATATCTCTGTATATGAAATGTGGAGGGTGTATTCAAAATTATGGCTACATGTCTATTAACTGGGATTTGGGATGGCAGATAATTGCAGTATTATATGAAACTGACAAGTAAGTTAGAAGGACATGCTGTCTTATATGCAGGTGGTGGTGTTTGCTCTTCATTCTAGATGGGGACCATGCCATCTGGGAGGTGATGTCAAGACTTGCAAGTGAATTGTATTTAAAGGAAGGAGGCTGTGCAAAGTCACCAGACCCACCCTCTCCTCTGAAGCCGTTTGTGTCCGGGGCAAGATATAGATCAGAATGACTGGATATGGCCCCTACGCAGTGGGAAACCTTGGCCATTTTAAGTTAAGGTCTTTCCCAGGTCTCAGTTAGAAACACAAAGGAAGATAATGATTTCTATGGGGATGTTACCTAGAACACTGTTTTTAAACTTGGGGGTCAGGGAACTTAGTTTTTTATTTAAAATATATATCCACATAGACAGATACACACATACACACACTATATGTGTGTGTATATATATACATATGTAACTGTATTTCAATATAATTGGCTTCCTTTTTAATCCTACATATTTAAGTATTTAAAAACATTCTTCTGAAAACAGAAGGGATCCATAGGCTTCACCAGACTGCCCAAAAGAGTTCACAATAAAAAAAAAAGGGCGGGGGGCTTTGTAAGGACCTATTAGCTAGAAGATAGAGACCTCAAAGGGTGATTACTCCTTATTTATGTCTAGGTTTGAATGGACTGAATGAATTCCATTTTCCATTCATTCTTGAAGTGGGGCTGGGAGTGGGGTGAGGCTCTATTTTAGTAACTGTGAACACTATAAACTGTTTGTGAAAGGTGGAATGTAACATTCCCCCCCACACACACCTTTCCTTAAAGCTCAAACAAATTCATCCTGCCTCCAACCTCTCCTCCTGTATTAGTTTCTTCCCTGAGGCTTTCACTCACCCTCATTGCAGAGCTCTCCAGGGAAAGAAATCCTCTTATTTTTTCATTTCACCCACATGCTTTTATGACTTTGAAGAAGTAGGTTCTGTCATAAAGACTCAGAATAAGGAAGGATTTAGAGAGTGAGTAGTTTCTCCCTCTAGTAAGGTGAATGAGTCCAGTGGAAAACTTTTATCATGTTTATAAGAATGAAATATACTTTGGGATGGATTCAAATGGGCATCCTTATTTTGTTCAAGGGAAACAAGCAGATGAATAAACCTTACTCTGTATGCAATTAGATAACTGCACCTGTCAGATAGGCGTTTCATCAACTAACCTTCTGATTCTTGCATACAAACTGATTTCACACAACTGAAAAGCTGGAGGATAGAACAAATGTGCTTAAAAGAATGGTACATGTGAAACTGGAGGCCATCCCCCACTGTAGAATTTGATTCAATGTAATCAATATATATGTATATGCTTATGATCAATACCAGTATGATGATGATGCTCCTAGAGAAGAGATCAATAGTATAGGGATGTCAAACACCAGTACATCGAACTAGATTAAGATGTAATACGGAAATGTTTAACAATAAATAAAACTATGGTAGAACATATATAATGTGAATATGCAGTTTTTTTGGAAGGCAGCTAGGTGGCTCAGTGGATAGAATGCTGACCCTGGAGTCAGGAAGACCTGAGTTCAAATCTAAACTTAGATACTTACTAGCCGAGTGACCCTGGGCAAGTCACTTAACCCTGTTTGTCTCACTTTCTTCGTCTGTAAAATGAGCTGGAGAAGGAAATGGAAAACCACTCCAGTACCTCTGCCAAGAAAATTCCAAATGGGGTCATAAAAAGTCAGATACAACTGAAATGACTGTACAAATGTACTTATGAATTTTTTTTTTATCTAGATCATCATTGTGGGATACTCTTGATACGGAAATACCCTAGTTCTGCAGGGACAATTCATTTACAGCTTAGAATCTTAGAGAGTTTGGTGGGTAAGAGGTTAAGTGACTTGAACCATGATGTCATGACAAGGTATGTGTCAGGGACACACTTTCAGATTTTTCCTGTCTCCAAGGCCAGATCTTTATTCACTACAACATGCTGCCTCCCATTCATCACACACACACACACACACACACACACACACACACACACAGCTCTTTAGGAAGCTGTGATATATTAGCTATAAGGAAAATACCAATACCAAGTGCTGGAGGGTGTGTGTGAGCAGTGGGCTTCTCGGATGTCCCCTCCAACAGTGAAAGGTAAATCTCAAATATCACTAAAGTTTCCTTACTAGTCAATCCTGAATCTATTAATTTATTTTAATTCCCTCTAAAATGATTTTATTTATTTTCATCTGAATAATCTGTAAATTTTTATTATACACTGAAAAATTTTATTTCATTATTTACTTTTTTGTGGGGATATGGGATAGGGTGTTGTATCTATAATGTTTCTGTCCTTTCATTGGCATTTCCAGTGAGGAAACTCCCTTTACCAATGCAGAATAGCCACTTTGTAAACTTAAGCCTTAGAATGTTACCTAGAGCACTAAGAGACTGAGCCCAGAATTTCAAGTAGAATCAATCAATGAACATTTATTAAGTGCCCATGGTGTGCTAGACATTGTGTTAAGCTTGGGGATATAACAAGAGGCAAAGAACAGTTCTTACCCTAAAGGAGTGTACAATCTAATGGAGGAGACAACCTGTCAACAAATACATACAAAGCAAGCAATACACAGGGGAATAGAAAATAATTAAGTGGAAAGGCACTGGAATTAAGAAGTGTTGGGGAAGTCTTCCTGTAGAAGGTGGGATTTTATGGGAATAGGAGAAAACTTCAATCAGCCGACAATCATTTATTAAGAGCCTACTCTACGCCATATACAGCACTAAACTCTAGGGATATAAAAAAGGAGGTCACAATCGAACGGGGAGACAACAAACAAGCTATACATAGGGTAATAGGGAATAATCACAAGAGGGAAGGCACTGGAATTAAGAGGGGGTTAGAGAAGGCTTCCTGGAGAAGGTGACATTTTGTTGTGGTTGTTATTTAGTCATTTCAGTTATATCCAACTTTTCATAATCCCTTTTTGGGGTTCACTTGGCAGAGATACTGGAGTGATTTGCCATTTCCTTCTCCAACTCATTTTACAAGAAAACAGGTAAACAGGATCAAGTGACTTGTCCAGGATCTCGGTGCTAGTAAATACCTGAGGCTGGATTTGAACTCAGGTCTTCCTGACTCTAGACCCAGTACTCTACTGTAGCAGCCAGTTGCCTAAGTGGGATTTTATTTCAAACTTAAAGAAGCCAGAGAGGTCAGTATTTGCCAGAGGTAAGATCTGAATCCAGATTATTCTGACTCAGGTTCTGGCATTAACTCCATTTTGCCACATTGTTTTTCATTTCCTTACTATCTCTTTCAACTTGAAAAATACTTTTTTATTGATGCCTCTTGTCTTTATATCACAGTCATTTCCTATCCACCCCTTCAAACTTAACCTTCCCTTGTGAGAAAGCAAAACAATTAAGCAGACAATTAAGGAGACCACTTCTGACTATATATACAATATTCAGTCCTAGTTGTCCCCTACCTTTCTGCTTTAAGAGAAGTAAAACTTAATTTAGATCTTGGTTTAATTTCAGAAACACAAACACAAGGAAAGGTTTAAATATTTTGCTGTTACAATAGAATCTTTGATATAGCTAAAATTCTATCAGTCATCTCATTATAGAAGTTGTAACCACTACACTGGAAACGCAAACCACTTTTCAGAACCTTAAACACTGTCTTATCTATGGGTTCAGAAAACATAATTCACTAGAATGATCTTTGCTTTGTGGTTTTTAGGGGTTAAGGGTCAGTGCAGATAATCTGTTAAACTTGATTTGGTCCTCTCCTCTTACCATTCTCTCATTTCCCTGGTAGGCCCATATAGATTCTCCACCCAGTTTTCTCTTAAATGACCATTCTGTTATAGTGTAGAAATAATTCCTGACTTGGAAAGTAGGTTGGGCTGCTAGATGACATCTGAGCTTCCAACTGAGTTCTGAAGTTTGGGAATTCTTGAATACCCAATGAAGGAACTGGGAATTCTCAGTGGCATTTCTAGCATTCAATTTTTACTTATTTTCCCCCAATTTCCCATGTAGTTTATATCCCAGTTTAATTTCAGAAGCACAAATGCCAAAAAAAAAAAAAGCTTAAACATTTTGTGCCACTGTTCCGGCTGGCTGCTCAGAAACCAGCCTAAACTGAGGGGTTATTTTCTGTTTTGGATGCCATCTTCATTGCAAATATGTTTTTCATTCCCTATGCATGGCTGAGCAACTGTATATGAACAGCCATGATGTTCCTTAGAAGGAAAAAGCCTGTAATTAACCAAGGTTTGGGGAAAAAGATTCTGTTCTCCTCCCCTCCATTTTTCATTTAACATATTTTATCAGAATGAAATGCTTTAACGAGCAGAGAATTGCAGCTGATCCCAGCTGAACTTCATAGGGCTGTTTTCAGCTCCACATTCCCATTAAGATGCATTCACATTTGCTATGATTTAGACTTCATTCAGGAACAACCTTGCCCCAAATACTGACAAGTAACTAATCAGCTTCCATGAAATGGAATGCTCCCCCCACTCTGTCTCCCCCCCTTTTTTTTTACAATGAAAAGCAGGAATGGGAGAGCACAAGCCCCTTCCTTGTTGCTCTCCTATTCCCCATACAAACTCACTGTGAACCATGCAACATAAGGGTCCAGAGCGATGTAAGCAGAACTGGAAATGAGACACACAAAAGGAATGTATGGGTACACACAAATACCCCTGTGTTCTGGTGCAACTCTGAGCTTCATTTCAAAAATACAAGTCTTCTTCAATGGAGGCACAATGGGCACGCCAATTCCCATTTACTAGACATATCCAAAATAGCCCCTGGCTCAGAGACTAGTCTTCTGATGAAAGGAGGCAAGGAACGATCAGGATGCCTGCACTATTATTGGTTTGAAAAGCTTTAGAAGCCCATCCACCAGAAATTCACTGGCACAAATTTTCTCCACAGTTCAGTCCAATGCTGTGTACTTTTCAGGTGCTGTGCCTACTCCAGTGCAGGAACAGATGGGAGCCCAATTCTCCACCCAACGTTCAGGAGCATTTGAAATCAGATCAGAACTGTTCACCCAGATCTATCAGGCAGTCAACACCCCCCCCCCCAGCATTCCAACCCCCCCGCATCCCGTGGCAGTGTGAAGATTGGGAGAATGCAAATAAGCGCACAGTTCTCATCTTTGAAAACCTTCATTCTCATCCCTCTTCTTCTTCTCACAGCCCATTACAGAGCAAAATGTAACTGGTAAACCCTGGGCTCATGCTGACATTCAAGCAGTCCTCACGATAGGGGCGATCGTGAGGGTCAGGGGACCCAAGTCTGCAGATGACAAATGGGCTCTGAACCAGAAAAACATCACAAAACATAAAAATATAAGAAGAACCAGCCACCACAGGGAAGTTTCTTGCTTATGGTAATAGTTTCTCAGCATTGTGCAGCGCTGTAACTGCCATCTGATTCCTCCATCCACATACTATTACTGACTTCTGAGAAAATACTTCTCTCCCACAATGCCCCTCCTCATCTATGCTTTCTGTTTGGAAGTGTCAACAGCACAGACAGCATAAAGAAATGAAGTTCAGCAGTGAATGGATAGTGTCTAAGATTCTTGCTGTCACTTGTCAATAGTTCATATTTGGTTTGATTTTTTTTTCTGTAATAAGTAATAGAATCATGTAATGTTTCCTAAAACAGAGATTTAAATGTTTGATGATCTCAAACTATGGAAAGATTTAGCAATGGCTAAATTTCAACAGAAAGTTGAATATGTTTTCTGTTTGGGAGCCTTACACTACAATGCAAAGTTGAGAATCATCAATGCTTTAATGTGAAGTAAAGCTAGGATTTCCTTTGTCCTGTTTTTTTTTTTTTTTCCCATCCTCCTTCTGATGGAGGAGAATCAGTCAGAAAATAACAGCGTATATTTTTCTCCCTAGTCAACCAGCAGCCAGCAATAGCTGGAGAATAAAATAATATTGAAGCATATGAACCTATGGCTTTATAAAGTATAGGATGGGGTTTTGTCCAAGGGTTTTCCTTCCCACAACCTGACTCTCTCCATCCTTGGCATCTTTTTCCTCCTATTTGGAGGAAAGGAAACCACAGTTCTTCAACATCATCACCATCGTCATCATCATCTAAGTAGCATTTAAATAACGCTTTAAAGTTTGCAAAGAGATTCACAAATATCTAATTTATGTCCTCACAATAACCCTGGGTGGTCATTATCCCCCTTTTATAGATGAAGAAAAAGAAGCAGACAGAGACTGAGTGATTTCCTAGGGTCACACAGCTAGTAAGTGTCTGAGGTCACTTCTGAACTCAGGTCTAGATACAGCACTCTACCTATTGCTATTTTTAGCTTTCTCAGATGATGACCAAGGTTGGTCAATCCAGCTGATCAGGACATAGCTAACACCTTTGATCTTTGCAGGTAGGGCATGACTAGAGCTGGATAACTGGGACTTTTGCTAAAGTGCCAAAATTTAGAGAACTTAGCTCACTATGAGAGAGAGGCATCTCCTACATAAGACTTTAATTGATTCCCTTCACCATCACTTTGTCTTTGCTTTTCATGTATTCCATATTAATTTGTATGTATACATGTCATTTCTCCTGTTAGAACACAACAGAGGATTGGGACGTTACATTTTTGTCTTTGTCTCTGTAGCACCTAGCATATTTCTTGGGCACATAGATGTTTGATAAATGTTTTTTGTTAACAACACAACTCACTTTTAGAGAAACAAAGATTTGGCACCTGGTTAGAAAAGACAGTTAAAGTAGAAGAAGCTATCAGATGGCTGGCTTCCTCCTAACACACACACACACACACACACACACACACACACACACACCCGGTGTGCTCCTTTCTATCTCAGGGGCTTAATTAGTAAACAAAAATTGCTTAGGTATTATCTGCTTCTGTGCATTCTATTATGATTCTAAAAGGGAAAAATTCCCTTTCTACAACAGTATCCTTAACTGTGGTCATCTATTAAACTTGGAAACAGGGCAAGACGGTTGTGGATGGATCATAGATTTAGAATGGAAAAGGATCTATCATGTCATTTAGTCCAATTCCCACATTTTACTTAAGAAAAACCTGAGACCCAGGGAGATTAAGAGACTTTGAACAAAACCATATAGAGAGCAGTAAGGTTTTCGCAGCTGTAAAATGGAGATAATAAGAGCACTTATCTTCCAAGGTTGCTGTGTGAATCAAATGAGATCATTTTTATATGATGCTTAGCTCAATGCCTAGCACATAGGGGTCATCTAAATGCTAGCTTATTATTAGTTGTAGTAGTAGTAGTAATAGTAGTATTTATATTAGTATTAGACATCAAAGGCAGGATTTGAACCCAGGTTTTCTGGCTCCTTGGTACAAACATCATAGATACATAGTAGATAGATAGAACACTTACTAAACACTTATATGTGAGGCAATGTACTAAACACTAGGGACACAATATATAAGCAAACAAATAGTTCCTGTCCTCAAGGAGTTCACATTTTAATAGGGGAAGATAGTCAATAATGGTGAAGTGGGCAGGGTAGAGTTGCCCAGCAGTAGGATGTAGAGATGGCATTGAAGCCTAGTTTTAGCCAAGCTATGGAAAACATAAATAACAGAGCTATCATCCCAGGGACTGTCTAAAGTTCTGGTTGGGAGACCAAGGGTATGGCCAGAACACATAGGCAGCATGGTCCAGAGCTAGCCAGAAGACAATTCGGAATCCTACAGGGTCAGTAGCATAACTTTTATATCCAAAGCACATTATTATACTGCATTTAATTACCAAAACTTTTGATGTTGCATAGCACTGTATTAGTGGCAATCATCCTTTCTAGTTCAATTATATTTAAGATTTTTGGTTAACACCACAGAATAATTCTATTGGATATGAATATGGGTATTTAGATAATATTTTGGGGAGGAGGAAAGAACATATTCAAAAGTTATTTGCCTTTCTTTATGTCTGTCTCTGGATTTGAAACACTCAACTTCATCTTTCCAAATTGACAGGAATAAGAAGCAAAAAAGTGTCTAATCATCACAAAGAAAGAAATGGTACATTAGTAACAGTCCATGGCACCATAGTTTCAAGAGTGAGGTGAGTTTCGTCACAATGGATGGAAATTACTTAATGGGATCCTCACCATCATTTTGTCAAATTATTGTTAAGATTAGAGTGCAATTTTCTTCAAACAGAAGAAGAAAATGCTAGTCAATGGACTTGGTTATTGAAAAATAAATAGGGAAAATGAATTTTTCCCCCAAGAAAAGAAACACCATGGTGTGCAACATGAAGAACACCAGCTCAGCAAATACTTCTATTTTATTCAAATAATCATCAGTAAAACACTCAATGCTTGCTTCACTTCTTTGTGTGATATGATCCCATGACTACAAAGGTATAATCAATTTTAATGAACAACCGCTTACTTATTGTGAAAGGTGACTGTGAGCACCAAGATTATGGGGTGGTCACACACAGGTCATGGGCTCTATTGCTAACTCTACCAGTAACTTTTTTCATATGCCATTAAAATGGTTTAGAGGTGCCTGAGAGAATGATCACAACTTAGTTGATCAGAAGGACTTGAAGGATATTATTTCCTACTTTGATTTTTTTCCCCTGCTTCATATGACACAACCTTGCTGGAAAGATGAAAAATATTTCTTCAAAGAGAGGAAGCACAGACACTCTACCCAGGTTCAAGAAAATCAGTGCTGCCTTACAGCTTGAAAAGAAAGCCAACATTTGGAAGTGAACTCTCCACCTCCCGGCCAGAACTGCCAGGCTATTTTGTCTCAGAATATATATATTCTTTAAATCCACTTACCCTCACGAGCTGCTGTGGGAAAGGACCACGGGAATTTTCTGGGACATTGATTGGTGGAATGACCCAGTCCCTCTTTTGTCTTCTTAGCCCATTAGAATTCTGATGTTGGGGCCATGGTAACAGCATATCATTTGGTGGCTGCATAATTTCCAATGATGTGCTCTTCTTTCCTTTTTGCTGTGTTGTTATTTTTTTTGTGGGGTGGGGAAGGGAAGAAAGGGAGAGAAAAAACCATTATAAGATAATGCTATAGAAGAAGTATTCCCCACCCTGACTCTTGTAGGCTCCAATTATTTGTTAAGACTATTCGTATGACATTGCTTAGTTCCATAAAAAAAAATATTTATGTAGGAAACACATGTACTATAAAATTGAATCAAATGATTCTTCATTAAGGGGCATGACACAAAATTATCTTCCTGGCTATCAATATAATTGGACAAAACTATGGAGAAAGTAACTTTCTGGAATTTATAGGGGCCATAATGCCAAAGGTAGACTTTTGAAAGGAGATGAGATGCTTAAACTGGGAAAAACTTGTAAGAATCCACTAGACATATGGCTGCATTTCCCTCATATCTCCTGTCCAACATGTTCAGGATTTGAAAATGGTTTTGCTTTGTAAACGCAAAGCTGGATGAGGAAAAGTACGGATGGTAGAAGCACAGCGCTAAGAGCCCTATATTTAGAGTCAGAGCACCTTTATCCAAAACATAACTCTGCTACTTTCCACCTATGCAACTTTAGAGAAGTCATTTTATCTTCTTGGGTCTCAGTTTCCCTCTCTATAAAACAAAGGATTGGAACTAGATGATGTCTAAAATCTGTTTTGGTTCTAAATCTATGCTCCAAGCATCCTCATTGTTTAGAGTCAGAGTTCCAGAGATAAAAACACATAGAGCTGAAGTGTTAAGTCTATATAAACACAATAGCCTCAGTAATTCACCTAAAAAAGTATTGTAATAATAGACGTTCTTACAAAGGCATCAATTAAGAAATCTCTCCAGATAATTCATGTCTACCCTAGCTAGTATCCAAGCTTTCAGATGTATTTATTTTCATTTTGATTCCCTCACTGAGTCTTCATGTTAAAATTTACAGTGATTACTAATTAAAGAGCATAAAGGACTGAAAGGTTTCCCATAGGTCATTATCCTCCCCTAGCTTATAAAGGATGAGCTGAACTTGTGCATCCTTCATGGTGCCCTTAATTTTTAGGGAAATATGACATTATACAAATATCTCTTTAAAGTAGGATTAATAGACATTACTTAATGATTAATCACCAACATCCTTACAGTAAATGAAGAAAAAAATAGTTTAGCCTCTTCTGTGAACTTTTCATACCTAATTTTAGAAGTAGTGTCACCTCTTCTTAACAATGTGCTTTCTTCTGCACTACAGATTACAGTTGTACTGCTTTGCATACTATCTTCTACCTTAAAAGAGTGGCAAATGCTTTAAAGATGTTTACAGGCAAATGGGAATCAAGAAAATCACCTTCCTAACAGCATTTATATTCTTGTTAGATGTTTTAGTGGAAAATCCTGAAAAGTGAATCACATACAAAATCCTTTCCCATCAGGGATGTATCGGAAGTTACAACATCATACCCCAAAGAGTTTGGGGAAAACTAACTGAAAAGGACACATGAAGTATCCCTCCTCTTGACAGAGAAGTGTGGGACCACAGTGGCAAAATGTTGCATACACTGTTAGATATGATGACTATCCTCATTATTTTTGCTTAATTGGTGTTCTTTGTAGGGCTCAATTTGCAGGTAGATGTAAAGAGAAAGGCATTCTAGCCAGAAATGGCCATGATGTAAGAAAAAAGGGCACCAGGAAATATCTGCGATGTGGCTGTAGGTATTACCATGGAGTTATGAGAGCAACAAAAATGTTTATTAGCTGGAGTTATTCATTGGTAATAAAAGATAAGTGGGATATCAAAGAGGAATATCAAATAATACCCCTTTCTATTTACCAAGGATTTATGACCATCATATATGGTCATCATGATTTTAAACATGTTATCTTACCTGATCCTCTCAGTAATCCTTAGGGTAAGAGGGAACATGGGGAGATGGAAAGATCTCAGGCTTGCAATCAGGAAGACCCAGATTCTAACATACTAGCTGTATGAAAATATCACTTAGTCTTTTTATGCCTCATTTTCTCCATCATAAAATGAAAGGGTTGAATTCAATGGCATCTGGGGTCTCTTTCAACACGAAATTTATAATCCTATGACACTAGGATCTTATGATCACATGGTAGGTTGGGTAGATATTATCATCTTTTAATAGAAAAGGAAACTGAGGAAAAAAGATTTTTCCTGTAGTAATAAAACAAATGAGTGACAGAGATATGATTAAAAATTAGGACTCTAAGTACTGAGAGCTCTTTCTGTTTCTAAATTGATTCATATCTAACGTAGATTCACGACATCCATAGGAAAAATATGCCATTGCAATAAGTGTGCAGGAATGAGGTAGAAGAAAACTGACATTTGAAAATAATGGCCAGTAGTATTATTCATCGTCTGGTTGTAAAAGGGCACAGTAAGGAGAGTACAAGAACCTGTGAGTGAACTTTCGGGAGATTTTTCCAAACTTAGAAGACTCTGCCTCAGGAACGTCTCCAACTTACATAAAAGACCTAAATGCATCTCTTTCCTGGGTGTACTGTCTTAAGAGAATGGATGTGGGTTAATTTTTATTACTCAAGTGGGTCACTGAGAAGATGATTCTTAGATCAAAGTTAAACAATTCTTGCTCTCTGGAGTGTGTAGAGAGAAATGAGTCTGAACCAAAAGTGATCCTGGAATACGTATAAATCTCAAAGCTTCAGGATTAGCCTGGTGCGCCTCCTTCAGTTTTATAGAATATCTTTCAGTAAGTGACATGGTGGAGATGGCCTGATTTGTCTCTCCTGATAGTGTGAATCTGCAGTAGCACCCACAAGCTGGAGAGCTCCTCCTCAGAATCTCAGAAAGGCTTTAATGCAGCTGCATAGGAAAGGAGAGAACTGTTTTATCTTCATTTGCTAAAGATGAATTCTCATGGCATTAATTTCTCTTGTGTTGTTTAAATAAATTGCACATATTTGCTACTATTTTAAAGCTGTGAGACAAATGTAATAACAAAATCTGGTGAAAATAAATGCCAGACCTGCTCAGTCTTCTGCCTAAAATATGCACCAACTTCTCTAGAAGAGCAGAGAAACAATGTCAACAATTAATAATATCCCTTTAAAACTATCATATTCCTTTGAACATGGAACAATCTTGGGCCTGTTCGGGAAAAGCAATATAAACACTGAAGCTAATTACACTAATTATAAATAATGCTTACAGTTTTCTCTTTAAAATATTTTTCAACAGACGACACCTGCTGATTTCCCCCAATGGATTCCTATGCTCAGAATTTTATGGAAACTAACAAGCAAATGACAGCTAATAATCTGAATGTAACCTTTACACATAACAAAAAGGAAAGAAAAACCTCAATACAGTAACTCTGTAATTCTCAGCAAGTTTTTCAAAATTAAGAAAACAATAGCTGGGGTTAAGAAAATAGCTCAGAAAAAAAAATGTCACCGGACTTTTATGGAAAGTTTGCTCAATGCAAACAGGGAAAAGATATTTGTACTCCTTTCGGAGTTGTTCTTTAGGACCACGGAGAGAGTGGTATACCTCTAGAATTCAGGTCTGTAGGACTAACATGTGAACTCTTCTAAATTTTATAATAAAATCTAGCAAAAGGGCTCATTGTACCAAAGGGCCCAGTGTCATTTGCTTTCTCTCTCTGCTGGCCTCTAAAATGACATTTTAAAGATGCATAAAGAGAAAAGTACATATCTACATATCTCAGTGGACAATTGTAATATGGACAACAACGGATGGTAACATTATCATATGGAGGAAACATACTGCTCAGGCAACATCATGATATGGAGGAAACTTACTGCTTCTTAAAATGTCACAAAGAAAGAGCTGACCCTAAAATCAAACTCCAATATAACAGAGTGCTAGAATATAATCAATAAATAATAATCCGCATACTAATTCAAAAAAGAGGAATGGGAGGACACCCTCAACCCACCCCTTTGAAGAGGTGGGAGGTCCACAGGAGTTTCATATTGTACATATTTCTTGAACTTTTCGTTATATTGATCAGATGTGCTGATTTCTCCTATGTCCTCCTTTTTAAAACACTATTTGTTTTATGGGATGGCTCTCTGGGAGGGGGAAGGGAAAGGTTATTGGGGAAAATTGTGTTTATATGAAAACATCAAAAGAAATCAATAAGAACTTATTTAAAAAACAATAAAAACCATTTGGGAAGTATAGACTGCTACAAAATTCTGTTTTCACAAACAAAGGTGATACAGCAATAATGAATACATGTAGAACGTTGGTGATCCTCATGGGGGAAGAGAAAGAGAGAGAAAGCCAGAGACAGAGAGAGAGAGAGAGAGAGAGAGAGAGAGAGAGAGAGAGAGAGAGAGAGACAGAGAGAGAGAGAGACAGAAAGACAGAGAGACAGAGACAGAGAGGGAGGCACGCAGGTTTGGAGAGTACAATTGTATCACTGTTTCACCTGTACTAACCAGGTGAGAAAATGTCCTGATTTGTTTTTCATATGGTGGAGTTGTTCCTAAAGTGAAGAAGGAGGCACCAGCTTGACAACACTTTCCCCTACTGGCATAAGCCTGAATTTGCTTAAAATCTATACCCACCAAGCATTTTTCTGATCTTAATTTGTAATAAAAAGCAATGGGAGGTAAGAGTGACTATGTTGAGTAGACCCAATTGACAGTAAAAGGTTTTAAATGCCAGGCTGAAGGGTTTGTCCCTTGGCCATCATTATTTGTTGGGCAGTGCTCACTAACCTCCTCCATTTTATAGCAAATTTTAATCCCTAAATTTGCTACAACTCTGATAGGAGAGGAAAGTGTCCATTATGAATAGTAGAAATGAGTGGATGAATGGATGTGAGTCAACACTGGTGTAGACGTGAGTAGAACTTGTGGAACTTGTTAGGATATTGGAGGGGAAATGTTCTCTGAAATTGAAAGGAAAGAAGTGAGGTAAGGATATGAATTCATAGAACTTAATCATGATGGGGGTTCTGAAGGGGAGTTACAAAAAGGCCATGCCTAGATTTGAAGTATCAAACTGCTAGCACCCAAACATCTCTGAACTAGATTCCAGTTATGTAAGGTGAAAGGAATGATATAGTTTGACCGTAAGATGGATGGAAGAGAATGATATAAGGTGAAATCTAGTTGTAGATACAGACCACATGGAAGAAGATTTATGGCCTGAGGTGTGTAGCAAAAGTCTGGCTTACCATGATCCACCATTGAGATATCCAAGATTCCTGCACATATCCCAGATGAATACAGCAATGGGGAACCTGTATATACTGATAGGGACTTTGGTTGTACAATATCTTAATTGAAATAAAAAAGTTTTATGGATATTGAAATGAGTTACACATCTCAATTTAATCATCAATCCTGGCTTTGTTTCTGATATTAATTTGCTACATGTCCTTAGACATTTCACCTCTTTGAAACTTAGCAAATTAAGGGATAAAGCTCTAAGCTCTTTCTCATTTCTGACATTAATAAGAAGTATGAAGATGATAATTATAATAACAATGAAAATGACTAACAATTACATAATTCATTGAGTTTGCAAAGTACGTTATACATATTATTTCATTTAATTCTATTAATATACTCACTTTATAGATGGGGAAATTGAGCCTAAAAGATATAAGTGACTTGCTCAGGATCATACAGTTAGTAAGTGTCTGACGCAGGTTTTGAACTCGGGTCTTTCTGACTCCGAGTCCAACAACCCAACAACCTAACCTCATCTAATTGTCTCCTATGTCATTCTTCGATTTTTATGAACCCCTACAATATCCTAATGTAGATAAGATTTTTGATCAAATATACAGTATTTAATAGAAAACCTACTACGTGCCAAGTGCTGTACTAGGTGCTGGGGATATGAATGTAAAAGTGAAATTGTCATTAACTTACATTCTAAAAAAAATATAATTCTTATGTACGGTTACAGGTCCAGAAAAGAGGTCCTCATTTACCCAGCTCTTAAAAGGACCCATTCTCTTTTTAGATGTATTTTTTTTGTCATTCTGAACTTGACAAACACCAATAAACATCAACATTTCCCAATACAAAGAAAAGAAAAAAAAGATTGTCTATAAAACTGGACATTCCAGTTTAGTTCCAGAGCTGTCTTTTGTCTGTTTCCCTATTAATTTCGTTCTGTTCTGTGTACTTCAAGAAAAAAAAATCCTTCTTTGATGGGCTAATCATTTTTTGCATCATTGTTACTCTTATTCCCTTAAATTTCTACCTCCTTTCCTAAAAAAAAAATCTCTCTTAGAACCAATAAGTGTGGTCAAGCAAAAAGAAAGCAAAAAGAAAAAAAAACACACTGAATTTTTCTCATTCTTAAGTCTCTTTAGATAGAGTTTCTCACTTCAGGGCCTCTCTCCCCACTGGGTCTTAATCAATTGTACTCAGTGTTGGATAAGTTATGCTTATAATACCGTAAGGTGATGACTTTCTCCCCTGGTAGATGTTCTTTAATTATCCTTGAGTTTCCTGCATGACCGATAAGGCACACAGCTTGTGGCTTCCTGTACTCCCTTGGTGGTAGAACCAAGACCCAGCTACATAATGGTAACAAGATAAGACACTCTCCCTATTTAGGAGCACTTTAGCATTGGCACCAGCAATTTCAGAAAAAAAAGTGATTAGTGAAATGAAGCCTGGTGGACTGAATCAGTTGGTGCCCCCAATGAAATGACCATCTCCCCCTTCCACTGGAGGTACCAGTTTCAAAAATCAGAGAACAGCTCCTCAGGTTTTCTCTACTATAAGTTTCCTCACTGCTTAACCAAAGGGTGATTTCTCTGTGTACTTCTTAAACTCTCCCCCCATCATCCTACTCCTTATTAGACATAGTTTTATATTATTTTTACCAGAGCAGCTATGTTCCTCTCCCAGGTCTTGTTCTGCATGTAATGGGGGACTGTTCTGCGTGCATGGTTATGAATGTAATTGATGATGACTTTTAGGTGAAGTCGGCAGAGACTACTCAATATTAGGGAAAAGCTCAGGCATTTCTCCTCCATCATCATTCATAAGTAAGGGATGAATAATGTAAAACTGACCTGGGGCAGATTTTAAATTATCTCCCTTTCTCAAAAAAAGAAAGAGTGTTAGAGAGAGAGGAGATAACTAAACTTTTTTTTCATAACTACATGGAGAATAATTAGATTCATTATAAATTTATACTATTCATACATGTATGATCACCTATTAATATATCACAAAATAAAGGGATTGACCCATAAAATCTTAGGTTATGACACTTAAGAAAGAACTACAAACAACCCGGGATCTCCCACTAAAGCTAGAGAAAGTGCAATGCTGTTCTACAGAGAACTTTTTTACTCATGATTAAAGATTCCTTATGGAGTGTGGGCAGGCGAATAATCTCTGCAGTTTGGTGGTCACTCTCCCTACTAAGTACACAAGGCCACACAGAAACATAATTTTAACAAATCAAAAGACATAGTTGAAAAGGTCATGGCATCATCCATTTAGAGAGAGAGAGGCCTTAGCAGCTATCTAGCTCAAACTGCTCATTTTACAGATTAAAGAACTGAGGCCCAGCAAAGGTTAGGCATGCAACGAGCAGGTGGCTGAATTGGGAAAAGAACTCCTCTTCCTCACTCCAAAACCAGTGCTCTCTCTGTTAAAAGCCTGCCATTTTTAGGGCTTCTCTATCATCATGAAGGAGATAGTAAAGAGGGGATATAAACTTATTTACTGATACTCTAAGTACCAGAGCTAAGAGGAAGTCCTTAGGTACACACACAGGAAGGCTTTTTGGGGCTGTTGTTATTCCAGAATTGTGATTTTATTGACGCAAAACTCTCATTATGGAAACTCCCACTACCTGCTGCTGTTGCTGCTGCTGCTACTGCTACTACTACTACTACTACTACTACTACTACCACCACTAAGTATATGCCAGAGACTGTGTTAAGAATTGTACAAATACCATCTCATTTGATCTTTATAACAACCCTGGAAGGATAATAATAAATAAACAAACAGATAATTAACATTTATATAGCAATTATATGTGCCAGGCACTTTAGAATTACTATCTCATTGGATTCTCCCAGGAACCCTGGAGGGTAGGTGCTATTGTTACCCCTATTTTACTGATAAGGTAACTGAGGCAAACAGGAGAGGGTCACACAACTAGTAAAATGTCTGAGGCTGGATTTGATCTCAAGTCTTCCTGACTCCAGGGCTGGTGCTCTCTACATTGCACCACCCAGCTGCTGCGGATCTGGGGATGCAGATCAGGAACTCATTTGTGAATTATCATGGTGACAGATTTTAGAGCTGGAAGAGAACTTAGATGTTATCTAGTCCATCATCCTCCTTTTATTGATGAGAGAACTGAAAGCCAGAGAGTTCAGCAATGGATCCAAGATCACATAGGTAGTAATTATATACATGTAATTTGACCCCATGTACTCTGACTCTAAAACTAATATTTGTCTGCTGTACCACATTTAGAGAGTGGTCCAGGGGAAGTAAGAGGTCGTGATTTGTCAATGTTCACATAGCCAATATGGAACTTGAACGGAGGCCTTCCTGACATCGGGGTCAGCCCTCTTTCTATCCATTCCACCACACTACCTTGGGGCAGCTAGGTGGTGCAGTGGATACAGCACCAGTGCAGGAGTCAGGAGGACCTGAGTTCAAATCTCACCTCAGACACTGGACACTCACTAGCTGTGTGACCTTGGGCAAGTCACTTAACCCCAACTGCCTCATCCTGGGTCATCTCCAGTCATCCTGATGAATATCTGGTCATTGGATTCAGATGGCTCTGGAGGAGAAGTGAGGCTAGTGACCTGCACGGTCCTCTCTCACTCAAAGTCAAGTGCAAGTCATGTTATTATTTCTCTTATGGTGTGGTCTTCTTCAGCAGTGAAGGATGAACACATACACACCACACTACCTAATGGAGGCACATTTAGGACAAATGAAAATAATATCTGCTCTATGCAGTGGGGAGAAGACTTCTATGATTCATTAAAAAATTAATTCCAGCTCTAAAGTTCTATAATTCCAAGTGATATGTACTAAACATAGAAATGTTGTTCAGTCATTTTTTTAGTCATCTCTTTGCAACTCATCTGGGGTTTTCTTGACAAAGATACTGGAATGATTTGCCATTTCCTTCTCCAACTCATTTTATGTATGAGGAAATTGAGGCAAACAAGGTTAAATGACTTGCCCAGGGTCACATGAGGCCATATTTGAACTCAGGAAGTTGAGTTTTCCTGACTCCAGCCCTGTTGCTTTGTGCACTATGACACCACCTAGCTAGTTTCAAAAAAAAAAAAAAATGGTCCATCCATTGATAAAGGATAGAGCCAATGAGTTCTCTGTCAGTTCTTATGGAAGATCATAATCTTTGCATCTGATACCAGGTGAGGGCAATCATGCCTACCCCTTTATAGACACAGAGCTAGAAAGAACCTTAGAGATCATTTAGACCAGCTTCTTCATTTAACAAATGAGACATTTAAGTCACTTCCTTAAGGTCATATGGATAGTATCACAACTAAGATTTGAACCTGTTTCTTCTAGCTCAAAATCCAGCACACTTTCTTTGCATTCTGAAATTCACTATGGCTTAAGAAAGCAGCATGACTATTAACTTGAGTGACTCAATACATGTAATTTCTGGAGACTTCTTAAAGGTGGCTTCTCTTGGGAATTACAAGCCAGCATTGTTCTATCTGCTTTTTTGTTAAACCTATTCCTAATCAAAGTGAGTTGATGTTAATCTCTGTCAGCTTCAAGGAATCTGTTCCACACTTCTCCACCCCCTTCTTTCCCAAAAGGTAATCATCAGCTTTCACTATTGCAGAAAGTCACTCTTCAGAATAGTCCCAAGTGAAATCTATCATTTTTCATGATTGACAATACAATCATTAGAACTTATAAGACTAAAAGACAAAAGTTTGTTGAGACATGGAACAGCCTGCAGTTTTAATTTACATAAACTGATAATATGAGATACCTTATAATCAGCATCAAACACCTTTGGGTAAGAAGGAAATAGGCGCTTTGACTGGTTTTATAAGATCTACAGAATTCCAGACAAGGCAGTAGGAAATCAGAGCAATTCAACAAAGAAAGCTAAATAAAAAAATGTGATTGCTGCTCCTGTGAAGCAAATGTTGTTTGTAATTTCTCTTTTTTTCATACTGGTCAGTACAAATACATCTATGACTGATTAATCTGGCCCAGATGTGTGACTCAATTGGGATAGGAAATTGCCAATTCAAAAACTACATCTCCCAGTGTAGATCTGTCAATGTTCTGGAATTTATATTCTTAGAGTACAGCCTGGAGCACTAAGGGATTAAATAACTTGTCCAGGGTTATAGAGAGCATGGGACAGTTAGGTAGTATAGTGGGTCCAGTGCCCACCCTGGAGTCAGGAGGACCTGAATTCAATTCCAGCCTACATACATACTAGTTGTATGACCTTGGGCAAGTCACCTAAGTCTGTTTGTTTCAGTTTCCTCTTCTGTAAAATGAGATGGAAAAGGAAATGGTAAACCACTTCAGTATCTTTGCCAAGAGAACTCCAAATGGGGTCACAGAGAGTCAGACACCACTGAAACAATTCAACGACAACACACAACCAGTATGTATCAGAGTTCAGGACTTGAATAGAGGCTGAGGGCAGCTCAGGATACCACACTAGATAGATAAAGTATCTATGTGAGATGGAAAATATTTAAAATTTGTATAGAGCTCTAAAATTTGCAAAGCACTTTACCTAAATTTTATTATTTGATCCTCACAATAACCCTGTGAAATAAATGCTGTTATTACACTGATTTCACAGATAAGGAAACTGGCTAAGTTTTACATAAATGATATCATTTGGTTCTCACAACAAACCTGTGAGGTAGATGCTATTACTACCCCAATTTTACAGATAAGGAAACTGATACAAAAAGTTGTTAAGTGCTTGCCCTAGGTCATACCTGAGCCAGAATTTGAATTCAGGTCTTTCAGACTCCAAGTCCAACATTCTGTCTACTGCACAAAGCTGCATCATGCCACAAGAGATGAATTTTATGAAAGTGAAATTGAGGATGGAAAACATCTTCCAAAAGGAGAATCCTGAAACTCAAGTGAGCAGTGATCATTCCAAATGGGATTAGCATGTGTGGATTTGTGTGTGGGAGAGGTCATTGAAGAGAAAGGAAAAGTCAGAGCAGGAATCCCATTCACTTTGGGCAATGTTTCAAAGATTACTGTGTGTAAGCTCAAACTCTAGCAGGTCCTCCTAAGCTGGACTTCTGGTGGGCCTGGTGATGGACTGTGATTCTGCTCTGGTATAGGTACTCTGGCTAAGTACGGGGGTTTTGTCATCAAAGAATTGGCCAACAGGTGATGATTTCTTTTTGAGGAAGGAGACGGAAACTTATTAAATCATTCACTAAGGTATAGAGAAGTCAGGGTAGTGGTACTGCAGAAAGAACACTGACCCTAGAATCAGAGGGACCTGAGACCAAATTCTATCTCTAATGAGTGCTAATTATACGATTTTGGGAAAGCCATTTCACAAACTTGTGACTCAGTTTCTCCATCTATATAATGGGGAGACTGAACTGAATGGTTGCTAGTGAGCCTTCCAATTCTAGATCTATGATCCCATAAATTGGTGGAGGAAGATTATGAGATCAGGAATCTTAGGATTTCAAAGGAATATATTCAAAAGAATCAGTACAGGTTTTATTTTTTCTGATAATATTTCTTGGGATTAAAGATAACTGATGAAAAGAAGGGAGACCCTATAGATATTAGAAAAAGGCCATAGAACTTTTCACCTCCAATGCTACTACATTTGCAAAGCAAGGCTGTCCTCATCAGGAAGGATTTGGACTATTGGCGAAGCAGGTTAGATATTTGAAGAACACAGGAAATAAAGCCGATGATTTCACTAATCGTCAAGCAAATTGATGCACAAAAGCACCCTAGACTTTAAAGAATTTTGCAAACAGCACACCCTATTTCTTCCATAAAGAAATAATCACAGGTGTGTCTGGTCATTTACAAAAACAACTTGTTTTGTCTGTCTAGTTTATTCTATGAGTAATTATCTGAATTGAAGTGGAGAGTTTGCCATCTGATTTCTTAAGTCAATGCATGTTTACAAAGAAAAGGAAAATACTTCCTTAAGATCAACAATCCTGGAGGAGTGAGGAGGAGGAGGGAGGATGTTCAAAGTTCTTTATTAAAGCCTGGGAAACCCAATCTTGTCACTAGTACCCAAATACTGCCAGTGAGTAGAAATACAGTGTTCACCTTCCGCTATGCTTAGCAGTAACCAGTTCATCCAGCTGGTGCCTCTCCCCTTTTATCCAACCTGTCTTTGATATCACTCAGCCCCTGGCTACAGAGACATCTGGAAGTTATTATCCAACAGAGCATATCACAAGCCCATTTACATAATATAATATCATATTTTGTGTTCTTGCTTTGCTGAGCATTTTGGATCACATTAATGTTTAGGTAAATAAGCAGCCCATCCCAGCAGTACAAATAATACCATGTCTTAGGGTAGAGTCTGCAAATATTATTGATTTTGCAGAGATCTGTCCTCAAAATGAAACATTTTCCACTCGGTGCAATAACGCACAATTCTTACATTGTGAACAAACATTGCTCATGTTGGGCATAAGGGCGAATCAGATTTATTTCCAAAATATCAATGTTATTTATGACTCGCCTGCATTCCTCTGATTTGTCAGACTCATTGTTTTCATTGCTTCCATATAGCTTTGGGTTAAACATGTTTCCATAAAGAAATAATGCTGCTTTTCTCAAAATGTCAATCCCAGCCTTGCTTTTTACTGGTGATAATTAGATTTGTTAAGAAAAAAAATAAGCATTGAAATCTATAAAGGTAGCTTTGCCACCCTCCCCCCCACCTCCTACATCTCTTCAATATACATTTGAAAAATGGCACATTTTGCTTGCCTGCCAGCATGTATATTTAAAATATTTAACTAGGGTATTGTCTGCAGCATTCTAGCTGGTTTCCATGGTAGCTAAGGAAGGACAGCAGAAAATGGTATTTAACAAACACAAAATAAAACAGCCCCCCAAATCTCTAAGTTCTTTAACAAACAAAACATGTGAACTATTCTAAATAAACATTTGCATGAATCCCTCCTCAAAGGAACTTACTCTATTTTTGCTTACATTGAGGCAATGATGAATGATCTGTCATTTTCCCAAAATGCACTACTGTGTTTCTCACTTTTTGATCTCTGATAAGAAAATCATCTGAAATATTCCTATCATCCTAATGAAAGATTTATTGAAAAAAAATAGTATCGTTTGCTCATTTATCTCTGGCAGAAAAAAGGATAGATTCTTTAACATTTCTGGTCTTGCTAAATTCTCCCCCCAAAATGCTGAGCCACAGGGGAAAGAAGAGCCAGGGAAGATGCTGGAACTTCAATTATAGAACAACATCTAGTGTGGATAGAACTAGTGTGTTGGAACAGGAGGTTTGGAGGAATGTAATGTTAGGGAAAAGTGCTTTTCCCAGTGTTGGCCACCAAAATTCTTTTGGGAATACTGGTCTGTAGCCACAAAAATATAAGGCACTTTCAAATAGTTTCCAATGAACCTTAAGATTCAAATTACTAATAATAGTTTTCTGTCAAATTCTCCCTCCCCATCAACTATCCACCCTCTCCCCACACACTGACATAACCTGAGGAAAATGTCCCAACATGAGCAATATTTCTAGGGGAAGGACAATAACATTATTGTTTCTCTAGAGGAGTCACTAGTGGACAATGTAATGGGACTTTGGAAATATCTCACTTAAAAAATAAGGAATCATAATCATGTTTTCTTTCTCTGTTTCTGTGTCCCTCTGTCTCTCTTTCCTTCTCTCCCTCCTTTCTCTGTCTCTCTGCCTCTCCCCCCTCTCTCTTTCTCAGATCTTTGCGATCTGTCCTCTTTCTCAAACTTTCCAATCTTCTTACACCTTACTGCCCCAAATCTCTCCAATTCAAGGATACTATCCTCCTTTTTGTTGCTTATACAAGATACACAGTCTCCTGATTCTGGGCATTTTCATTGGCTGTTCGCCCCCTCCCCCTTGCCAAGAATTTTCCACCCCCTGGCTTCCTTCAAGTCCCAGCTAAAATTTCATTTTCTATGAGAAGCTCTTCCTCATCTCCCTCAATGCCAGTGCCTTCTCTCTGTTGATTATCTCCAATTTATCCTGTATATATCTCGTTTGTACATAGTTATTTTCATGTTGTCTCCTCCATTAGACTGTGAAGTCCTTGAGAGTAGAAACTGTGTTTTGTCTTTCTTTCTGTACACAGTGCTTAGTACAATGTCTGGCACATAGTAGGCATTTAATAAATGCTTACTGATTGACTCACACACACACACACACACAGAGCCAGCTCCATAAGCCTCATCTATTAATTCCCAATACAAACATCTCTGGTTTGAACCAATTATGCTAGACTATTTGAAGTGGCAAATCAAGCCATTTGATCATCTCTAGGGACTAAGGAAAACATAGGAATCCCAGAACCTGTACTTCTATCATATCTAGCTACGGACAGTCAAGAATGCTCTGTTTGGTTAGAAACTCATTAAGCAAAATTACTTTTTCAGTTACAGAAACAATACAATTATAGTATAAAACATTTTCAAAATTAAATCAGCTAGTTAAGCCAAAATTTATTCCTTCCTCCTTCCCTGCCCCCACCCCTATTTGTTAGCACGGGGGCTGCATAGTACAGTTCACATTAGAGTCAATTAGTAAGAAAAATTGTCAGTTTTGGCAAGCATGCTACCTTCTAGAACTCTTAAAGAGGGAGATGGAGAAAAAAGTTCGAATGAGATTCTAACCTGAGAGGAGACTTCAGTTACATTTCTTTCTAAGTGGCATATGGGAATTTGCTCAGCTATAGCAAATGGCTCTCTTTTTTTCTTTTCTGAAATTGTCCTTGAATTTTCAAATGTCATAATTATAAGTATTCCAAAGAGTTTAACTCTAAGGCCACATCTAGCATCAAGATTGCAGACAAAGCATGGGCCAGATTGTTCATATTGCTGGTATATAATCTCCCAGCATGACTTTTCCAGACAGATGGATCTTAAGTTCCTTTGAATGTAGGAGAGTCCTATAGGATTATATATTCTGACCTGGAAAGGCCCTCAGAGGACATCTGGTTCAACTGTCTCATTTTACAAAGGAAGGAACTGAGGTTGAAAGATGTTAAATCACTTGTCCAACATCAGACAGGTAATAACAACAGGGTTGGGAAAGCACATGGTGTGATTCAAGGTTAGTGCTTTCTCTACTACAAAGGCAGTGTGGTGTATAAAGTAAGCACTGAATTTGGCATCAGGAAAGCTGCTTTGAATCTTGTTTCACATACTTATTAGTTAAATGATCCTCAACAAGTCACTCAACCTAGGTTTCAGTTTCCTCATCTGTCAAATAAGCCTGTTGGACTCAATGAATTTTCAAACTATCATCCTATGACAACACTGAAGTGAGACAATATGGCAGCTATAGCCCACATGATCAACTCTTCATTTTAGCAAATATTCAGATATACCCTATTTCAATGGACTCCTCTACTTTCTAGTAATAAAAGAATGTTTCTCATGCCTATTACTCTTTGTATAATCTAGGGGAAAAATAATGCTGATTGTTTCAAATTATGCCTTTTTAATAAAGGTATCAGCAAAAATTCCCCCCCCCCCCCCACCAATTCTCAGCTAAGAGGTTTGACTCAGGATAAGAATCCAGTTCACCTTATACCTGGATCACTTAAGCATGCAAATCTGAGTTGATAGCATGAGTGAAATTTGATTTTAGTTTAGATTTAATAGAAGAATCATCAACTCAAAGGGTAACAACATTACAGTGCCTTGATGTCTCTTCCTGAAATGCCACTATCAAAGTGTTTCTTTATCCAATGTATTTCTCCATTATTCCACAGTTAAAGAGAAAAAGGACATTTATGTAAGCTTAAGGAATCATCTATCCTGAAATTCAAGATACTTGGGAATGATCAAGAAAGAGATTTATTCCTCTTGTAGCCAAGCTCAGAACTTCCTTTACTAACTCCCTGTTTTTCATCTTGAAATCTCCCTCCACAGCTAGAATGAGCACATGAGAAGCACTGTCCTACCCCTATGGCCTCTCCCTATGATTGGATGGCTCCTTCAAGATCCCCTTTGAAGGAGGGTGCTGGGCTCGCCATAGTCTTTAGGTCATCCTCCTGTTCTCTGCCATGCCCCAACTCCATTGAAACATAAACTCCTTGAGGACAAGAACTCTTTCTTTCTACTTTTATTTTTATTCCCAGCACTTAGCCTATGTATACCACTTAATAAGAGCTTAATAAATACTTAATAATCATAATAACCAATATTGTATAGGATTTTAAGATTGACAAAGTACACTAAATATATTATCTCATTTGATTCTCACAACCATACAATGAAGTAGGTGCTATTATCTCCATTCTAGAGATGAAGAAACTGTTAAGTAAGCATCTGAAGCAGACTTCCCAATTACAGCTTCTATCCATTATGCCACACAGCTTGAAGAATATAGATGACATAGTTCTTTAGATATAATCAGGGATTCCTGTCATTTGAAGAGAAACAGTGGCAAGATTCTAAGTGTAGGAATTACTTTATTATATGGATATAGTCATCTAATAAACTAGCATTTATTAAACACCTACTGTGTGCAAGACTTCTCCGAAGTCCCTGTCCTTAAGAAGCTCACAGTCTAAGGGGGATGACAAGACGCAGACAACGATGTGTAAACAAAATATATACTATAGAGGATGAATTGGAGGTAACCTCAGAGGGAAGGCCTTAAGATTTAGAAGGACTAGAAAAGACTTCTTGTAGAAGGTGGGACTTCAGCTGAGTCTTGAAGGAAAGCAGGAGGCAGAGGAGAAGAGGGAGATCCTTCTAGGTATGGAGGAAAGCCAGTGAAAACACTGTTTTCAGCGGTTTGGGTGATCTAAGACCTTCACATGCTTGTGCAAGAAGGAACTAGGTATATATTCAGACTCAAAGACTCTTAGTCTTAAAAAGAAACCTTAGAGATATTATAATCCACCTCTTGCATTTTAGAGAAATTTAATTCAATTCAAGAAACATTTACTAACTGCCTACTAAGTATTAGTGATACAGGGAAAAACAGAAAAAAATTTCTTTTCATCAAGAGCTAACATTCTATCGGAAGATTACTACATATATGCAGAGAAGTGAATCATATGACAATAGCTAACATGTACATAACATATTCAAATTTATAATGTATAATTTTTACATGTATTATTTATTTGATCTATTACCTGAGAAGGGAAAAAGCCCATCAGAAAACTGAGGCCCAGAGGCCCAAAGAGAAGCACAGAGACTTGTTCAAGGATCCACATAAAGCTTGTGGCCAAGCAGACATTAGAACATAGGCATCCTGAATCCTAGCACAGCACTCTCAATTCTATATCATGCTGATACTTTCAAAGATAGAGGGGAAAGATAGTAAAACTATTAATGATGAGTGTCAGGTTTGCCTGTTTTGCTGTGACAATAATTAATGATAACTCACATTTGTGGTATATGGTTTACAAAGCATTTTCTTCAGCCTTGTGAGGTAGGTAGTATAAGTATTATTATCCCTAATTAGAAAGGAAGGAATTGAGGCCCAGAGAGGTTAGGCAGTTTGCCCGATATCACACAGCTAACATATGCAGATGTACAACTTTAGTTCAAGTCTTCTGACTCCATGTCCACTGCTTGTTTGAGTGTAGGTATGTCCTGAATTAAAATCTGCTAAAAGCAATCACCAAATAAGAACACCAGGTCTGGAGTCAGGAAGATATGAATTCAAATCTGACCTCAGATGCTTAATAGCTGTGTGACCCTGGGAAAGTCACTTAACCCCATATGCTTCAGTTTTCTCAACTATAAAATAAACTGGAGAAGGAAATGGGAAACTAGTATCTTTCCCAAGTAAATCCCAAATGGGGTCATAGAGTTGGACGTGACTGAAATGACTGAATAACCACACAATTTTATCCAATCCAGAGAGAAGAAAGGCAATCTATAGCTGAGAGGTATGTAGTATAGCAGAAGACCTGGATTCCAGTTCTAGCCTTGCCGCCAATTAAGCTGTTTAATCTTGGGCATTTAATGATCTCTCCCCCACCCCCATATTACCTTGGTATATATTTTTTGTGAATGAGTGTATATCTATATACACAGGGTATTTGAAAAGTCTTAGTCATTTTTAAGCTTTAATAACTTAAATATATGGAAATATACATATGTGTATGCTTTTGACTTTGTATTCCCAGGATTTAGCATAGTTCCAGGCACATAGTAAGTGCTTAATAAGAAGGTCCAGCTTCCTCAGATGTAAAATAGGCATGCTAAGACTTTCTCATTTTAATTCATAGGATTTGTGTGAGGATCAACATAAAGATGTGAACATGTTTTGAAAACTATAAAGAATTATACAAATGAAAGGGATTTTCCTCCTCCTTCTCCTCTCTGGGCCTTCATCACTTTCTCTGTAGAATGAGAAAGAGCTACTGAATGACCTTCTAAGATCCTTTCCAGCTTTAAATCCTGTACTGAAAATTGTTATTGTTACTACAAGTTTCTGATGAGCGAGATCAATGTCAATTTCCTTTGGGTTATCTATTCCATTCATGGCTCTTAGCCTTTTCTTTCTAAAACCCTTTTTTTCTGGTGTCACTTTTGCTAAATGGTATTAAAAAGGGAAACAAACACTGGTATCTAAAATCAGATAGGAGTTATGTCCAATTAGTGAGGCTCTCCTTGATTTGGTTAACTGAATTAATGCAGTGCTTGCTAGTGAGAACTCCAGTCCCCCAAAGATCTATCTGCTTGGTTACCTCCATGCAAAGAGAGTCGATAAAGAAGAGTCCTAGTTTCTTCAGCAGTCAAATTACTCAGTAGATCATTTAAAAGCTTCATTCAGGTAAACACTGTTTTGACAGACAGCTGATATTGATTGTGCAAAATTTCTGTGTTTTTGCTGGGCAGCTGCTGATTTGACAAGTGATTCATGAAAGAATGCTCTAATTGCAGCACATGGGATAGAACCACAAGCAACCACATAGACGTAAAAACTATGAATTTTCTTGGCACACAAACCCACTACCCCTCCTCATGCTGGTAAACCAATCCCCCATCTTTAAAGCTGTAGCAGACATTTTTCACCGTGTCCACACAATGACAAGTCGATGGGCTATGGAGTGAAAAATTCAGACAACTACCCTTCACCATCCCCCCTTTTTTTCTCGTTTGCTTTACACATTGCCAGAAAACTGGTCTAACTGGTGTCTTTCTACCTATTTTTCTAAATGATTGGACCAACTTCTTATTGAGCAGACTAATTGTCATTCAGAAGCACTGCCTTAATTGGACAGTTTTCCACTGCTTTGATGGAATTTTGTAGACCTATAGAATGTTAGAACTGAAAGGGACCATGAAGAGCCTCTGGCAGTCCAGTGTTTGCACTGAAAAAATGAATGAGAAAGGGAGAAGGTTGAACTAAATGACTTCTTAAGATCCCTCCAAGCTCAAATAATGTATTCTAGGACCTCTGTCCATCTCTATCCTATTCCAGAGGAGTGGCTTCTCCTTTGGTTTGCCTTTTGTCTTCTCTGGAATTCAGATCTAGCCAGATGCAACAGAGCAACGAAGTCCAAGTGAAAGTCTATTAAGAAGGTGTAAGCCTCTGGAACTCAAAATATATTTCATAGGGAACAGAGGAAGATAACATTAAGGTGCACACTTTTCAACTGGAAGCTTTAGGACAATTTTTAGAAGCCACTTGTGTCATTTATCATAAGACATAATTTTGGGAGAGCTGGCCTACTGTCCACATTCATTACTAACCAGCCTTTCTGCATGTCCCCCCAGTACACTTTGGGAATTTCCCCCTTCCTTTTCTTAGTCAGAGAAGACTGGACATTTCAGCCTGTTTTCCTACTTTGCTGGCTCTGCTTCCTGCCTGGGGCATTAGAGGAGAGGAGAGCAATCTTCTCTCCCACAATAATATCAGCCAATTTGTGTAGTTCTTTGATAGGGGAAACAAATATATTTCTCCTCCAATCCCCAAAGGCAATCAGTTTATGCCTGTAGCAGGTCTGATTTGTCTGACAGTACTGTCTTAACTTGCATAAGTGGGTAGGTTATTAACACTTATTAAAATAGCCACTCTTCAAAAACAAAAATGAAAAAACAAAGTGACCCTGTATGGGTTGCCTTCAAGCTATGTAAGAAAGTTGTTTCCTTTTATTTCATCTAAATTTACCACTTTTCAATTTCATTGAGTGCCTCATTATGGAAAGGGATAAAAGGTCTGGCTATTTTCTGTCAACAGCATGATTCTTTATCATACAGACCTCAGCCAAATGATTTCGTACTTGTTTTTCCAAGTCAAATATTGCCTCTTTTTTGACACCCCTTTCTTTTTAAAGCCTCCTATGCCCATTATCATTCCTTCTGTGGATCAACAAGGCTTGTCTTCAGTTGAAATCCCTAAAATCCTGGGTATCCCCACTTACAGCGGTCCTCATACAATCTGTCAGAGTGTGCAGTATTTGGAGGACAGCTGATGACACACTGGTCTCTCCCGCCCCATTGACATGCAAGAATAAAGGCATCATTAGTGAGCAGGAGGAACAGCAGCTGAGTCTCAGATATATTTGGCTTTCTATTCCCCTTTCTAAGTGATTCCAGACTCTTCCAATGCACCCCACCCCCACCCTCAAGCTCCCCACCTTAAAAAACAACCAGAGGGACTTGGGTTAGAAACTGGTAAGGTGTTGGACATAGGTACAATAAACTGGCCAATAGCATGGCTGTTGCTGCTGCAGAAAACTCAATTGTGGACTCACAATGATATTGAGAGGAGGCAAACCAAACCATATTTCTAATGTAACTGGGGAGTTTGTTACTGGAAGGAATCCTATGATGACAATAGGAATACCTTAGGGTAGGGCTACTCAATCTGGGATCTAAAAACTTAAAGAAATGATAATCGTATCCTTTGTATTCCAGTGCATTTTATTTTATGCATTTAAAATATTCTGAGAAGGAATCCATACTTTTACTAGACTATTAAAAGGGTCCATGACTTTAAAAAAAAAGGTTAAGAATTCCTGCTTTAGGTTTACTGCATCATAGGATAATCAGCATAGGGGGTTACAAAGTAACTCAGAGGTTCTAGTCTAGTCCACAGTTCCCTGATTTTACAGATGGAGATTCAAAGAAATTATTTGCCAAAGGTCACATAGGGAGTGGTGACATGACAGGAAAGATTTAAACTCAAGTCCTCTCACTCCAGAGCCATTATACATCCAGTGTGCATGTTGCGTCCCCTATAATGATTTATTTTTGCAAAATAATGAATTGTTTATCAGTTCCTAATTGATTTTTGGATGTGTTAATTTATTAGTATTGCATGCTTCTCATTCCCTCATTTCTCAATTTCCTCATTTCTCTTTCTTGGAAAGGAAGTGTTATGTGCATAGAAGACCTCGCATCAGAAGAGAATCAAAGGAAAATGGTTTATTGTACCGAAGGAAAAGGAGTTCAAATAGAGGAGGCGATGCGAACATGAGAGTGGGAGGAGAGGAGATAGAGCATCTTTGGCATATCAGGAAAAGAGAGTAGGAGAAAGTAAGAGTGAATGTAGGAACTCTGAGTTTGAGTTTCAAATGTGAAGACCAGAAACTTGGACCTGCAGGAATAGGTAAGAGGAATTTAATAAGGGATAATAGGATGGAATAGTTAGAGTTGGTAGCAACTGATGACTGATGAAGAAACTGAAGTCTAGAGAGATGGAGTAACTTGTCCAAAGTTGCCCAAATTGTTAATGGCTGAGTCAGGGTGAGAATACAAATATCTTGATCCAATACAAATATCTTGGCAAATTAATGAGTTTTAGCATTCTTCCAGTCAGGCCAAGGTGAGGTTACACAGGTCAATGAGTTTATTTCTTTTTTTTTCCCTGTGAGTTTTCTTCTGTTTTAAAGCTGAAGATAACATTTCTAACCCAGCCCATCATACCAATATGTGCTATAGTCATAAGGGAGAACTGGGAGACAGAGGAGATAGAGAATTCATTCAAACAGCATTTAACGAGCATCTGTTATGTGTTAAAGCTCAGGGGCAAATGCTGAAGAGGATACAACTATTAAGATACTGCTTACCCTTGAGAAATTTGTAATCTAGCAGTGGTGACAGGACACGGGCATACATTAGTTTAATACATAACAACAATAAAAGTTAAGTGATGGAGAAAGTCTTACGGAAAATGAGCAGAGGGAGAAATGCCTTCTGGATTAGGGGATCAAAAAGGTTTGAGATGAAATGAGACTTGACTTGGGCCTTGAAAGATGGATAGACTTTTAATATGTGGATATGGAGAAGTGGGCTCTTTTAGAGGTACTTCTGGAACCTAGAAATGTTTTTAAAAGAGGCAGAGAATTCTAGTAGAGCATAGGCTACATTAGGGAAATGACTAGGAGTCCATTTTGACTATAATATGGAATGTATAAAAAGGAACATGACAAATAAGGCTCGAAAAAGCAGTTTAGAGCCAGATTGCTAGTTGCTTCAAATGAGCCCTTTCAAAGAACTTGGACTTTGTTCAGAAGTCAATGGGAAATCATTGACAATGTTTGAGGGAAATGACTTAGAAGATTACTCTGAAAACATATGCAGATAGATTAGAGGGAGGACAGACTGGAGGCAGAGACAGTTATAATAGTCTAGGCAAGAAATAATGAGTGCTTGAACAAGGAGATCAGCATAAAGCCATTATATGTAGAGGAAGAATGCAAAGAGAATGCTTCACTCTTTCCTTCAATCGATCAACAAGCATTTATCTAGTGCTTACTATGTACCACTTACAGTATTACAAAGAAAAAGAAAAAAACCTTGGATCTTCAAAGAGATTACATTCTAAATGGGGAGAAAAAAATAACATACAGAGTAGATACAAGGTATGTACAAAAGTAGATCTAAGCCATTATGTTAATTTATTAATGAATTTACATTCTAACCTTAACTTGGTTGGAACACAAATTTATAGCTAGAAGACAACCTAGTCATTGAGTTCAACATACCTCATTTTATAAATGAGAAACTAACGTACAGAGTTTAAATGACTTGTCTAGCAAGTGTCTGAGGAAAGATTTGAACCCAGGTCTCTGTGACTCTGAGGTCAATTGTCTCCACTGTGACACTCACTGCCTTCTAATAAGCTAGCTAAAACAGAGCACTACAAGGTATGCAAAGTATTTTTACATGTTAATTTACTTACTCCTCACCACAGTCTGGTGCTTTTATTATTTCCAGTCTATTGTTAAGGAAACTGAAGCTATGACCTGTCCAAAATCACATGGCTAAATAAGTCTCTAAAGCAGGATTTGAAATTATATTTTTCTGACTCCAAATCTAACACCATCCACTGAGTCACCTAGAAGCCTCTTTTCTTCTCCTACTTGTCTGCCCATGTAGATTATCAATTTTGTAATCTGTGTTATCCATAGGTCCTAGTGGACAGTTGGTGCTTAATAAATATTTGTTTAATGAACCAATGAATGTTTGCTGATCGATGTTAAATGAGTTAAAGGAAAGGGAATTAATCTGTCTTGATATAGTCACTCCTGGCTCATTTCAATTCATTAAGTACTTTATGATTTTTAATCTTTGAAAGGCTCTGAACAAAACCTCTAGAACCCATGAAGAGACCTACCAGTACATTCAGTTTAGTCCTTGCAAGTAATGCACGCTGAGCAGCCAGGACCTGGAAGACCTTCAGGGCAAGCGCCTTAAAACCATGGACCTTCCTCAAGTGAGACAAACTTACAACTTTGAAGAGTTTAGTATTCCACATCCTAAAATACCCAAAGTGCTGCTAGTAGGCAGACATGGCAGTGAAGTATGTGGGAATGTTCACACATCTAACGAAGGCTCCCTAGAAGGAAAGACATTTCAATAACATATATACATAATATCCATGCTGCTGACTCAAATATGAGATATGCAAGCATGATGAGTCAAGATCGTATTATTTGATGAATATTCATTGTCCTTGTCTTCTTCCCCTAAAACACCATGTATTGATCTTACTTCCCTGGATAATTTCTACACCAGAACAAGTCTGGGATAGCTTCAAAAGCCTAGTCATCTAAACCTCTGCTGGAATTTTGATTCTGTATGTAATATCCTCTTCAGACTGGATGGTAACAGGAATCATCACGATAATAAAAAATAGTATAAATAGTAAGAGTCAACATTTATTCCACCAGTGCCAAAGACAATCCATCTCTGACTTACAGATGAGATGCAGGGAGTAGTAGCCTGGAACACATAAAAGCTAAATGACTGCCCAGGGTCACAATGAAAGTAGGCGTCCCAGGCTAGATGAACCCAGGTGTTTTCTATTGCAAGCCCAGCATCCCACCTACTGCACTACTTTCTTCCCTGGCAGATGGGAAAAAAATGACAAAATGAAGTCAAGACTACTGTCCTATAAAGGACTCAGAGATACCTGGATGGCAGGCCAATCAAATACTCAAATGTACTGCTACTATTCCAGTACTGAAGCCTCCATCTCTCCTTGGAGGTCACCAATTACATTGAATTATGTGGCAGTTTGGGAATGTGGGCACATACCCATTAAGTCATGAAACTGAAAGCTAGGGCTCTGGAGGCAGAGGGTTGGTTCACTTACACATTAAACTGTCTGCTCGTAACTTCTGGACCCCATATCCCTTAATTAACTGGGATTGCAACATGAATTACAGAAATTACTGGGTTGTCCTCACTAGTCCTATAGAGGTCTGGGTGTGTGCCAGAATGGAATTCAGGGATGCTTGGATATCATTCTCCCTCCCCCACACTCCTCTCTCAATTCTGAGTAGAGCAGATTTGGATTCTTAAATACTCATCCTTAGATTAAGTCAAAATGCACACCTGGAAAACAACCATTTTCCCCAGGAAAAGAGAAAAAACAAAGAGGGAACATTCATCTCCTAGTCTATGTTCTGCTCTGGAATATTGCTCAGCCAAGTTTATCTTTCATAAATGCTGACGTGAGCTATAAGACCTAATATTAGTTTCATAAACAACAGTTTCTTTTTCTCAAACTATACCCCCAGGTCCCATTGACACTTTCAAGTGTTACAACAACCAGTCAGATGAGAACAGTGTGAGAAACTTTATCTTAAGTATTTACTGTTATGCTGGAATATTGCTCAGATTCCTCTGGGGCAATTCAGCACTCCTGTGGGAAATATGTGACCTCATTTGCATTTTCTAATTGAATTGCTATCAGGTTTCCTGCAAGACTGCACAAAAAAAAGTTCTTCCAGAGCTCAGAACTGCTGGTATTACCCACTGAAAGACCTGCTTTAAATAGTTGCTAAAATGGGGGGGAAAGGAGAAAAAGTTAGCAAATATTTATGGTTCATCAAATGAATTCTTGCACTTAAGTCTGTCAGTTTTATATCTTGCCTTCAGGCAAATCACTTAAAGAAAATACAGGTAAGCCTTGCTTTCAGAAGATCCAATATATGGCAATTCAAATGTGCAAACCATAGATCAGATGACAGTGGTGTGTGTGTGTGTGTGTGTGTGTGTGTGTATGTGTGTGTGTGTGTGTCTAGAGGATGCCTTTGTTCTCCTCTGCTTTGTTGCTTGTCCTTTGTTCTTGAAGAGGACCATGACATCGGGGAGGTGATGCCATGACTTTCAAGTGAACTGGTTTTAAGTGAGAGAGGGCTGGGCAAAGGCACCAGCCTCACTTTCACCTCTGGAACCATTTGGGTCCAGTGGCAAGATATAGATCACGTTCCTCAGCTTTACAAAGGCAACCAAGGCTAAGGGAAAACATCAAAAGAGTGAGGTTCAAAAACTGGCTCCCCACATTACTGTGGACAAATTCTGTAAGCTTTATCAGTCATTTCCTTCACCAGTAAAATAAGGATAATGTCTACCCTGTCCACCTCACAGAGCTGTGATTGGACTGTTTAAAATGCTTCATAAATGTGATAGATTTTTGTCATTGTTATAGAAAGGATTCACTTCAGTGTTCCCGTGAGTAGAATTCACTCACTCAATTTTGATGTTTTGTTTACAAATTCCTCTACTAAATCCATTAGTTGCAAGCTGCATGCATTTTATTAAGCACTTACTATGTGCCAGGAATTGTGCTAAGTGCTGGGGATACAAAGGTAAAAACAGTTCATTCCCTCAAGGACCTCACAAACTAATGGAGAGACAGCACCCAAACAACTATGTACAAATGAGCTATCAAAGATAAACTGTAAATAATCTCAGAAGGAAGGCACTAGCATCTTGAGCTATTAGGAATGGCATCTTGTAGAAAGTAGGACTTTAGCTGAGACTTGAAAGAAATCATGGAAGCCAAAAGGTGGAGATAAGGAGACACATAATTCCAGGCATAGGGGACATCAGTTTCTTCATCTGTAAAATGGAAATCATAGTATCTAGCTCAGAGAATGATTATGAGGATCAACTGAGATAATATATGCAATGTACTTTATAAATATTAGCAATTATCACTAATGACTATTATGGTTAAAATCCCATTCTGTTGCCTCATAATGATATGTAGGTAGCCATAGGTTCCCAGAAGCTATGCCATGGGATTCCAATATGTGGCAAGTACTACACAAGCTGGAAAGTACTAACTTAGTCAAAGATTATTTGGACAATATGTTTGTCATCTAAGGACCCTTTGGGCTATAGCAACTCATCAAACTGTCTTACTAAGGTATGGGGTGAGGTTATCTGTTTGGATTTCATCCATTGAAATCATGTATCATTTAAAGTGCTGAAGAAAACTTATAGATCATTAGTTACTAGATGAAGAGTAGGTAAGAGGAACTCAAAGCTACTATCTGCGGGGGGGAGCATGGTAAATTGAAGCTCTAACAGAAATGAGAACATAACTCAATACATCTCTAAGGAACTCCTCTTCTGTCAGCGGTATCATTGCTCTTCCAGTGTCTCAGACCAGAAAACTTGGAGTCATCTTTGATTTTCTTCTGCTTCTTTCAAAAGTAACAATAACATAGGATAAACAGATATTCACACATATATTGTATGTGTGTGTATATATGTGTATGTATATATTCAGCTATATGGTGCAGTGGATGGAGATCTTGGCCTAGAGTCAGGAAGATCTGAGTTCAAATTCAGTCTTAGACACTTACTAGCTGTGAGACCCTGGGCAAGTCATCTCTGATGGGCCTCAATTTTCTTATCTATACAATGGAGATAATAGTAGTACCTACCTTCTAGGGTTGTTGATAGGACCAAATGAGATAATATTTGAAAAATGCTTATGTATAATGCCTGTTACATAGTAGCATTTAATAAATGTTAGCTATTATTATTATCAAATGCACATCTATACACACAAACACACATGCTTTTGGAACAAGCTATCATAACTTCACATTATAAAGGTTGATTATGCCTTTGGATTTGCCAAATGTAACCTCAGGATGAAGCCTCTGAAATGGCTAAAATCCAAGGAATGGATCAAAAAGTTCTCTGTGGACAATATTCACATGAAGTCAGCCAATAAAATGGTGACAAAGAAGCACTGAACAAAGGGGTAAATTTGGTAGGTTGTTTATCAAAACATAATGGCTTATGATGACAATTCAGAGCCCGGTCACTGCCACAGAAAAATCAGAATTATTCTTTAGAAGTCTAGATTTAAGGATCAACGTAGATTATACAAAGAAAAGGTGGAACCTCTAAAATGCATCACTACAAGCTAGGAAAAAATGAGTAACTATTGAATACCTAGCCAGATAGGACCTAGAATTATACATCAGAAGTTGCTTATTTTTCATGGATTGAATGATGTCAAACTCCTCTATGGCAAATACGGACTTGGAATATTGTGGAGAACTCAACCAATCCAGAGTACAAGAGCTAGACCATTATTCCAGGCTAAACTTTATTTACAAAAACTTAAGAATACTGTTTTTGATAGATGTGACTAAGCTACATAGAACAATACAATGTCAGAATATGGAAATCTAGAGCAGGAGATCAAAATCAAGTGGAAAAGAGTATGAGGTACTTATCATTTTAGCTGTCCAGTCTGTTCTTGGAGTTGTATTAAATTCTTAATTAGCCTATAAAGGTTGAGCTTATACCTTCATATTCTCCCTGAACTACCCAGTTCAGGGAAAAAGAAATCCAGTTTCTTTCATATTCTCCCTGAACTACCAAAAGAAACCCAGTTATTTCATCCACCTGTGCAATACTAATATAGAATATTAAATATATATGAATAACAGGAAGATAGTGATTTGTCACAGACTTGTTTCTATCTTTAAAAAGATGAGAACAAGACAATGATAATGATGACAATAACAGAAGATGAAAATAGTAATACTGTTATCTCTCTTTTTGAGGGATTGAAAGTGCTCTCCCTTACAACAACCCTATAAGGTAGGAGGAGTATCATTATCTCATATATCATAGTGTGACCAGAAGAAGGAATCCTGTATAGGGAGATGATTAGAGAAGGTTTAGTAGAGACATGACAAGCTATTTTCAAGTATTTGAAAGCCTGTCATCTGGAATGGAGATTAAACTTGTTCTGATGAATCTCAGAGGACTAAGTCATCCACATTGTATGGAAATAGTAGAGAGGCAGATTTAGGCTACGTGTAAGGAAAAACACCCTCATAATTAAAACTATGTCAAAGTAGAATGGTCTCCCTTTGGGAGGTAGAGAGATCTCCTTTCTTGGAGGTCTTTAGGTAATGACTTCATAACTACTGGTTGGGGATATTGTAAAAGGGATTCTCAGTTAAGCTTCATTTGAACTAAAAGACCTTTCGGGTCCATTATTACTCAGACAGCCTACAATTCTGTGAAATGTTCAAATGTATAAGACTGAACACAAGTGCAATTCCAGAGAGGAGTTTCATTGGGCTGAAACAAGTTAAAGTTTCAAGGGAAAAAAAGGTGGTCCTGAAAGACTGTGACTTGCCTCTCCTTGTCTGTTCACAGGCTTAATAGTTAAGTTTACAATTCTATTGCTTCTTTCCATAGTTGGGGAAGGTGAGGTGGTGTTATGGAGTATAATTTGTTTAACTGGGGGTGTCTCTTCTCCAATCACTAAAACTGTCCCATTTGACACAGTCATAGAATCTTCCTGGGAGACATACACAGTACTATTAGTCACTACAGTTCTATTTTTTTCATCTTTTGTTGAAACAGATATCCTAAGAGTTGTAGAAATAGGGAAGGTAAATTGGGATACTCCACATGTTGGGCTACAAACACAGGGATCCCTTCAGAAATTCTTCACAGAGTATGAAAACTGGAAGATGCTTAAATATCATCTGGTATAGCAGTGTTAAACTCAAATGGTACCTGTGCCACTAAACTTACCTAAGGATCCCTGTAGGTGGCATATTAACTTAAACCACCTATTAACATTATCTATGTTCTATTGCATTTTCATATATTTTGCTAAATAGTTCCCAATCACATTTTAATTTGGTTACTGCCCAAGGGAGTTGTTGGTGTTCATCTTTTGTTTTTAAAGAAGACCAGTGACATCATGGGTGATGTCTTGATTGGTCCATGATTGGATTTAAGTGAGGCAGGGTTGCACAAAGTCATCAACCTCACTCTCTCTTCCAGAGTCTTCAAAGTCCAGCATCAAGACAAAAGTCAGGACAATTGGTGATGGCCTGAGATGTAGCAGATGATGACCTTGGTGTCTTTGATGTTTGACCAAGCTCTAAGCATTCCAAAGTATCTGTTTCAGCTGCTGTTAGAACCAATTGCTCTTATCCACCCATTCCGCTGGGAGAAATCTTCATATGCTAAGAGTAGATACCCCACCTAAGTCAGTGACACATTTGAGGCCTGTCATTTATCCTCAAACCAGTTTAGTACATCTGCCAAAAAGGTCTTTAATCAGGGTGTGGCTGCTGCACATGCTATAACTTCTTGGAGCCACAGGTGAGAGTTAGGTGACAGGTGGCCTCCACAGTTGGATGACGAGCCCTGAAAAGGATTCAGCAAGCTCTCACACCAGAGGTAATAGGCCTTCCTGAACACTCCATACACCCCAAGGGGAGTTATATGGCAGGTGACACTTCTGATCTGGCCCAATCTTCTCATTTTACAGAAGAGGAAACTGATGCTAGGAAAAGGGAAGTGAACTCAGGAAGGTCACACAAGTTATAAGTCTCAGAGCAAGGACTCAAATTCAGCTCAATGATTTTTCTACTATACTGCAATTCTGGTCTTCTCAGTGAGTATTTCAAGGCCATTGCTTTGTACTGTAAGACTACAAAAATGATGATAGATGACATTTATATAGTGCTTTAAGATTTACAATATAATTTACATACTTTTTCTCATTTGTTCCTTGCAACAACTCTGTGAGGAGCATACCACAGGTACCGTTTTCCTCTTTTTACAGAAAAGGAAACTGAGGTTTATCAAGCACAAGTAATTTATCCTGGGATCACATATTTAGTAAGTGTTGAAGTTTGAATTTAAACTGGTCTATATTGATCCTAAGTGCATCACTCTTTCCACTACACCAGGGATATACTATAGTCTGCTCAAATAGACTCAGCCAAAAGTTTTCAGTGTGGGAAAACACCTGGGGAATCCACAAATACCACCAATAAGGTCTTGATTTATGGTTTGGTTCTTATCTAGACTTAAAAAAGTGACATAATATGTTAATGTAGATGAAACTTAAAAGTGTGTTGTAGGTAGATTTGGGGGGAGGGTGGTGGGGTAGAATGGAGCTGATTGTTAAATATTTACCAACAACATCAATCCATTGTAGAATCTACTATAGCAGCTTACTGGTTACAATTTTCATTTCCTCACTACTGCCCAGAATATCCCCCCATTTGGTATGACCAAGGTTACAATTAGGATAAGAAGCTCATCACATAACATAAAAATCAAGGCCAATGCATTTTTTAAAGCAGAATTAACATTTAAGTCTAGAAATAACTCATGTCGACTCATTCAGGCAGAACGAATTACAGCCCTTCAGGAAAAAAAAAAACTTGCTTGTTCATTAGGCACAAATTTAGAATGCATCTCTCTTCATGCATTATGAATAAGTAAAAATTCCCAACTAATGGGCATTGGTCAGGTGCATTTTTTGCCAGAGCCAAGCCTGGAAAATGTTTCCCTGTGTTTTTGGTTTAGGTCAGCATGAGCTCTTTATCTGATAAAAGGAACCCAAGATGAAACATAGTCTTGATCTCTCAAACTGCCTGGGTTTTCTTAATACAGTGGTTCTCAAATGTGATTTGGTGACTCCTGGTGTGGGAAGAGGGGGGCAAACCTGAGTCCCTTTCACAGGATCCACAAGGTCAAAACTACTAAGATGTCTTAATTCCTAATCTAATAAATATAGATAGATATAGCCCACATAAACAAAAGCTCTGGGTGGGGGGCAGGATTCCTCAATAATTGTTTAATTATTTTTATTTTCCAATGAAGATCCTTCTTCCCCTTCCACCCTCCCTGTCTTCCATTAAAAAATAAGAAAAAAACTCCTATTGCAAACATGTACAATAAAGCAAAAGAAATTCCCACACTTATTGCGTCAAAAAAAAGTTTCAAATTGAACTCTGAGTTCATCACTTCTCTATCAGAAACTGAGCAGAATGTTTCATCATGCATCCTCTGGAATAATGGTTGGTCATCACTGGTTCTTAAAACTTTCAAAGCCATTTATCTTTACAATATCATTGTTATCATACATATTTTTCTCCTGGTTCTGTTCACCTCACTATTCCTAAGTTATATGTCTTCTCAGATTTCTCTGTAGCTATCCTTTTCATCATTTCTTACAGCATAATAACACTCCATCAAATACGTATATACACACACAGACACACAGACACCGAGACAGACACACACAACATAACTCGCTTATTCATTCCCCAGTTAATGGATACTTCCTCAGATTTTAATTCTTTGCCACTGAGAACAGAGTTGTTATAAATATTTTTTGTACATATAAGTTTTTTTCTCTTTTTTGGATCTTTTGAGGGGTTTTGTCTTAGGAGAGGTATTGCTGAGTCAAAAGGTATACACAGATTAATAGCTTTTTGGTCATAGTTTCAAATTGCTTTCCAGAATGGCAGACCAAGTTCCTAGTTCCAAGTAGGCATTAATATATTTCTTTTCTCATGGTCTCTCCAGCATTTTTCCTTTTCCTTTTTTTTTTAAACTTTTCCAGTCTTATGGGTTTGAGGTAGAATCCAGAGTTGTTTTAATTTGTGTTTAACAATTAATGATTTAGAGCATTGTTTCATGTGACTACAGATAGCTTGGATTTCTTCTGGAAACTTTATATCTTTTGATCATTTATCAACTGGGGAATGGCTCCTATTCTTATTAATTTGAATCACTTCCCTATGTATCTTTGAAAAGAGGCTTTTATCAGAGAACTTTGATAAAAAAATTTCCCCTCAACTACTTACTTCTCTTCAGCTTTTAGCTGCACTTACTTTGGCCTGCAATAATATTTGAAAGAATAAAGGAGTCCTAGGACCATATAGCTAGAGAACCGTTAACTTAAAAGATATAGGAAAAGTGGAGGCATAGTCTGAATAAACCAGATGACTGCTTCATTTTTCTTGTTCATGGTATCCAGTATAACATTTACCATATGGCAGGTACTCAGTAAATATTTGTTGATAGTGAGTGATCACCTGAATTCCTAGAGTGGGACTTGAACACTTAATTCATAGATAGGAATTGTGGCACCTGGGATAGAGTCTATTGGGGGAAAGTAGGGTATATGAAGGATACAAGGCATAATCACTTCTATGCTTGCTTGATATAAACCAGATAGTGGTCATGGGATTTGAGAAGGCCACAGGTCTGAAGGGGTAGAAAAGATTGAATCAGGTGTTGAGCTTATTGAGGAGGAGAAATAATGACTTAGAGGTTCATAGAAGACTACAACAAGTCCAGGGGGCAGGTAAGTGGTCAGTGGATGGAATACCAGTGCAGGAGTCAGGAGGACCTGAGTTCAAATCTCACCTCAAACACTTGACACTCACTAGCTATGTGACCTTGGGCAAGTCACTTAACTTCAATTGCCTCATTCTGGGTCATCTCCAGTCATCCTGATGAATATCTGGTCACTGGATTCAGATAGTTCTGGAGGAGAAGTGAGACTGGTGACCTGCACACCATCCCTCACACAAAACAAAGTCAAATGTAAGTCATGTCATCATTTCTCTGATGGCATGGTCTTCTTTGGCAATGAAAGATGAACATATAAGTCCAAGACAGAATGGTTTCAGTGAGCAATAGATGACTGAAATAATATAAGAATAAGAGACCCAGGATAAAGGAGAGTTTGTTAATAATAAGCAAAGATTCCCGAGGACACAGTAGAGAGGAAGAGCAGAGGAGGATAGGGACTGGGAAGTACTAGGACTAAGTTTACTATGGAGAAGTGACAGTCTTGAATACTACTTTGCCACTAATCCCATGATGACCTTAGGAGTCCCTATGAGCCATCACATCAGGTAGGCATGGAAAAAGAGTCTATAACCATAGAAAAGCAGTCTCTTAGAGAGAAGCCTATGGTCATAGGACCATGGGAAGTGCTAACTTGGGAACCAGGAAAGGGGACAGGCTGGTCAAGGGAATCAGTTGAGAAATCTACCACACTCAGAGTAAAAAAGTATCCCCTTCTGAATGTCAGTACCTGTGATGAAGCCTTGACCACCTTGTTCTAGTTCTAGTCCAGCAGAATACTGGTTATTCAGGCACTGCAATGTTATCTTTTATTCCTAGGTATGCTTTCTCACTGAATAAAATCAATAAATATAAAAAAATTGAGCTTCAAAACACTGACTAATTGAAATACAATGTACAGACATCTTTTGCCCTCCTCACCTTCAATTTCATGATCATTTACTAAACACCTAATATAACAATAATCAAGGATATTTAAAATTGAACTTTTAGGAAATAGTATCACAGATTTAAATGGGTGACACTTTTCCAAGAGATGCACTGGCAAACAAATACAACAGTAATAACTGCAATGAGATGTGGTGGAAGGAACCTCCACCATTTACTAGCTCTGTGACCTTGAATAAGTTATAACCTGAATCTGTTTCCTCCCGTATAAAATGGGGATAACTCAATCTACCTCACACGGTTTTTGCAAGAATGAAATGATATGAAGGGGCAGAGTCAAGATGGCAGAGTAGAAGGACAGATCTGCTCTAGCCCTACCTTCATAGCCCATAAAACACCTGTAAAAAATGACTCTAAGAATGAAATGATATGATGCCTATAAAATACTTTGTAACAATTTAGTGCAATATTTATCATCATCATTATATTATAGTAATAGTAGTAGTAGTAGTAGTAGTAGTAGTAGTAGTAGTAGTAGTAGTAGTAGTAGTAGCAGTAGCAGTAGTTGTCATACTCATGTTTTTTGATCATATGGTCCTCGGACAAGTCAGTCTCCTACTATCATTCTTTTAATGTTCTGTGAACTGGTGCACAATAAAATAACTGATTTTTGTTATTAAAGAAAAGTATTGGGATATATCTTCTAGAATCTCAATGAAATATTAAAAGCATCTTTGAGACAGCTCCAGTAGCAGAAAAGATGATGGGGATGATCTATACCTTCATCTTGTTCCCACACAATTTTGATTTCTTCTACTAGGTCTCTACATTTTGAAAAGTTTTCATTCTGTGTAGCTTGGAGGTTATGAGGTTTTGGTACACTGAAAGCTACTGTAAACTTCATTCTTCAGTTTTTGTAGATCAATATTATGTCCAAAGATTTGGGGCAATAGCTCTATCTGGAAGAATGGCCCATTCCTTGTTCAGTTTATTTATAGAATTCTCAAGAATATTTGAAGTTCTGTATTTGTTGTACAGGAATTTGCTGTCTGTTAGTTTACAGAAGACAGAAAGTGTCTGACATATAATGCTACCCACCAGATTATGTCTTGTAAGGTACTTGCCTGTCCTTAAGAGTATTCCTTGATATAGCCACCTCTCCCCCTATAGTTCTCATGATGGCAAAAATTAGCACATATATACTAACATGGGCAAATTTTGCAACATTTTCACACATTTGGCCAACTATTATGGAAGAATGTATATTCAAAAAGGGCTTTTCAAAAGCCTTATCTAAATATGCCAAGTTCCTATTGCAAATTATTTAAGACATTGGTTTTATTTTTGTGTATTCTATTTTGTTATTGGGGAGAGAGTCTCTAAAGTTATTATCGGTGACCTGAGGTTCTTCGGCTTTTTCTTCTCTAGAGTTAGTAGCTCCTAAATCTCACCTCTTATTTAAACTAATCTGGATGTAGGGATGAAATTAATTTCTTATGATTGCCCTGCATTGCCTTGCAATATGTTATTTTGTAACATAGAGCTAAGGGTACCATGAATAAAAAGCAATTCTTGAAAGCTCTTGCTTGTATCTATGAAGATCTGTTTCTAATTTTGTTATGATAATGTACATCATATACTATCACAGTATATTGTATGACATATGACATGATTAATAATAGTTAACATTTATATAGCACCCTAGAGTTTACAATGCATTTTTCAATTTATTTGACCTTCCCAGAAATCTTGTGGGCTATGTACTATTATTAGCTTCTGTTTTACAGATGGGGGAAACTTAATCAGAGAGGATAAGTGAGTTAGTTGTGCAGGGTTGCACATCTATTAAGTGTCAGAGGTAGGATTTGAACTTAGGATTTCCTGACTACAAATGTTGTTGTCTATCTACTATGCCACCTACATACCCCTAATTAATAATTGTCATAATTATATTCTATCTTATATTTTTATGTAATTCAGATAGAAACAGTCCTAGTATTGTTGTTATGGACATTTAGAACCTACTATATTCTAAGTTCTTTACTAGATACTCTGGGTGGGGGAAGGGAAGGTTAGAAGAAATGGATCCCCTCCTTGAAGGAGTTCTCAACAAGACTTTTGGTAATACATGTCTAACACAAATAAAGCAACAGTTGATAACACAAGATGCTTATAATTAATCCCCATATTGTGTGCTGAGAAGTTCAGAGGAGGTTAAGATCATTGTCTGCTGTAGGGGCCAGGGTAGACCATGTAGGAAGAGGGCCTTGAAGGATGGATTTAGATTGGATAGGCAGAGAGGACAGGTGGAGTTCATTCCTTTGATGTGATATAAGCAAATACAAGAAAGAAGACATGAACATGGTGTGGATAGTGAGGAGACAACTTTGACTAAAGTAGAATGTACCTGTTGGAGAGCAGTTGGAGGAAATGAGGCTGTCTCTTGGATTTTAAATCCAAGCCTTGATTTTAAGCCTTGAAAGTTCAGCAAAGTTTTGTAGATTTGATACAGGGATAACACAGGGTATCATTGGGATATATTTGAGAGGAGAGTGCTATAATGAATATAGCACATAAGGAGTAGCCATGGAAAGACCTACACAGAAGTATAGTGTGGATGGATCTATCAATCAGCAGAATCATTGTGATAGTAAATTGGGATTTATGCTAAGTGACTCTTTGTTTTATTTATTAGCTCCCACTGCTGGACATATGCTCCAAGGGGGCCAAAGGCAGAATGATCCTACATAAACCAAATTATTTATGACAACTTTTTTTTTCCTGTTTTTAAAGTAAAGAACAGGAAACAATGAAGATGCCCTTTGATTTTGGTTTATGAATGTACAGTGTACTATATACTATAAAAATTATGAATATAAAGGATTCAAAAAAACATGGGAAGACATGTATGATCTGATACAGAGTGAAGTAAGTATAGTTAAGAAAACAATTTGCATAATAACAATAGCAATGCCATTAGAAAGAGCAACAACACCGACAAAATGAAATTGACAGCTATATAATTATAAAGACTAAGTTTCTTAGGAAGAGATGAAGAAAGGCACCTTTCTTCCTTTCTTTGTGGAGAAGGGTAACTATGGGTGTTGAACACCATTTGTACTGTTAGACTAGGTTGATGTGTTGCCTAGTTGTGCTAAACTGTTTTTTTTATTCATGGTTACAAGAATAGGCTTACTGAGGACAGGAGGAGGTATAGATTTGGTAATGATGGTGATGTAAAAAGAAAAGATATTAATATGAATTCTAAAAAATAAAAATAAAGTGGCTTTGAAGAAAAGTTAATTTCTTCTTTCCCACTGAAATCCATCTCCAATGCTTCATCATAATGGCCTGAGGCTCCCAAAGACCATACAGGGTGTACCAGAAAGTCTTAGTGCCATCTATTAAGTTTTAATCGCTTAAGATGTCACTAAGATTCCTGGAACACCATGTGTGTGTGTGTGTGTGTGTGTGTGTGTGTGTGTGTGCATGTGTGTGTGTGTGAAGGTGTGTGTATAACATTGTTATTATCATTATGTATATTGTTTTCATGGGTATGCTCACTTCATTCTGTATCAGATCATATAAGTCTTCCCATGTTTCTCTAAATCTTTTATATTCATTATTTTTTACAGTATACATTAGACTATACATTTATGTACCAAAATCAGGGGACATCTTCATTGTTTCCAGGTCTTTTTCTACTAAAAAATATTGCTTTAAATATTTTGGTTCATGTATGTATGCATATATGTATATACACATATGTGTGTGTGTGTTTGTATGCTGGTATGTAGGTATATAAGGGTCTTCACCTCCCACTTTGTTTTTTTTTAAATAAAGGGGCCATACCTTGACTCACTTCTTAAAGAGGCCTATTCACTAAATGTGTGTTACCTCACTCAAAGTGAGAACCTGAAAAGACCTTAACCTAAAAGGGCCAAGGTCTCCCACTGCATTTTGGGCCATGTCCAGTCATCCTGATCAATACCTGGCCATTGGACACAGATGGCTCTGGAGAAGAAAGTGGTGACCTTGTATGGCCCTCCTTCACTAAATCAAAGTCAACTGCAAGTCCTATCATCATCTCCCTGATGTCGTGGTCTTTTTTGAGAAATGAAGAACAAAAGCAACAACATAAATGAGGAAGCAACTCAAAAAAAATTTTTTTGAACCACAGATCCACCACTGAACATGTACTCCAAGGAGAACAAAGACAGAAAGATCCCACATGACCCATGTATGCATGTCCATGAATATACGTATGCATACATATGTGTATGTGTGTACAATGAACATATACACACATGTACCTCTCCTGAAGGACACTGAGAAACTGAGACTTATGCCAGTGGAAGAAGCTGCCACCCTAATAAACACTGGTCTTTCTGAAAATTGAAGCAATTTTTCAGCAGCATGCAGGATAGATTCTGCTTGTCCTCCCCTTGCTTCTCTCCCATTGTGTTCAATTGCTCCATGCTACTAACTAAAATTTATGTCTCCAGCTCTTCCCTTCCAGAAACTGGGATAACAATCCTTACCACAATCTACATTTTGTACTTACCGTCTGACCTTTTGGGTTGAGGGCAATGTTAGCGCTGGTGCTAGTGCTGATGCAAGATTGTAGGTGCAAGCATTTGTATCCAGGAAGGATAATTGCAATCATAATCAGTCATTTGCACCTTCCAGCAGAGGAGCAAGTGATTAATTGCATCAGAAATAATTTCATTAACACAACTAATAAAAGGTGTCATTATGTTTTCAATTAATCCTTTTTTCTGAAGATTTCAATGGGGCTTTAAGTATCTCTGCAGTTTATATATAAAGTCCACATTTTCACACAGGCATCTGGTAGTCAGGAAGATTCTAGGTTTAAGAATTGTGAGCACATACTTTCCAATTTCATGCATGCACATTCTTTCTCTCTACCCTACTATGCTCTCCTCCCCAAACAGGAGCAAATGTTGAAAGAGATCTCAATGAGAAAAACTATTCATGCCTATTGCCAACAGATGGAATTATCCCCTCAAATTATTTGTAGGAGAGTAGACTGTCCTTTTCTTTTAGAAAAGACTGTTTAAGTAGAAATGAAAAACACTAAGCTAGAAAAATCAGAATAGTTAGGTCCTAGTCTGAGATCTGATGCTCACTAGCTATAGAAACTTTTTTAAATTTTTTTTTTTTGTTTTTCTTTTGGGGTTGAACTGTAGCACAATATATCCATCTAGGTCAGAAAGAAGAAAAGAGGGTGTGGAGCCAAGATGGCAGTGAAAGCAACTTCTCACCTAAGCTCTTAGACAAAGTCCTTCAGATCCCTCTAAAAAGAGAATCTGACCAAATTTTGGAGGTGCAAGATCCAATAGGAGACAGACTGTGGCAGATTCATAGCCCAAGACAGACTAAAAAGTCAACTGGAAAGACCTGTTCCACGGGGGCGAGTCCGCAGCATACAGCGCAGTGCATCCCTCAGCAGCATGGCCAAGTCGGAAAACGTTGGGGCAGCCGCAGACAGCAGCAGCACACTGGAAAGGCAGAGTGGCAGCCCAGGGTGGGAGACCAGCAGAGTTGAGCGAATGACAGCCACTGAGCACCAGATACCAACTGCAGCAGCTCCTGAGACTTTCAGCCTGAAGACTAAATGTCTATAAGTTATCTACTTGAACTTCCGGGAGCCACAATGGTGAAGTGAATGGTAAATGCTCTCTCCTCCCCCCTTGTTGACTGTGAAAGAACCATAAAATATTTCCCCAGAAAAATCCTGGATCAGTAGGAACAGCTGACAGGGCAAACAGTTTCATAACACCTGAGGCTAGGAAAATACCTAAGGGGCATTCCTCTTACTCTGGAAGAGGCAAACCAGAAGGAGAGGGGCAGTGGAAACTCACACTAGGACCCAGGTGTGCCTCAGCGCTAGGAAAGAAGCCACAGAAGTGGTGGAAACTCTCAATAGGATCCAGGTGTGCCTCAGCACTAGTAGAGCTCCAGGGGAAGTAGGAACTCTCACTAGGACTTAGGTGGCCTCAGCCCTAGGAGAGGAGCCCCAGGAGGGATAAAACCTTGCACTAGGATCCAGGCATGCCTGAGCTTGCCTTTGCCACAGCTCAGGTAAGGAGATCTCCCCTGACCAGACCACCCCTCCCCCACATCTAACAAGCTAACCCCATGGCTGATTGGGAAACACAACACAAAAAGATAAATTAGCACCTGCCCTTAGCTTTTTCATACCAGTCAGCTCAACACCAAGTACTGCAGCTTCTAACTGAAAGAATCAGAAGTCACAACACACAATCACCATCTTGAGCAAGAAAAAGCAAAGCAAGGGTGAAAAAAACCATAGAATCTTTCTATGGCAAAGACCAAAACACAAATACCAAAGAGGTCAGTAGTAAGACTGCAATCCCATCTGAAACTTCAGAAGGAACTCTGAACAACTCACATGCACAAACAGCTCTCCTGGAACAGCTGAAGAGGAAATAGAAGAGAAACTGGCCAATGATTTTAAAAGCATGAAAAATGAATTCCATGAAGACAACATCTCTTTAAAAAGGAAAATCGAACAAATGGAAAAGGAAGTTCAAAAACTAACAGGAGAAAATAATTCCTTAAAAAGGAATAATTGAACAGATGGAAAAGGAGACGCAAAAGTTAACTGAAGAAAACAATTTGATAAAAATTAGACTTGGGCAAGTAGAAACTAATGACTCCATAAGACATCAAGAATCAGTCAAACAAAATCTAAAGAATGAAAAGATAGAAAAAAATATAAAATATCTAATTGGGAAAACAACTGACCTGGAAAATAGATCCAGGAGAGAAAATTTAAGAATTATTGGTCTACCAAAAAGCCATGATGAAAGAGTCTGGACAATATCATCCAAGAAATCATCAAGGAAAACTGCCCAGAAGTGCTAGATTCAGAGGGCAAAATAGTCATGAAGTCCAGTACTATCAAGTGAAGGAGAAAATACTACAGGAAGCCAGAAGGAAGCCATGCAAATATCAAGGAGCTACAGTCAGGATCACACAGGACCTTGCAGCTTCTACATTAGAAGATTGGAGGAATTGAAATTTGATATTCCGTAAGGTAAAGGAGCTGGGACTACAATCAAGGATCAATTACTCAGCAAAGTTCAGCATACCATTTCAGGCAAGGAGATGGTCATTTAATGAAATAAGGGATTTCCAGACCTTCCTAACAAAAAAGCCAGAACTCATTAGAAAATTCGATCTTCAAATGCAAATCTCAAGAGTGGCATAAAAAGATAAACAGGGGGGAAAAAAACCCAAAACTTGTTACTCAATTTGGGCAAACTGTTTACCTCCCTATAAGAGAAGATGATACCTGTTAATCTTGAGAATTGTACATCTACTATGAAATATAAAAGGGATAAACACAGAAGGAATGGGTATAAAGTAAATGATGTAATGATAAAATATGATTTAAGCATGCGAAGGCATTGTGACAGAAGATGTGAAAAGGAGGAAGCAGAAAATGATAAATTACATCACAGGAAGAAGTACAAAGTTATAGCAGAGGGAAAGAGGGGAGGGAGATGAGCATTATTTGAGAGGTACTCTCATCTGATTTGGTTCAAGGGGGAAACAATAAACTTAATTAAGTATATAATTCTAATTAACTCTATAGACAGTAGAGGGGAAGGAAGAAGAAAGGGGAGGGGAAGCTAAAAGGGAAGGAAGAAGTAGTAAGGGTAAAGGGGAGTAAAAGGGAGGGGAGCTAAAAGAAGGAAGGAAAGACTGTGGGAGGTAGTGGTAAAAAGTGAACATTGAGGAGGGGAAGGGAGACAGGAGAACTAAAAGCACAAATGGTGGGAAAGAAGATGGAGGGAAATACATAGATTGTAATCATAACTGTGAATATGAATGGAATGAACTCTCCCATGTGTTGGTCCTTTGTTGCCAAAGAAGATCATGCTATCAGAGAAATGATGACTTGACTTGCACTTGACTTTGTTTTTTTTTTTTTTTTTTTGAGTAAGGGAGGTCTGTATAGGTCACCAACCTCACTTCTGCTCCAAAGCCATCTGAATTCAGTGACCAGATATTCATCAGCATAACTGGAGATGACCCAGGATGAGGCAACTGGGGTTAAGTGACTTGACCAAGGTCATATAGCTGGTGAGTATCAAGAGTCTGAGGTGAGATTTGAACTCAGATCCTCCTGACTCCTGTACTGGTGCCCTATCCACTGCACCACTAAGCTGCCCCGAACTCTCCCATAAAATGGGGACAGAGAGCAGAATGGATTAAAAGCCATAATTCAATAATATGTTGTTTACAAGAAACACATTTGAAATGTGGGAATCCACATTTCAAATGTGTAAAGGTAAAGGTAAAAGGTTGGAGCAAAATATATTGTGCTTCAGCTGATGTAAGAAAAGCAAGGGTAGCAATCCTAATCTCAGACAAAGCAAAAGCAGAAATAGATATAACCAAAAGAGATAAGGAAGGAAACTATATCCTGGTATAAGGCACCATAGACAATGAAGCAATATCATTACTAAATATGTATGCTCCAGGTGGTATAGCATCCAGATTTTTAGAGGAGAGGTTGAGGGAGTTGAAGGAAGAAATAGATAGTAAAACTATATGAGTGGGGGATTTCAACCTACCCCTCTCTGAACTTGATAAATCTAACCTTAAAATAAACAAGAAAGAGGTTAAGGAGGTAAATAAAACTCTGGATAAGGTAGATATGATAGATCTCTGGAGAAAACTGAATGGGAATAGAAAAGGAATATACCTTTTTCTCAGTGGTACATGGCACATAAACAAAAATTGACCATGTTCTAGAATAAAAACCTCACAATCCAGTGCAGAAAGGCAGAGGTAGCCAATGCATCCTTCTCAGATCATAATGCAATAAAAATTATATGTAATAAAAGGTCATGGAAAGATAAACCAAAAATTAATTGTAAACTAAGTAATCTAATCCTACAGGAGGGGGTTAAACAACAAATCATAGAAACAATCAACAACTTCATTCAAGAGAATGACAATAATGAGACAACCTACCAAATCTTATGGGATACTGCAAAAAGCTGTTCTTAGAGGAAGCTTAATATCTCTGAATGCCTTCATGAATGAAATAGAGAAAGAGGAGATCAATGACTTGGGCAGGTTGGTGAAAAAGCTAGGAAAAGAACAAATTGAAAATCCCCAAGTAAATACCAAATTAGAAATACTAAAAACCAAAGGAGAGATTAATAAAATTGAAATTAAGAAAACTATTGAACAATAAATAAAACCAATAGTTGATTTTATAAAAAAACTAATAAAACTGATCAATTTGATTTATAAAAAAAAAGAAAAAAGAAAACCAAATTAATAAAATCAAAAATGAAAGGGGCAAACTCACCTCCAATGAGGGGAAATTAAAATAATAATTAGAAATTACTTTGCCCAACTTAATGCCCATAAATTAGACAGTTTAAATGAGATGGATGAATATTTTAAAAAATACAAATTGCCCAGATTAACAGAAGAGGAAGTTGAACACTTAAACAAAGCCAACTCAGAAAAAGAAATTGAACAAGCCATCAATGAACTCCCTAGGAAAAAATCTCCAGGACCAGATGGATTTACAAGTGAATTCTATCAAATATTTAAAGAACAGTTAATTCCAGTACTATATAGACTATTTTTGAAAATTGGGGAAGAAGTCCTCCCAAATTCTTTTTATGATATAAATATGGTTTGATACCTAAACCAGGAAGAGGCAAAACAGAGAAAGAAAATTATAGACCAATATTTCTAATGAATACAGATGCAAAAATTTTAAATAAGATTTTAGCAAAACGAAAACAGCATTTTATCATGAGAATAATACATTATGATTAGGTAGGATTCATACCAGGAACGCAGGGCTAGTTCAATATTAGGAAAACTATTAGCATTATTGATGATATCAACAACAAAACTAACAGAAACCAAATGATTGTCTCAATAGATGCAGAAAAACTTTTGACAAAATACAACATCCATTCCAATTAAAAACGCTGGAGAACATAGGTACAAAGGGAACTTTCCATAAAATAATAAGCAGCATCTACCTAAAGCCTTCAGCAAGCATTATGTGCAATGAAGATAAGCAAAATGCATTTCCAATAAGATCAGGGATGAAACAAGGATGTCCATAATCACCACTATTATTCAATATAGTAATAGAAAAGTTAGCTAGTAGCAATTAGACAAGATAAAGAAATTGAAGGAATTAGAATAGACAAAGAAGAAACTAAGTTATCATTCTTTGAAGATAATATGATGATATACTTAGAGAATCCCAGAGATTCAAGTAAAAAAACTACTTGAAATAATAAACAAATTTACAGTTTACAAAATAAACCCACAAAAATCTTCTGCATTCCTGTATATTAGTAACAAAGTCCAACAGCAAGAGATAGAAAGAGAAATCCCATTTAAAACTAGGGTAGACACTATAAAATATTTGGGAGTTTACCTGCCAAGACAAACCCAGGGACTATATGAACACAATTACAAGACACTTTTCACACAAATAGTCAGACCTAAGTAAGTGGAAAAACATCAGTTGCTTGTGGGTAGGCTGAGCCAATATAATAAAAATGACAATTCTACCTAAATTAATTTACTTATTTAGTGCCATACAAATTAACTATCAGATAATAATTTTCTAGAGCTGATAAAATAATATCAAAATTCATCTGGAAGAACAAAAGGTCCAGAATTTCAAAGGGACTAATGAAAAAAAATGCTAGGGAAGATGACCTAACGCTACCAGATGTCAAATTGTATTATAAAACAGCAGTTATCAAAACCACTTGGCAATGACTTGGAAACAGAAGGGTAGATAAGTGAAGTATGCTAGGTACTTAAGGCACAGGAGGCAATGAATATAGCAATCTACTATCTGATAAACCCAAGGACCCCAGCTTCTTGGATAAGAACTCACTGTTTGACAAAAATTGCTGAGAAAACTGGATGACAGTGTGGCATAAACTAGGCATGGACCAATACCTGACACCGTACACAGGAATAAAGTCTATACTAATATAGGTATAAAGATTGGTACTATGGACAAACTGGAGCAGCAAGGAATAGTGTATTTATCAGATTTATGGAGAAGGGAGGAATTTTTGACTAGAGATAGAAAGCATTATGAAGTACAAGATGGATAATTTTGATTACATTAAATTGAAAAGTTTTTGCACAACCAAACCCAATGCAACCAAAATTCAGAGGAATGTAGTATATTGGGAAAGAATTTTTACAGCTAATCTCAGGGATAAATCCCTCATTTCTAGAATACATAGAGAACTGAGTCAAATGTACAACAATACAAGACATTCTTCATTTGATAAATGGTCAAAGGATATGAACAGGCAATTTTCAGAGGAAGAAATTAAAGATATCTTTAGTCATATGAAAAAATGCTCCAAATCACTTTTGATTAGAGATGCAGATCAAAACAACTCTGAGGTACCACATCACACCTATAAGATTGGCAAACATGACAGAAAAGGAAAATGACAAATGTTGGAGAGGATGTGGGAGAGTTGGAACACTAATTTATTGTTGGTGGAGCTGTGAGCTCATCCAACCATTCTGGATAGTGGTTTGGAACTATGCCCAAAGGGCTACAAAAATGTGCATACCCTTTGACCAAGCAACAGTGCTTCTAGGACTATATCCTCAAGAGATCATAAAAATGGGAAAGGGCCCCACATGTACAAAAATATTTATAGCAGCACTCTTTGTAGTAGCCAAAAATTGGAAATCAAGGGAATGCCCATCAACTGAGGGATGGCCGAATACATTATGGTATATGAATGTAATGGAATACTATTGTGCTATAAGAAATGATGAACAAGAAGACATCAGAGAAGCCTGGAAAGACTGATGCTGAGCAAAAGGAGCAGAACCAGGAGAATTTTATGCACAGGAATCACCACAGTGTGTGAGAGTTTTTCTGGTAGACTTGGAACTTCATAGCAATGCAAGGACTTAAAATAAAAAAAAAAAATTCCCAGTGATCTTCTAAGGCAAAATGCCCTCCACATCCAGAGAAAGAACTGTGTAAGTCAGTCGCAGAATGTAGCAGATCATTTTTCTGTGTGTGTATTATGTTTTGCCTTGTTATATGGTTTCTCCCATTCATTTTGGTTCTTCTACACAGCATGACTATAGTGAAAATGTATTTAATAGGAACGTATGTGTAGATCCTATATAGAATTGTATGCTGTCTTGAGAAGGAAGAGGGGAGGTATGGGGTAGGTAGGGGGAAAAAATCTAAGTTATATGGTAGTGATTGTAGAACACTAAAAATAAATAAAATTAATATAAAAATGAAATATTTGAACTTGAAAAAAAAGAAAGAAGAAAGGAAAACACACAAGCATTTGTGTGCAAGTGTGTGCTATAGACATAAGGCTCTTCGACCCTTAGTTTCCTCATCCATAAAAAGAGGATTGCATTACTGGTCCTTCCCACTTAGCAGATTTATTGTAAGGAAAGCATTTTCTAAGTCTCAAAGTGTTATAGAAATGTTATCATTATCATCATCAATGGAATTCTTAACCTGGGGACTATGAACTTATTAAACTTTTCTTGATAATTCAGTATAATTGGTTTCCTTTATAATCCTATGTATTGCATTTTATGCATTTTTGTGAAGGGATCTATAGGCTTTACCAGATAATCAAAGGGGTTCATAACCAAAAGTTTAAAAAAATCTTGTAATAAATACATATGGGTTGCAAAGAAATGGCCTTTAGTCAAGAACTTTTGGGTCAGTCACCCAATCTCCTGAGGTTTCAAGCCCTTATCTGAAAAATAAGAATGATTCTAGACCTACAGAGCTAGAAGAAAGAGATCATAGTTCTTGATGTACCAAGTTCGGGTCGTTTTAGGGATCCAATACAATTCATGAAAACTCTATATACTATATTATATATTATCCTATACTATACATTTTGATGCAAATTTCATTATTTCAAGCATCATGTAATGAGCTCTCACTATCTTTTAATGTATCATATTACTACTTCAGGTAACTATTGTAATTTTTTTTCAAATATCAAACTTTTGACTCCTATATCTTTTTTTCTGTTGTTCTTTCAGGAAAATCAGAATTTATGCACATTACACCACCCTCCCAAATAGCCCTCCATTTCAGTGAATATGATTACTAATTCTTCCATGAGCCTTTTCCTTTCCAACCTCCACTACCCTACTCCTTTATTCATATTGACCTATTACTGAAAAACCTCAGGCTATACCAATCAATACGTGATACATCATTACTAAAATGGACACTCATGATGATGGAAGTTTTGTGTAGGAATTATTTTTCTACATAACATTTTCCCATTTACAGTGCTTTCATTCCCAACTCCCTTGGGAAACTTTTTATATGCTATTTTATTTTCCAGTTACATGTAAAAACAATTTTTAACATCTTTTAAAAAAGTTTTGAGTTCAGAATTCTCTCTCTCCCCATCCCACCCCATCCCTAAGACAGCAGGCAATTTGATATAGTTTATATATGTGCAGTCATGAAAAATATATTTCATATTGGTCATATTGTGAAAGAAAACACAAACCAAAAAAAAATTAACCTTTAGGAAACTTTTAAGGAGGTTTTGCCTCTATTGTGTTAAAGAGACCACTGCAATATTTCACTGCCCAGTTCTTTCTTTAGGAGACAAAAACATGCCAGATATATCGATGCATCTATTCTACCATGACACCGTTGTTTTCTTTACCTTATGAACAGAGTGGGGAAAGATCTTTTCCCCCACCAATAATCGGACTATTGTGTCCCATCTCTCCATGGCCTGGTAGTCCCATGCGGTCACCATGAAGGCAATCTGTCTAGGGGGCAGTTGCATCTCCCGGGCAGTAAAAACTGTCCCATCAGCTCCCACTTTGAAGTCCAAATTGTTGGTCTCATACTGCACTCCCTTGGTGCTGCTGCAGCTGCTGAATTTTACTAGGAGAGAGGTTAAAAAAAAAAAAGAGGAGAATGTCATGATATCACTCTTGATCAGAAAACACAACAAAAACCACACACAAATCAAATATGTATCTTCACAGGGCTCATTTTTTCCATGACATGTTTAAGATCTCAAAGAAACATTGATGGGGAGTGATTTAACTGTTATTTTGACCTTCGGGAAAGTATTGTCTTTTATCTTCATTCTCAGGGGAATTGGCTACTTGTTTTAAAAAAGGAGGAGAATGGGGGGCACACCTGGTAGAGTTTCATTACATCTAAAACACAGCTGTTCTCCATTTCTACAAATGGATTTTTCTCTTGTCACTATGATCTCAGAATTCAACTAGAGGCTATTAACTACAGGGTGGATATTTTCTATATGAAATATATTCCTTGCGTCAATGGCCTGCCTACCATATGCAAACCACTCTTCACGATAAATGGATGCTGAAAAACCCTTAATTATTGTAACTTGTTCTAAGAGAAGGCCAAGTGCAGGGGAATGTTTTTTTAAAATGGAGGGAGGTGGGGAATGCAATCTAAGAAACATTATATAATATCAGGCAGGCCACCAAAGGAGAACTTAATCCCATGCTCGGTGACTATTCGGCTACTTCCCTAATGAGAGCTATCACACAACTCTGAGGTCTGCTGCAAAATGAAAAGCACAAAACTTTCCAGCAGAGCTAAACCAGGGCACAGGCAGCATCAAAGTGGGATGGGAAGATGGAGGGGGAGTATGGGAAAGTGCTTCACTGGTTAATTGAAAATATAGAATTAAAACAGATATTCCATTGACACGGCTGGGTGCAGCACATATGGCTTTGCTTCCAAAACATTAATTAGCCAACAGAATTGATAGCACACCTCTTAATGATTTCAGGATTGAGCCCATTTTTAACTCTGCTATAGAAAGAGAGCTGCACATTCATTTAAATCACAGTAGTACATTTTTTGTGTGTATATGCTTTTGAAGCTACAACGGAATGCAGCAGTAAATTATGAGGCACCCACAGCAAATGTCACATTCTGTTGACAAAAAAATCCCCAAACTCCATGATGGATAAAGTTACCTAGTATTTATAACAATGTGAGGATCTAAGTAATTATGGTAGGAGGATTAGTTTTTAACTTAAGCAATTAACCAATTTTTCTGGCACTGTGTGCATGGTTTAATTACCATTTATTCTAAAATCTCAACAAAAGAAAGCTACTCATTGTTTCCTTGGAGAAAGGTCCACTTCCCACCTTTCACCTTTTATTGTTTCTTTCCTTGAAATAACCAATCATTGATAGATTGCCTCATCACTCTGACACTTCCCCAGGTACTTCTGTCTTCTGCCTCTTGGATTAAGAAAATAAATATTCCTAAATATACAGAAAATAACCCTTGTCATTTTTTCCCCCTGGGCATAAGAACAAAATATGTCCAGGGCTCCCAGAGTTTCACAAACAGCTCCTTTAAGGGAATAAGTTGAAAATAGTGGCTCCAGTGAGAGGTGGTAAGAGGGATAGATTTTTCACTTCTTAATGAGGAAATAATTACGTTTTTTCAAGTGAGAGGAGAATTCTGAAATGCTCCGATAGTTTCCTTTCCCAACAGTAAACAAATTAAAGTCAGCTACAAACTGACTGGATCAATCACTTCTGACACCACACTGTCATTGACAGGAACATGAAAGTTACATGATTGCTGCGAAATCGGTACAAAATATATTAATAAAATCTTTTGTTCTGGAAAAACAAATCTCTCACAAAACAAAGTGTTTCTACCAGCCCTAGAGAGTCAGTAAAGGAGACTGAATTTGGCATCAGAGAATCAAAGCTCGTACCCTAGTTGTGCTAGTTACTAGTTACGTGTCCTTGGGTCAGTCGCTTTCCCCTCTCTTGGCCTCAGTTTCCTTATCTGGAAAGTGAGGGGTGGAACTAGTTGATCTCAAGGGTTCATTCAAACTCCAAACACTATGATCCTGTGATAAAACTATGCATTTCCCTTTAAGGAAATCCAATATACAAAAATGTATGTAAATCAAAAAATAAAATGGAAATTGATGGAACAATTTTTCACCTTTTAAAAGGAACAAAAAGAATTTACCTAAGAGAGTTCCTCTAGTAAATTTGAATCTAACTTGATTTTATATATATACTTCTTTACATTTATCTCTTTTAAGGGGAGCTGGTGATAGAAATCAAAGTTCATTTATACACTTACATGGAAATGAGGGATGTGTTGTGCCGTATTTATATGTGCACATTACTGTACATGTATACACACAGGATACGTATTTGTACGCAGATGCTGCTCCTGAGAGTCAATGACACATAACCTATCACAGGACTGAACAAGCTAATCTAGGTCCTGTTTCTTTAGCTGCTCTGTTTGAAGAGTTTGGCCTGTAGTAAGCAGCCAAGGCCTCTGCCCACAAGGTCTAAAGCTGCTTACTGAATTATCTTTCATCCTCTGTGAGCTGTGGATTGCCTGCACTCACAAACCCCTACCTCCATTCTCCTTTCCCTCCAACCCCCAACAGCATGCCAATCTGTCAGCACTGTCAGCTACAGCTGGTCTCTCAGTTGTGTAGGGGGCCCAAAGCCTTGATTCAGTGTCACCCCGGAGTTCTTTGAGCTGACCACCTGCTATGTGTCTGCCCTTCTTAAGCCCACCAGGGTATTTTGCTTTTACCCATTCTTCTCACAGCAGGACTACTGGATTGACTTTCTGTGGTCCCTGCTCCAGTGCCTGTGGAGTGGCTGAGTTCCAGGAATGTGCCATGGGAGCCTTTGTCCTCCTCTTTGATGGGGTGTGTGACACTGGTTGATTCAGTCCAGTGGCAGAGCTCAGAGATGGCAACAGGCCCGTATCTTTCACAGAGGCACAGTGATGAGGTTACCTCCTTGCAGATGCAGATTTCCTCTAGACCCATAGACCACATCAGCTGCCTGCCTGTCAGAAGAGATGCTAGTTCCCTCAGCTTTACTGGTTATCTCCTTGTCATGAGACCACGTGTGCTGGTTTGCCCGGCCCTTTACTTTAGAAACTTTAAAGTTCTATATAGTGACACTGATTCCAACTTGTGGCTGGGGTAGGTTTTTAATCATGGTAAATGCCATCATTAACAACTACCACAATACCTTATACAAAGGCGCTAAAAATGGCTAGTTGAATAAATGAATCAGGCATATAGGATATAGGGACATAAGCACAAAAATGTGTGTGTGTGCTTGTATATATGTACGTATGTATATATGTATATTTGTATATATACTTGAACACATGAAGATTATTTTTCCTGAATTCAGGCCCAGCACTCTATTGTATTTGCTCCTTATCTTCCTTTTCTTAAAAGAAACACCCAGAATTGAGCACAGAACATAATTAGTCTGATGATATCAGCAGACAACAGGACTGCCACCTCCCACATAAAGGATACTACAGTGCTATTAAAATAGCTCAAGATCAAGGTTGTTTTTGACCAATTATATATTATTAAGCACCTCTTATGTGCCACACTCTGCTAGGTTCTAGGTACACAAGTACAATGAAACAATCCTTACTTGTAGTGAGCTTACAATGGGGAAAGATGATGAAACCGACAAAGTATATATAAACATTTCTCTAACACACACACACATACACATGCACACACACACACACACACACACACATATATATATACACATATATATGTGAATAGGTAGACATGTGCATATACATACATTTACATAGAGAATTAATTAATAAATTAATATTTAGGCAAACGGTTAAATGCAAGCTAGTTTGGGAATGCACTAATAGGGAAATCAGTCAAAGTTTCATGTAAAAGCTGGTTCACAAACTGTACCTTAAAGGAAGTGAGAGACTTCATGAGATAAAGGTAAGGAGGAAAGAGGGAGTATATTTCAGCTGTGGGGGTGGGGGTGGGGCCAGTCAGTACAAAAGCATGGATAGATGCAAAAAGGAAAGCCCTGAGTGAGAAACAGATAGAAGGTCAATTTGGCTAAATCACAGAATGCAGGAGGTATAGTAATATTCAGTGAGACTGGAAATATGTGTTGGGACCAGGTTATGTAGGGCTTTAAAAACTAAACAGAGGAGTGTGTATTTTATTCTCAAGTCTCTAGGATGCCAATGGAATGGACTGAGTCACACAATCACATCTACGCTTAAGGAAAATTATTTTGACATCAATGGGACATGGAAAGAGACGAGGGAATGTGAACAATTAAAATATGTTGCTACAATCAAGGTGAGAGGTGATGGAGTTTGGACTCTCATTATAACTGTGTGAGTGGAGAAAAGGTGTTGCATAGGAGAGATATTTTTAAGGTATATATGGAGAGATTTGGTGTTGTTTGGATGTGTGGTGTGAGGAGTACAGCATAAGACTGATATGAAGGTAAGGTACTGGAAGGATGTTAATGCTTTTGATAGAAACAAGGAAATCTGAGAGAGTCTGACAGAAAATATGAATTCAGTTTTGAACATGGTGAGTGTAAGATATCTCAGGATATCCAGTTTGAAATGATCAATAGTCAATTATTGTTATAGGACCACGTGACCACATTGTTCCCGTGATTCCTATTGTGTTTATAGTTCATGAAAGTCCCTCAATTTTTATCACAAGCTACTTTTCTAGTCATGTTGTCTTCATCTCATATTTGTGAAATTGGGGAAATTTCAGATCCCAATCCAGAATTATAATTATTCTCTCTATTAAATTTCATTTTTAATGAGAGAAGTACACATTAAAACTGATATTTTCACCATACATTCAGCAAATTGACAAAGATGGCAAAAGATGGAAACAGGTAATGTTAGAGGGGTTGTAGACAGATAGCTACACTAATATATTTTTTGTGGAGCTGTGAACTGGTCCAACAATTCTGGAAAGCAATTTGGAAATATGCAAAGAAAGCAACTTAATTGTCCATTCCCTTTGATTCAGAGGTGCCACTGTAAGACATATACCTCAAAAGGATGTTTGACAGGAAGACCTTATATATGTCAAAATACTTATAGAAGTACTTAGAGAAAATACTTATGGAAGCAAATACTTATAGAACAAAATACTTATAGAAGAACTTTTTTAAAAGTAGCAAAGATATGGAAACAAAGTAGATGCTCATTGATTGGAGAATAATTAAATAAATAATACAAGAAATATTGACTATGATGAATATAAAGAATCATCATAGGATTTAACTGATACAAAGTGAAGTAATATATAATGACTACAGTAACGTAAATAGCAATCAAAATTTAAAAATCCAAACTGAATTCTACAGAATTATCAAGTTGGACTCAAAGAAAAGTTATAGAAGGGATCTCCTTCTGCGTTTTTGCAAAGAGTGTGAAACACTGGATATAATGCCAGAGTTTTTCAAAATCTTTATTAGTTTTAATGAATTACCTTTCCCTTCCTATTTTTAAAAAATACTTTGTATTCAGCTAATTTTCTGAGATGAGGAGAGGATGCACTTAGAAATTTGAGTTATATAAATACAAAATATATCAACAAATATATACTTTAAAAAATCATCCTCTTAGTTTCAACACACTGTCCCAACCTACAGAGAGATTTTGTCATCCCACTTTTCACTCTCCCTCTCAGCTTTGTGTCATCCATAAATTTGACAGGCAGACTACCTAGTCCTTCATCCAGTACTTCGTTTGGTCCCAGATCTCACTTGTGTGGGTACTTCTGCTGGAGCAGATTGTAACCCACCCTCTGTAATTCATGCCTATGTGTTTCCATATACCCTTTATAGATAATACATTGGAAGTTTTCCTCTAGGTTTTTTTTAATATTTTGTGAACAGTAAAACAGTACTCAGACAGTCTATTTGTTTTCCCTTCTTCTTGCTACATGATGGACCCACCTCTGTTTCTGATAATATATTGTCTTCATCTAAATCATTGATTAAACACTGGCTAGAAGACGTTCAGTGACAGAATCCTGGGGCACTGCAATAGGGAGAGGACTCCAGGCTGACAGTGATACATTAGCTGTTTCTGAATCTATCTAATCTGTACCATCATCTAGCCTACATGTCTCCATCTTATTCCTGAGAATATTATGTTGCTGAAATGTCAATCCATGGCATTTACCGTGGCATTAGATCTATGTGTAGGAATCACATCAAAAAAGTAAATGAGATTAACTTGAACAGAGCATCAGACTTGGAGTTGGGAAGACCTGAGTTCAAATCCTGCTTCAGATATTTATTCACTGCATAACCCTTTAGAAAGCCACTTGACCTCAATGTATCTGTTTCCTAATCTTTAAAATGGGGATAACAATGGCAACTACTTTGAAGAGTTATTTTGGGGACCCAGTGAGATAAGGTGTATAAAGTACTTTGCATTCATATAGTCCCTGGGTTTGTTTTGGCAGGTAAACTCCCAAGTATTTTATAGTGTCTACCCTAGCTTTAAATGGGATTTCTCTTTCTATCTCTTGCTGTTGGACTTTGTTGCTAATATATAGGAATGCAGAAGATTTGTGCGGGTTTATTTTGTAACCTGCAACTTTGCCAAAGTTGTTTATTATTTCAAGTAGTACTTTGCAAAATAATAGCGGTAATGATAATAATAGCTAGTATAGATGTTGTTCTTCAAGGTTTGCAAAGTGCTTTATTTGTTATCTCACTTGATTCTTACAAAAACCCTTCAGGGTAGGTGCTATTACTATCTCCATTTTACAGACGAGGAAACAGATGCAGAATGATGTAAACTGGTTTGTCCAGTGCCCATAGCTAAACATCTTGGGTAGGATTTGAACTCAGGTCTTAATGACTCCATATGCAATAGTCTATCCACTATGCCATCTAGCTACCCCAAACCTAGTTCTACATAAACATCAGTAGTTATTAGCTTATGTCCTCACAAATTACACCTTTTAAGAATCAATTCTATAATTTTATGAGGAATTGACTAAATTACAGAATGATAATCTTAAAGTATCCATTTTCTTCCTCTTTTTGAAAGTTCAAGATGTTTGTATTCAGCCCTGTGCCACTGCTATGAATCCTCAATACCACTTTATATATATATAAAGCACTTTGACATCCATAACCTCATTTGATCCTCAAAAACATATATAGGGCAGACATTATAGTCTCAATTTTAAAGGTCAGGAAACTGAAGCTTAAAAAAGTGAGATTAACTCATCCAAGATCACACAACTAGCAAGTAAGTGATTGAACCTGGACTTGAACCCACATCTTTTGTCACCCAGTGCTGTGTTCTTTCCATTCCATCATACTCTCTTCTAGAATTGCCATCATTTGCAACTTTGGTAAATAGAAATTTTTATTTTATGCTAGTGCTTTTTCTGAAATCTTTGCATCCAAAGAGTACCTATATGTGCTTAGGACCATGGGACATTTGAGACAAAGCATGAGATGGCTATGAACCTTAAGGAGCTTCCTATGTTTTAGAAGACTAATGTCTGAATCAGGAGACTGAAGATGGTCTATGACTAAGTGTAACATTACATAATGTAACTAGGCTGGCCATAGGCTGGCCATGGAGTTGGGAAAACCTAAGTTTGAATCCTCCCTCTGACATATAATAGCTAATCAATCATGAGCAAATCACTTAATTTCTTGGTAGCCCCAGATAACTTATAAAAGAACAATTGTTACTCATCTGTATGAGTGGAAGATGCTTCTTTAGTGGGATCTCTGATACTAATCAAATCAGAGGTCTTCAGTAATAATAAAAAAAAATCTTTAGGGGTTAGTGAATATTTTGTCTTTCTTTTTCTTCCCAGTACCTTGCACAGAGTTCCGTGGTGCTTATTAAATGCTGGATTAAATTAAATTAAGCCCTGTAGGAATTCAAAGAAATGGGGGAGTGTCTAGGTACTTACTGCAATAGCTAGGGAAACCTTAGAGAAAGTAGTTCTTGAACTGGGCCTTGCAATATTAGTATACATAGATAGAGAAATGAGCATCGCAGGTAAGGGCAACAATGTAGCAAGAATGCTCAACATGGGGTAATGGGCCCTGAATAAATGGAAAGTATGTGTGAGGGTAATAGTTCTCAAAGTGTGGTCCAAGGACTCCTAGAGACCCTTTTAGGAGTCCTTGAGGTCAAAACTGTTTTCACAATAATACCAAGATTTTAATTTCTAATGCAAGAAATACCAATAGATTAATCCCCCTAAACAGAAACTCTTTGGGAGGTCCGCGATAATTTTTAAGAATATAAAGGAGTCCTAAGAACACTGATAGTAAGAATCGGAGACAGGATTTGAACCTAGTTCTCCCTTATTTCAAGTCTACCACTCAGTAAAATCTTGACTATTTAGAATTTGGTGGGAATACTTTATTTATATTCTTATATGTTCTTCTGAACTCAACATTTAGGATAAGGATGCAACTCTCAACAAAATAAACTTAGGTTGCAGATTTTTTGAAAAATAAATGGAAAAAATCATAATATATAGCCTATATCTTATATATAAATATAGAAATAGCCTCTATCATATATAAATATAAATATGTAGTATTTTAAGGTTTATAAACTGCTTTTATAAATATTATCTTATTTGATCCTAAAAACAATCTTGTGAGGTAAATGCTATTATTTTTCTCACTTTAAACATGAGGAAACTGAGGTTGATATATGCTTGACCTGTATGTCACAGCTGGTAAGTGTCTGAAGCAAAATTCAAATTCTTATTGGTATGACTCCAAGTCTATCTCTGTATTTGTTAGGCTTTATCCTTGTATTACATCATCATCTCCATCTCTAGTCCTGCACAGTAAGTTCAGAGTTTTAGATCTGGGAAGATCTGTAGATGACTTCTGTGTTTATAAAAGACAGAATGAAGTACTGGAATTTCTAAGGTAGGGTTGATAACAAAGATCGTTAGAAAAAAAGCCAGTTAGCAAGAGCTTTCTGCTTAGGCCTCAGTTGTCCAGAAAAATTGAATGAGCCAAGAACTCTTTTTTCTAAGCATTCTGGGTAACTGAAGCTTCCTTGTGTCCTTTTGAACAATGACTTCTGTGATTTCATGGTAAATAGAAGTGTCATTATATATCTGGAGATGTCTTGCTCATACAATATCCCCCAAGGGGGAAAATTACCACTAAATTCCATGCCCAGCACTATAGATACCCAAAGTGAAAAGGAAACTTAATAGTTTATTTTAATCCCTCTCCTAATACAGTTACATTAGATCTTCTAATTTCTTTCTCAGTCTTCCTGAAAGAAAAAAAATCACAATAAGCCTATGGGATCCTTCATTCTTCAATTTATTTTTCTAAATAAATTAAATGAAATCTCCAAATGTTGTAAAGAAGTTTTTTTTTATTATTGTAGCTCAACATAGATGTTAGAAATGCAGGCAAAATCTGAGCATGGCATGGGCAACTTAAATTTGAAACATGTTTTGACTTTCTATGGGCATTTACAAAAATACGACCTTTATTCATATCAAAACAGAAAACCTCAGAGCACTACCCTGCTATATCCCTCCTTTTCTCCATCCCCAACCATAATCTGTTTCCCTGCATTTTCTTAGCAACAGAAATATTTTTATGGCATCTACATTTCATGAAAAATATGTATGTCAGTAATGCCAAGACATTTCTATGGTTCCAGTGGGTCTCTGTACTTTATAAATAGGAAAATCACTGTAAAACAAAAGAGCTAGAAGGAGCCTTGGAGACCATCTAACCCAAGCCCCTCATTTTCCCAATGAGAAAACTCAGCCCAAAGTAGTTTAATGATTTGCTTACGGCAGTAAATGGCAGGAGGAGTAGAACCCAGGTCTCCTGGATCCCAGTCTGATTATTCTTCCAAGATGTCATGCTTCCCCCAAGACAAATTTCATAAAGAACATAGGAAATTAATATCTCAAGGCATAATTCACTGGCTGCATGAATCCGGAGCAGGCCACAGTCAATTTCTTTAACATTTTAAAACATCTGTTTGAAATAAAAAGTGTTTCTCTGGTTTTATGCTCTAGAATTGTGAGTTTGTGTCCGATTTTATTCTCTATTATCTCCAAATTGCTACCTGTTGCATAATGTCTCTCAGTGGTTTGCTAATTACTTCCATTAGTTTAAAACAAACTTGACAAGAGACAGAAGGAATCCTGAGAGAAATTAAATCTAATTGTTTAAACACGCACAGTCAAAGTCTGCTCTTTCTTCCTCCTCTCAGATGTAGAAGGTAGCTACTGCATTGATCTGAATTAAACATGGAGAAAAGTTCTCCTGCTGTAAGCATCAGAATACAGCCCTGCATGGATGCCTTGACCCCCGACCTCTGTCGAGTTTAGCAAGGGTGCAAAAACTGCCATCCATCTTGTATAATTGGGTTGTTTTCTCTTTATGCACCCAGCATATCAGCACCTTCCTGATGTACATTAAGTACACACCTATCTACATATTTATTCTTTTCTTTCAATCAGCCAGCACATGGTAATTACTTGGGTGTGTTATCAGTTCCAGCTCTGGAAACAGCAACCACAGAAATCTGATGGTGTCAGAACACAGAGGGCACAGAGCTACCGAACTGTGCTTCTCTTCCTTTTGTTCGGGCACATCGGGCACATTTTCCTCCCTCCTTTCCAGTAGTAGGATTCAGATTTAGAGTGCTTGGATAATCCTGCTCCCTGCCAGTGCAGAACAGTACAATAGTGATAACAGAGACAGCTCTCCTTCATAGTGTCTGCAGTCCCACCAAACTGGACCCGCCCCCTGGCCTTGCCTATGTGCCTTGCTCAGGCTTCTCCCTATGCATGTAATACTCTCTCAGCTCTCATCCCCCTCCCCCAAATTCACCTGTTAAAATCCTTTAGGGTGCAGCTTGGGGCTCCCTCCTTCCAAATCCTCTATCTCCCCTTTGGTCAAAACCCCCCACTTTTTACATCTCTCTTGTATTGATAATTGTGATGATGATAGCTTATGTTTATATAGTGTTTTAAGGTTTTCAAAGCATTTTGTGGATCTTATCTCATTTGGTAAAATGAGATACCATGTATAGAGTATTTTACAAATCTTTAAGCCTTCTATAAATGTTAGTGATTATTTTTACAAAAATCCAGTGAGATAGGTAGGTAGGTGGCACAATGGAGATGACACTGGGCCTGGAATCAGGAAGACCTGTATTTCAATTTGACCTCAGACTCTTACAAGCTATGTGTCCTTGGGCAAGTCACTTAACCTTTGTTTGCCTGTTTCCTCAGCTGGAAAGTGGGGAAAATAGCAACACCTGCCTTGTAGGGTTATGGGGAGGAGCACATGAGAAAATGTTTGTAAAGTGCTGAGCAGAGTGCCTGGCAGGTGGAAGGTACTATACATAAATGCTTATGTCCCCCTTCCTTTCATTCTTCCCTTCCTTTCATTTTACAGTTGAGGAGCCAGAACCTGAGAGAGATTAAAAATAACTTCTCTAGGGTCACCCATCCTCGTAATGTCATCCCTCCTCTTCAAAAACAAAGGATGGCAGCAATAACAACAGCTCATGAATGGAGGAAGCAGAATTTGCACCTAGGTCTTCCTGGCTCCATGTCCAGGTCTCTGTGCATTGTGCTACCTGGTGACCTCTTATGCATTAATAGGCTTTATATTGAAATTGGGTGCATGTGCATGAGTGTATGTATGTTTGTGTGTGTGTGATGTTTCCAATTAGTCTGTAAGTTCCATGACAACAGGGGCTTGTGTCTCTCTCAGCACTTATACATGTTAATAAGTATTTCAGAAATATTGAATTCAATCAATTGGAAACAAGCCCAGGTGGGAGCTCAGGGGTAGGAACACTAGGCCTCTAAACCAGAGGTTTGGAGATCAAATCATAGAGAGGTCTGGCAAGCCAACGTTTTATTCCAAACTGTAAAAGCTGTCTAAAAAAGGAAGAGGTTGTTTTGTAAAGTAATAAGTTCCTTAGCCCTGGAGGAAAGAAATGGATGACCACCTATCAGAGATCTTATACAAGGGATCCTTATTCAGCATAGACTGGGCTTGATGACATCTGAGATTGTGTGACATCCTTTGGTATTTAATTTTAAAATAGTTCTGCTAATTGATCTAAAATAGTTTTACCAGTAACTACAGGCTACTAGGTTGGTCAGTGGATAGAGCACTGGACCTTGAGTCAGGAAGACTTGAGTTCAAATCTGACCATAGACACTTAGCTGTGTGACCCTGGGCAAGTCACTTAGCCTCTGTTTGCCTTAATCAAGGGAGAAGGAAATGGCCAACCACTCCAGCATTCTTGCCAAGAAAACCCCATGGACAGTATTGGTGTGCTATGGTCCATGGGGTTATGAAGAACTGAACACAATTTAATAACTAAATAGCAGTACTCTGATCAGGCATACCAGGAGATGACAAACACTCCTCATTCTCCTTCAGCTTATTCAGCTGATGGCTTTGCCTTCCTTTTGCCACACCATTGAAATATGTCTGAATTCTGATGAAATATTTGGGCAGTGAGAGCTGTCAATCACTATGATCTGAATAGCTATTCAGCATGATCTGCACAAGTAAGAAATAAATTTGCAGAGAAAATATTCTTGGTTGGACATCTTCTGGAAAGCCTGAGCTCTGTCAGAGAGAGGGGGAAAATCCCACAATATTTGAAAATTCATTTTAGCTGCAGCGATTGCTCTCTCTCTCTCTCCTCTCCATGTCCTCCCCCCTCTCCCACCCCTACCAGAAGTTGATAAAAGGAAAGCAAATGGGTTGATCAGACATTCCATGTCTCTTCTCCTCAGACTTGGATGCCATCTCTCCCATATAAAGAACACACAGCACCTGGCCAGCCATCTGTCACCATGATGCATTTCCAGTCTCTGATACATAAATGTTATTCTCTATATATTATCCCAGAGTCCACCTCAACGCCCACTCACCAGCACTGATTTGTATTATTAATAGGATTCATTCTGCCTCTGTTGCTTAGGATGAACATCTATTAACTGCAGCTCTCAAGGATTCCTTCAAAGTCCTAGCTAGCAATCTTGAATCCCTAAGAAAGTATTGCCTTTCATCCTTTATCAGCTAAATAAAAGGATCTCCAGTTCTCTGTTCCCTAAACACAGGGTTCCAAGGGTACTATTTACACCCAGTAGGGGGGGAAATGAAGGCTTATATTTGTTTTCTGTGTCAATATTGTATTTGAGTTTTTATGGTATGGTAGGATCAGCACTGGATTTGAAGTCATAATACATCATTTGAATCCCAGGTCTGTCACATAGTAATTGTGTGGCCTTGGATAAGTCATTTACCTCACTGAACTTCAGTTTCCTTAACTACAGAATGCCCAGTGTGGTATTTATATTACTACACAGTGATGACGTAGTAAAAGGCCTTGGCAAGCCTTAACAAAATCTATCATTATCACTATTATTATTTTTATTACAGAATTATCAGAGCTTTGAATTTTCTGGGGTTAAGAAGACAGTGAACTTTCACTGAATTGAAGTTTAAGAGGCCACCAGACAGTAACTTTTTAATTTATCTACTGGATATATCCACTAGTCATTGATGTTCTAATTGTTACAAAGAGGGATTTTGGTGAAGTCTGTCTGTCTCTCTCTCTCTCTCTCTCTCTCTCTCTCTCTCTCTCTCTCTCTCTCTCTCTATATATATATATATATATATATATATATATATATATATAATCTTCAGGTCTTCTCCCTGTAAGTTAAGAGATAAATCACCATTTTTAGTGAAAAGCACTATTTTCAATGAATGTGTTATAATGTGGGGGGTATTACATAATAATAGTCTCCCACATTTAAATAGTGATTTATAGTGTACAAAGTGTTTTTTTCCCTAACAGCAATCATCAGATTTATACAGAATCATTCAAGCAAAGTACTTAAGTAATTCTTAGAATCACTGTAATTCAGAACTAGAAAATAGTCTTAGAGATCATCTGGCTCAACACTTTCATTTTGACTAGAGGGAAAATAATCTTTGCTAGGACAGTTAGGTGGCATTAGACAGAGCACTAGTCTTGGAATCAGAAAGACTCATCTTCATGAGTTCAAATTTAGCCTCAGACACTAGATGTGTGACCCTGGGCAAGTCACTTAACCCTGTTTGTCTCAGTTTCCTCCTCCATAAAATGAGCTGGAGAAGGAAACGGCAAATCACTGTAATAGCTCTGCCAAGAAAATTCCGAATACGATCACAGAGTATTGGACACAACTGAAGTGCAATTGAACACCAATAAGGAAATAATATTTTAAAAGACTTTAATTTTCTTTTATGAATTAATGAGAAAATAATATATTGAGCATCTTTTGTGTTCACAGCTCAGTGAAATTCAAATGCTACCTTTTAAAACTGAGAAATCTCATATATTTAACTGGTAAAAAAAAAAAAAAGGTAAAGCATGTAGTATATCTGAGGGCCTTTTCTCTTAAAAATCCCTAAATTCATATAATTTGCAGTTGATGCAAATGTGGAATTAAAAAAGTCTGTTTGCAAAACTCAGATCTCTGTGGATTTGTAGCTTCTTTCTTTGGCCAGTTTAAAATCTAAGAAACACCGCATGATTTTAACATTCAAAGGAGGCAGCATCCGTAATTAGGATTTCAGATAAACAGCATAGTACCACATCTATCATTTTCCAGGATGGTGAAAAAAAAAGTTCCTTTAAAAAAATACATATCCTGTAGACATGTTCAGTGAGGCTCATCGGGAGCTTCTGCTGGAAGTTGCATCAAATGCCCAATGAAAGGAAAAGCAGTGCAGTTGCCTCATTAGTTGTCTTTCAGGTTTAACCCTTTACCCTCATCATTTTTAATTGCTTGCTCCATGAAAGGAGGTAAGATGACAATTTGTGCCAGTGATTCAGGTAGTGAGTGACAGCTGGGTAAGCTAGCTTATCTACCAGACTATTTGGCATTTAAAGGAGCAGTATCTTCCCCAAGACTAGGTTGGTATAAAATTGCATTGTGGTAATCAGATGTCCCTCTTTATAGGTTTTTTTTGTTAGGTTATTGGGTAAAGATCAAAGATTGAAGGGCAATCTTGTGACTAAATGGGCTACCTTCAAAGATGCCAGTGGTAGCATTGTACATAGAGCTATCTTCCCATTTGCTGTTGGGCCAATTGTAGTGGATGATGTGCTTGACTTGGAGTCAGGAAGATCTGAATTTAAATGCCACCTTTGATACTTATTGGTTGAAAAACTATAGGCAAATCACTTTCAACTCTCTGAGTATCACTTTGCTCATCTGTAAAATGAGTACTTACTTCATAGGGTTCTTGTGAAGTTCCAATGAGATGAGTATCAATTGCTTTGCAAACTTTAAAGCACTATGCAAATATTAATTGTAATTATGTACATAATAAAACAATAAAACTTCTATAATTTTAGGGAAGTAGTGTGGCAGAGTAGATACAAAGTTGGCCACAGGGTAAAGAAGACTTGAATTCAAGTCCCACCTTTGTCACATACTGACTCTTTGACTCTCTCTACAAATCAGTTAACCTCCCGTTGTCTCTTGCAACATTCTGAGGTGTAAGTTGCAGAGAATGGTGCACATTTGTACTGGAAGAGGAACCTCCTCATCAGAAGCTTACTACATCCGTACAATCACGGATCTAGTTTGTTTTTTCTAAGAACCCATTGAGTGCTTAGTTCTGTAATGGAAAGTGCTGGGGGAAAGTCAAAGAAGGAAGCAATGTGTCCCCAGCCTTTAAAGGTCTTGTCCAACTGTGATGACAGGATACATATGAAAAAATGGGGGATTTTTATTTTAACAAAGAAATAAACCAAGTGTTCATCAGAATTCTGCCTTTGCCCTTTACCGGCTGTACAATCTTGGGAAGGCACTTCCCTTTTCTGAGGTCTCTTTTATGTTTATACTATACTCCTATGATCCTACAGATATCACACATGACAAACTGAATGCAGAAATTCTGAAAGAGAATTCAGTGCAGGAATGAACAAGATCAAATGGAATTTTCTAGAAGAAACTTTCTGAAAGGGTAAAAATTCAGAATGCAAAGCTGAGGGTGAAATATTGGTAAATATTCAAACACAACATGGAATATCCATGTCAATGCTCAGATTAAGAGGACAGGAAACAGCACTTGAGGTGGGGATGTAAGAAGAGGAAAAGAGCTTTCCTAACATTGGTACTGAGGGCACTGAGATGGCACAGAGGATAGAGTGCCAGGAGTTAGGAAGACTCATCTTCCTAAGTTCAAATCTGATCTCAGACACTTAACTCTGTTTGCCTCAGTTTCTTCATCTGTGAAATGAGCTGGAGAAGGAAATGGTAAACCACTCCAGTATTTTTGCCAAGAAAACCCCAAATACGGTCACCAAGAGTTGGACATAACTGAAAACAACTAAAGAACAACAACCAAGTATGATACTCAGAACAGAACACAACAGGGAATCTTACCAGGGCTCACCATTAAAAAAAATATGTATTTAGTGATTACTACATATAAGGCATTGAGGGGGAATAATAAAGAAGTATAATGTATGGATCCTTGCCTTCAAAGATCTTACAGTTTAGCTCAATCAGTAAGACACCTGTGTGAAGAGATCTTTAATAATAAGAGCAGTATGTGATTAAGATCTAAATGAAGTATATAAACAATAAATGACTCTAGAAATTCAGAGGTGGGTTTAGTTTATTAAGAGAAACAAATACCTCTTGTGTATTACACTCTATGCTAGTACTATGCCATGGAGTAAGGATGAATTAAATATCATCTCTATCCTCAAGGAATTTATAGTCTAGTAGGGTCAGTAAATGGTAGAGTAAGCTTTATTAAAGCCTAGTAGGTACCAGGCACTGTGCTAAGCTCTGAGAACACAAAGAAAGGCCAAAATAAAAACAGTACCTGCTATTGAGGAGGTAACATCAAATAAGGGGAGATATGCATGTTTGTGATGCTGCTGTTTGGTGGTTTTCCAGCCATATATGACCCTGTGTGGCCCCATTTGGGGTTTTTTTGGGCAGAGATACTGGAGTGGTTTGACATTTCCTTCTCCAGCTTATTTCATAGATGAGGAAAATGAGGCAAACAAGTTAAGTACTTGCCCATGGTAACACAGCTAGTAAGTGTGTCAGGCCAGATTTGAACCCTGGATTTCCTGACTCCAGGCCTGATAGGCAGTTTTGTCACCTAGCTGACCCAATTAAGTAAGCAGCAGAACTGTGATTTGAACCCAGGATGCCTATTTTTTTCCTGTGTTATTTCCCCCCATGATACCACTTTGAAATGCATTTATAAAAGTACGTCCAGTAGGAGTCAAGTTTGACTTTCTCCTATTTCCTATAACAATAACCCCTTCTACTACTTTCATTACTTTGCCATTTCACTCCATAGTGTTTATCAGAGCTCAGTCTTGCCACACCCAATAATTGGGATGCTGTGTTGGCAAGATTAGGCTCTAGGGATTAGAAACATGAGCTTTTTGCTGTTATCTGAGGGAAAGCATCAGGGAAGTTCCCCAAGCATATGAATTTTACCCACATGAAATCAGAAGATTTTCTTTAGCCCTGGAGAGGTTTTGGTGATTTGCATTAAGAGCAGGGCTGAAGAGAGCAATGGGCCCTGTCCTAAAGGACCTAAATATTAATGGAACATGGGGAAGCACCAAGCGGAGAACACACCAGGGACACTGTGGCTTTCCACCATTGATTTACTTAAAAAGATGTCAGTCCCTCCTGGGTAATCGTTCACACTTCCTTCTGTGGCTGCATCATTCCCTTGACAGCCCAAAAGGAAAAGGCACGCCTATCAGGCAGATGTCAGCATAGAAACCTTGAGAATTTGACACATTGCCCTTGGTCAGTAATAGCCTGAGATCACACAGACATGAAATGTCACTAATGGCCCTCAGACCTCCCATCGCACATCATTCTGCCCTCTTTACCTCAACTACACTTACATTATAGTGAATATTGTCATTTAGTGACTCTATCTTATCTTTCTATCAGACTGTACGCTTCATCAGGGTAGGAATAGTATTCTTTCTAAACTTTGGATTAAGAGAAACAGAACATAATGTGGGTTTAAGAAATGTTTTTTGAAGGAATACGTGAATGAATCTTAAAAGAACAAAATTCTAAATTGTGAGATAGCTTTGCTGCTGAAAATAAGATTTGGATCTTATTCTAGAAGAGGTTTTAAGAAAGGGGAATTTTCAGGCTTAGTCTTTTAAAAGTGAGCAAATAAGTTATTTTGACTATTATAAATACCCAGATTAACTATAAAGGACATACGGAGAAAAATGTGCTCTGAATCCAGAGAAAGAACAGAAAACTGAATGTACAGAATAACATTACATATATACACATATGTGTGTATATACATATATGTATACACGTATATGTATGCAATACATATGTGTGTTTACATGTACATATATATAAATATATACACATTTGTGGATAGTAAGCCATCTTTAGTGTTGGGGGGAGAGGAAAGAAAAAAAAGAAAATCATATGATAATTTTGCTGTATATTTAAAGGAATAGTAAGTTATACATAGCAAATTTGCAGTTTTATATGCAATCATCTTTTTTTTAATGTACTATGGATGTAATATATTATGGAAATGCTTATTTTATTCCATAAACTAAAAAGAGAGAATCATTACTACAGCCAATCTCTTCTGGACATAGAAAATGTGGTCCTAACTATCAGATTGCTCATTCAAGATCAAAGAGTCAAATGTTATTTCTTTGATTGTCAGTATTAGCTAGCTACCCAGCTAACCACGTATGTGATTAGGTGCATGTGTGACTATTTTTTTTTTTTTTTGGTAAGAGAGTCTTAAAGGCAAACTGAGGGTCGAAGAGAAGCCAGCGGGAACTTGGCTCTCCAAGACTTCATCTGTGATCACTTTGCTTCAGTAAAGACTGCAGAAAGAGGCCATATGTTTGTAAAAACTGGTTAAGTACAATTTTCACCTTCGGATAGTGGAACCTGCTAATGTACTCTAATGAACAGGAAGGACAGTCATTGCCAAATAACAAATTTTGTGAATTAGCAAGTGAGAAAAGAACAAAAAAAAAGTAGGCACCATATGTGGATAGCTCAATGATACTACATGAAAATGATCCTTTTATTGCGATAAATGTAGTTAATTGTTCGTTAGTCATAATTGCTCATTATGTATGGCATAAAACTAATAGGTGGAGAGCTCACCATGTGAGCTATGCAATCTTCACCAGAGTGAGGTGAGACTGTTCCTCTTAGGGCAAGAGTTGTTGAGTTCATCTATTCTACAGTGAAAATGAATTGGATTCTTAAGGATTATTTGAAAGTGTTTAAATGAATTCACTTTAACATCAAAACATAAACCTATCATGTAATCTGCATGGGGCCCATGCATGGGATGCCTTATTTTTTGTTTTCTAAGAATCTAAAGCTCTCTTGAAGGTTCAGCCTTCAAGGAGCAGAATGAACAGAGCCCCAGGCCTGGCAGCAAGGACACCTGAGTTCAAATGTAGCCTTGAACACTTACTGGTTGTGTGACTTTGAGCAAGTCATTTAACCTATGTTTGCCTCATTTTCCTCAATTATAAAATAGAGACACAAAAGTATCTACTTCATCAGGTTGTTTGTGAGGTTCAAATAAGATAATACGTGTAAAGTGCTTATCTCTGCCCTTTCCTATCTCTTCCATGAAGTTTTTCCTGATTCCCTTATTTGTTAGTGTCCCTCAGGTTATTTTGCATATATTTTACACTTATCTGTGTACTTGATGCTCCCCTGACCCCAGAAGAATGTGAGTTCCTTGAGGGCAGAGGCGGTTTTGTTTTGAGCATTGCATTCCCTGCACAAATTACAGTGCTTGGCATAGCCAAGCTGCCTATTAAATGGCATCAAGCTGAAATGCCTTGGCTAGTTTTAATGATGTTATTCTGGTGGTGTCTCCAGACAGGTAGATAAAGTCTTCTGTTCTGATAACTGAGCCAGGATTACTGACATATAGAGCAATGTTTCCAGTTATGTGAGGCTAAATAAAGCTTCACAGAATAGATGCCTTCCCTTTAGCATCCTTTGTTGGGTTATCAACATCACACACCTGTCCCTGTCATGACTAAGATCCCAATGAGGTTGAATTTCCTCTTGGACCTCCCTCAAAGAAATAGACAAGGGAGGCAGAGAAGCCAAAGCAAGCTGTGAGTAGCCATGTGCAGAGAGTGGGAAGTAAGAGAATACAGATATGTGGCAGAAGTTGCCTGGAATGGAAACTAGACTGAACTACCAATTGTGACATTTATGGCAGGTGGTGAGCCACTTAGCAACACCTTTCTCCCCCCAACTTTCTCAGGACCTAGTGTTGGGGAAATTTATACCTAGAGTTCAAATCAATCCCTTTCTTCCAAAAATCTCTCCTCAAATTAGTTGGGGAAAGAGTAGAGGGGGAGAAAGAAGTGACCTGTCTATATTATACTATTATTATTATACTATATTTAAATGTTTGTCTTCCTTTTGCATTATTTTATACTGCTAATGTACATCTGGATGGTGTAGCGGACAGAGTGCCAGACCTAGAGGTAGGAAGACTCATCTTCCTCAGTACAACTCTGGCTTCAAATATTTACTAGTGTGTAACTCTGGGCAAGTCACATAATTCTGTTTGCCTCAGTTTCCTCATTTGTAAAATGAGCTGAAGAAGGAAATGGCAAACCACTCCAGTATCTTTCAAGAAAAGCCCAAATGGGGTCATGAAGAGTCAGATGTGACTAAAAATGACTAAAGAAGAACATCAAAGTAGGGCTAATAAATTGCATGGTCATTTATGGTGATTTTATCTAATACTGTAAATTTATAGTTCAAGATTAAGAGAAGGGAGGTTAGCTCATGGACAGAGAGATTTCTCTGATCCTATGCTGGGACGGAAACCAAGTTGTTCAGAAAGAATTTCAATGAGTCTGATACTTTTCTGAGGTATTCCAAAGCATGTCCACTAGACTACTTTGAACCTGAAGAATATATTAATAAGGAGACAAATCAGTAGCATAAAGAAGTAGGGATCTGGCGTAATTGTCACAGTAATTCTCTCAGGGATGAATCCACACAACATGGTGCTCTTCTTCCTACTAGGGGGCATGGTAACAACATAGGTTATTATAATGCAAAGGAAGGGGTTAAAGAGATAAGAGATTCAGACAAACTGGTCTAGGAATATTTGAAGAGGCTATGAACACTTTGTATAGTGGGATCCCTTGGAAGTCACACAAAGGAGTAAACCCTTGAAGAAATATAAGGATTGTATGAGGAAGGAGTGCTTTCCAGTGTGGAGTCGGTGGGGGTGGTTTGTGCAAATCTCTAAATATGAAGGGGATTAGCTTGTAGTCCAATTTGGCTGGAACAAAGAGTACACAAAAAGCTACATGTGAAATAAGTTTGGAAAGGTACATTCACACATGTCATGTTCTGCTCTCAGATACTGCAGTGTGTGTGTGTGTGTGTGTGAATGTTCTCTGGGGGCAGAAGCATGGTGGAGGAAGAACCACAGCTAGAACAAATAGCATGAGGTCAATCCAATCAACAAGTATAACTTTGAATTTTATATATATAGAAGTAGCTTTGAGATTGCCTGCAAGAGAAGATTATGCTGAAATAATCTGCTTTGGAGATTTCCAAGACTGAGAGAATTCATGTTAAAGAAACCACAAAAAGTGCCTCTTTCACATGATTAAAATCAGCTGTATGACTGGCCAGAGATGGGGCTTTGCATCAAGTGTTACAACTGAGGCGCATGGATCAGGGCAGAAAATGGAACTATAAGGCTCTAGAACTTGAGATGGGCAGTCAGTCATAACTCTAGCATTTGGATTTGACTATCAAGAGGAAGCAAATACATAAAGCCAATCTCCTTTACCCCAGTCCCCACCTTGGAAGTCCTTATGTCTCTCACTTTCTCTATATGTCTCCCTTCCACCTAACACCCTAAAGGGAAAGGGACTTGGTTCTTTTCATCTGACTGCTCACATCCTAAATATTAGTTACTTATTGTGATAGAGGACATTAAAAGATGATGGAATTTAGAGCTGGAGGAGTCCTCATAGATCACTGAATTGAAACCCATTATTTTGATGACTGGTCAAACGTAATCCCTAAAGGGGTGAAGTAACTTGCTAAAGGTCACACATTCAGTAACTACTAGGACTGAGACTATAAACCAGGTCCTCTGGCTCCAAGTCCAATGTTCTTAACAGCTAGGTGACAGAGTAAACAGACTACTGGGCCTAGAGTCAGAAAGACCTCTGACACCAGCTTTCTGATCCTGGGCAAGTAAGTGACTTAGACAAGTAAGTGAAATCTCTGTGTGCCCTGGTATCCTCAAATATAAAATGGGGATTAAAATAGCACCTACCTCAAAGGGTTGTTATGAGGATCAATATTTGTAAGGCATTTAGCACAGTACCTGGCATATAGTAGGTATTTAATAAATGCTTATTAACCTTATCTCCTCTATCCCCCCTTTTCATACTACCTTACCTCCTAATTTGACTATGCTTAGCTTTTTGGAAGTAGATTTCTCCTTCTTAGTCTCCTTTGCTGGATCTTCATCCATGTCTCTCTACTCTGTGTGTGTACCCCCTTCTCTTTCTACATCTCTACCTTGGTGATATTATCAGCTTCCCTGGATCCAACTATCATTTTTAGGCACATGATTCCAACTTCTCTATATCCATCTCTAGCCTTTCTTGAACTGCCTTCTTGTACCCTCTACTGCTTATTAAATATTTTGAATCTTAAAATCAACATGTCCAAAACAAAACTAATTATCTCCCTCCCCTATGCTGCCTCTCTAAGAATCCCTTGCTTCCTTTTAGCCTGAGCTCAAATGATACCCTTTACAGAAGACCTTTTATGATCCTCCCTCTTCCTAATACTTTGCCTTCCATACAGTTACTCTGTATGTATCTTATGGTATATGCCTATGTATGTACATATATTATCTTTCATTAGAATATAAATTCTCTGAGGACAAGGATAGTTTGTCTTTTCTTTGTACCCCTAGGACTTAGCACAGTACATAACACATAGTAGGTACTTAACATGATTGACAGTGTCAATGTCCAAACTGGGAGAAGGAGATGATGGCTTGAATATAGGACATGAAGAGATATGATAACTAGATCCAATTTTGCTATGAAAGTGGGAATGGAAGCATTTGTTGAGTAGAGAGTACTGACTTAAAGGGTTTGGAAAACAAAAAAAGTTTAGATTAGAAGCCATCCTCGCTGAAAACTCCTCATGGAGCTTATGATGTTTTCAAGTTTACAAAGTGTTCCCCCCTTCTCCCCACCCCCCAATACCTTCTGAGAGAGAAAGGGCATATTTCCCCCATATCACAGACCAGGAAATTGAGAAAACAGAGGGGTGAAGTGCCTTGCCTATTATACCACAGTTAATTAGTGCCAGTCTTTAAGTGAACCTGCTACAGATTCAATAACATTCATTCTAAAGCTCCACCCCCCAAAAAACCTATAAAAACATTTTTTTAAATGCACCTTGGCAATGCTATTTTATTTACAGCTGGCAACATAAAACTTGTATCTCCCTTCAGGTTTTCTTTATAATGAATCCAATATCATAATCTAATACCATAACTGAATTTATATCTTCAACAGATAATGAAATACTAGGATGCAGTCTTCTTTCGTACGAGAAAAATCAAGCCCAAAGTAGAAGGGATGTGAGCAGTAAAACCTGGGAGAAATAATACATCTTTCTGGAAGTTCCCCACCTGGTGTTCCTAATTTTATGCTTATACTTTCCAGCATGTTCACCCCAAAATATTGCACTAATAAACTCTTAGTGTCTTTATTTAATATTTATAGCACTGGAGGAGTGGGGGTGGGGAGAAACCAAAGTCTGCTAGTAAAAGGAAGACTCGTGATTCAAATGACTTCAGCTGTGTGCAAGTCTGACGATCCATTCCCTGGCGATCACCTCCGAAAAAGCTTGCAATTTAATGAGGCTGTTTTGATGCTGCCTGCTCTGGAAAGGATGTTTTTATGGTCTAGATTATTAATTAACTGTCCTCAGTTTAAGAAAATGAAGGTGGGGGAAAGTGCAAAAAAAAAAAAAGCAAGATGACGGAATGCAAACTATGGAATATTTTTTATGTAAAAGTTCTTTTCTTGGCATTGCAATTGAAGCTGAGATATGAAACCCTCATTAGCGAATCTCAGTGATTTCCCATCAAAATGAAACAACCATAGCTCTTAATTTGGGCAACAGTTCTAACTAAACCCTCTCCACCCACCACCCCTGAAACGACAATGTAACAAGAAAAGTGATATGTAGCAAATCCAACTACAGAGGAACAAAGTGTTGATAACTTTCAGGCTTGTGAAATGTCAAGGCCTTCTCATTAAAACACTCTAGTAATAAGCACCCGAAGGATAACATGGTTAATGGCTAATGACTTGCTCTTCATTTTTCTAGTACTTAGCAAGAGGCGGTGAAGACAGATGTTTTTCCTTTGTGAGGAAAAAAAAGGTCTTGGCTTGCTGCATGCAGCCTGTCTGGGAAGGACCATTTGACCCCTGCACAGGAGCAATAAGGCATGAGTGCTTCTGGGCAGGAGCAAGGGGATATTCTGAGAGAATGTAGAGAAAACCAACAAAGCAGGCTTTCATCAGCACAGTAGTGCTCCAAGTGAAGAGATATGTCATCTCCCCAATTAGACTGCAATATCCTTGAGGGCAGGGACTGCCTTTTGTTTCTTTTTGTACCCTGAGTGCTTAACACAGGGTCTGGCACACAGTAGGTGCTTGATGTTTTTTGATTCATTGATTGAACTGAGTGAAATGATTTATATATGGTCTCTGCAATTAGAATGTGAGCTCCCTGAGGACAAGGACAATGTTTTTTTGCCATTCTTTGTATCTCCTGTGCCTAGATCATGAAAAGTGACTAAATAAATACCAAATGACACAAGAGAATACACATTTAATGTTGAATCCATGGCTCGTGACTGAGGTCCACCCAGAATACTACCTCTGGAAGGCTACTTGGTGTGGCACCGCTGTGGATGCACTAGCTCTCTCTTTCTAAGCGCATCTATTTATTTACTGTAATGTTAATGTAAAGTTAAAGATCTTCCCTGCCCATTAATAGCTCTCAGGAGGGGCCCATTAAGGGGAGCTTGATTAGGGGAAGCTTGTTTGGTCCAAGACGCATACCTTTTGTTAATTTCTAAAGAGCATAAGATCTTCCCCATCCATTAATGGGCCTGCCCATTAAGGGAAGTTTGATTAGGGGAAACTTATTTGTTTTGTAGGAAGGCTCACACCTTTTGTTAATTTCTAAGGAGACACTGGTTCTCTAGGGTTGTGATGCTCTCTGACTCTGAAAAGTGTGAAGTGTGGTTTTGTTTTGGGGCTTACTCACTGGAAGTGTTTGTTTGACAAGATGAGACTCTGGGTAGCCTCTAAGGAGCCCCTGGGTTTGAAAACCCAAATGTTGGTGCTTCGCTTTCTGGTAACTATGTATGTATGTAATAGTCAGACAGCTGGATCAGTCTGTTCATTTGTGATGTATGTAATGCTTACTTGAAAAAAGCAACCTGCACCTCCTGGAATCCTGAATTCAAATTGTATCAAGGTTAATGTTACCCCTCTGTTGTGGCTAGGTAAAATAAGGTCAGCAGCTTTTTTGACTTATCAATCTGGCCTTTCCTAAAATATAGCTTCAAAACTGAGTCATTTAGCTGAATAGAAGGTGTTCCCAAGAGCAAGACTGTATGCTACTACTTTTGGCCAAACTCCTGAGACATCTGTTAAATTCTGTAGATAAATGATAGCAAATTGCCTTTAACAATATAGAATTTAAAATTTTATTCGGCATTTGTTGTAAACAATGGATTCACATTGCCTCCCCCTATTCCCACAGCCCGAACATTTCATCCCTCTTTTTTGTTTCTGCTGGAATACTATGATAATACCTGTCCTGGGACTTCATCCACCAAAAAAGGCAAATAGAGAGAAAGAATGATTATAGAGTACATTACATGCTGGACTGAAACAATTTTATAAATTGAAGAACTTCTATTCTTTCTCTCCTTAAAGGAAATTATACCAATGCTAGCAAATTACATTTTATGATTTCATATTACCAGTAAGTATTCCCATTTATCTCTACTGATATGTGTATGATATATAATACATATATGTAAACATACATATATACACCCATACATGCATACATATGTGTATGTGCATATTTGTGTGTCTTTATATGTAAATACATAGAGACATATATAGTGTATCTGTGTTAGTGATATATATGTATTGTGTGCTGATATATATACTTCAACTGACATAATATATGCACATGTGTACTATATTTCAACTAATATATATATGTATATATACATGTACTGGTATATATATATATACGCACACTTCAACTGCTATATGTGTGTGTTTGTATGTGTATGCTGATGCACATATACTTCAACTGATTTAGATATATAGAGCTGTATCTATCTATATCTCTATCTACATACATATATATGATCTTTAAGGTTTTACAAAGCACTTTAGATGTACTGTCACATTTGACCTCACATATGATATTACTTTATTGCTGTACATTATTAACCTACAAGGAGGCATGAGCTATTATTACCCTCATTTGATAAATAAGGAAACTGAGGCATCAAGCAGTTAAGCAACTTCCCCAAGATCACATGGATACTGTCACAGGTAGGATTTGAACTTGTCCAATATGCTGCCCACTTTACTACCTAATTTTCTCTATTTATAAAGAGCTAGAAGTCTGCTACATAAATATGTTTACAGACATGCTCAGTTTGAGTCTGATGAATTTGTTATCTCACTGATATGAGTACTCCCTACAAATGTGCAGATGATGACGCATCCTCCCCATTTTGATCCTTTTCCTATATCTTCTAGTAAATCTTTCACAGGGCAGTTCAGGTCTCTTTACTTAATTTAATGGAAAAGTTAGGTTGATCATTTCCTTAGTTCTCATTCTGACTTCATTGCTGGAATGCCTCTACTTTCACTCACTGATCTGAATTTGTTCTCCATATTTGATTGGCTATAAGTTGTAGCCTAGTACATATCTCTCCACTATCCTTTGGTTTATCCACAGCTTAAATTTGTTGGAATGCAGCATTCCATGATTCTAGTCATTTAGCATTGTAGGAAGAATACTGTTTTTTGTTTGTTTTAAAGACAGAACTTTCAGAGAAAGGTTTGAGGTTATCAAAAGCACTGAATAATTTCTTATATGTTATTCTTGCTATTCAACTGTGAGTACAAATCACTGTCACTCTGAAATTTCTATTCAAGACATATATCCTGATGGGTCAGTTGGGTGGGCAATCATTTAAGTACCATATAGATCAAACGTTAAGTATATATATATGTGTGTGTGTGTGTGTGTGTGCGTGTGTGTGTGTGTATGCATATACATATGTAAAACTACACTGTACCTCTCTCTTCCATTTTCCTTTTAAGTTTTGTCTGCCCCAACTAGAATATAATAAACTTCCTGAAGATAGGGGCTGCCTTCCTTTAGGTTTGTTTTTATAGTCCCAGTGTTTCTTGCCTGACATATAATAAGCACTTAACAAATGCTTGTTGACTCCTGTTGACTGACTTCTTGTCTTCAGAACTGACTTTCTATTCACCATGCAACATTTCTCTCTCTCTCTCTCTCTCTCTCTCTCTCTCTCTCTCTCTCTCTCTCTCTCTCTCTCTCTCTCTCTTTCTCTCTTCCCCCCCCTCCTCTCTTTTTCACTAAAATTCTACTTTATTCCCTCGTCTTGGTTTAGAGGTGGCCCCAGAGAAAGGTCAGGCTCATCTAGTAGTACTAGGATATCCTACAACCCAGCTGGAAAGCCTTTTATTATATGGCTGGCAATAGTCTGCACGTTTGCTGGCTGACAACCAGACTGGCTAAGTGTGAAGAGGCTCATTGCCAGAAGGCTGGTCACCAGGTGACTAATTCTTTTTGGCCACAGCAACCTCATGAACATGAAAGCAGAGAATAACCACATGATGCAGTCACAGATCTTAGTGTAACAAATGAGCATGCTTCTTTCGGACCATGCCACACACACACACACGTACATACACACAGAGCGTTCCCCAAGTTTTAATGAAGGTTTAAGTTATTAAGGTTTATTTGGGTTGTTTTCCATCCCATTCATGCCAATTCCATTATTATCAATGAAGTTATTAAAGCTTAAAACTTCACTAAGACTTTTGGGAGAGTGTGTGTATGTATGTGTGTGTGTGTGTGTGTGTGTGTGTGTGTGTGTGTGTGTGGTATATATTCTGAAGGAGGGAGAAGAGAAGGGATTTGGGGGGAGCAGGATAGGGAGTGGCAGAGGGTTGGCCTCAGAATCTGGAATACCTGGGTTTGATTTCTCTGCCTCGGGTTTATCTTGGCTTTGTGACCCTGGGCAAGGTAGTTAAGCTCTCAGTGCCCTCAGACAGTTCACTAAGACTGTAAGTTGCAAAGGAAGTGGTGATCAGTATTGGGAGAGGAAGTTTTCTTGCCTGGGAATTCTCTCTATCAAGGAAATCATAGATCTAATTTAAATGTATATATGCATAAACATGTCTAACATGCATTTACTATATGTGCATGTGTGTATATATACACACATTTATATCTGTATACATACATAGTACATGCATGTACACATATGCATGTGCATGCATTTATCTTTGTGCAAATGTTTTCAGCAGTTTGTAAACTTTAAAGAACTATACAGATGTTTGCTACTATTATTATTATTACCATTATTATTGCACAAAGTAACTCAAAAGTCTTAGGGCAATTTTAAACTTTGTTTTTCTGTTTTTTAACCAATAATAGCTCAAATCTTCACCAAGACTTTTGGGACAGCTTATATTTAAAAATAATTATCATATTTACTTGATAGTATTGTTTTAAACTGAACTAAGACTTTTGGGACACTATAGAAATTCATTCATTCATTCTTTCTTTCTCTCTTAAAAAGACTAGAGATGCGTAGACAGAATTGGAAAGGAACTCAAGAGGCCTTCTATTCTCCAATTCACAGAAGAAGCAGCAGCTTTTATAATCTCTGACATGTGGTTGCTAGCCTCCATTTGAAATCTCTATTGATGGGGACCTTACTACGTGTCAGGAAAGTCCTTTTTACTTGGGGTAATTCTAATTTTTAGGAGGTTTTTTTTTTTCCTTATAAGGAGTCCAAATCTGCCTCTCAGGAAATCCCTTCACTGTTTCTGTTTCTGCCTTCTGGGGCCAAGAAAAACAAACCTAATCCTTCTTCCACACAATAGCTCTTCATGTATTTATTAACAGCTATTTTTGTCCTCCCTAAATTATCTTATTTCCCAGACTAAATACCACTAGTTCCTCCACCTGATCTTCCTTTGATTTCCTTTTGCCATCTTGGTTGACTGCTTGTGGATATATTCCAGTTTATCAAGTCCTTCTTAAAATATGACACTCAGAACTGAACCCTATATTCCATATATAGTCTGACCAGAGCACAGTACCAATGAGTATAACTTTCCTCATTCCAAATATTACAGCAATGTAACCTAGAATATGGCCACATAATGAGAAGACAAGATTCATTAGAAAAGACCCTGATGTTGGGAAAGAGGGAAGGTAAAAGGAGAAAGGGATGGCAGATGATGAGATAGTGTCATGGAAACAATGAACATGAACTTGGACAGCCTTCAAGAGATAGAAAGGCCTGGCATGCTGTGGTCCATGGGGTCACTAAAAATTGGACACAACTGAATGACTGAACACAAACCTAAAATATCATTAAGCTTTTTGTTATTGGCCGTTGCAGCGTACTGAACCTTCAGTCTCCTTAATTCTCCACATCATTTTGTTGTCCATTCATTTATGTCCAATTCTACATCCAGGTAGTAAGATTTTTAAACATACACTCAGGACTTGACAAAACACAGTATGCCTTTCATGGACTCCCTCCTCTGTGCGTGCGCTCTCTCTCTCTCTCTCTCTCTCTCTCTCTCTCTCTCTCGCTCTCTCTCTCTTTCTCTCTCTCCTCGAAAATGAAGGACAAACACAACCACCACCTTCCCTGTACATTTTACCATTGTTGCCTTCAATAATTGCCTTCCTAATTTGAAGGCAACCTTTAATCACCTCCAATGACTGATTCCCCTACATGTTAATGCTTCTCTTCCCCCCAAACACATTGCATGCATTTTGTATTTATTTATCTTTATTCATATTGTTCCTCCCCCACCACCCCCCAATTAGGATGTTAGATCCTTGAAGTTAAAGACCTATTTTTACCTTTAAATGTTTAGTACAAAATCTCGCAAAGAACAAGCATTCTCCAAATTCCTTTCTGTTAGTAGTATTTGTTTGCATTTCATAGTATCTGCCATTTGTGTGTGTGTGTGTGTGTGTGTATACATATGAGCTATATTTGTGTGAGGAAGAGTTCTATTGCACTACTGTCTATTCTAAATTTTCTGCAGTGAAATAAACCTGGTTATGCCATCCATCTCCCATTAGCACCTGTGGCCACTAACATTTTCCTCCCTGCTGATATTGTTTTCACACCTCTTTGTGTGCATCAAACTGAGCAGAAAAACCTCTTCCAGGTTTATTCTCATGTCTTATAACGTTCATCAACTGCAGAACTGAGGAGCAAGGCCTGTCTTCCTTGTTCCCTTGGTGCAGTGGTGAGTATAATGTGAGGGCTTAGCAATCATCATGATGCTAACAAAAGTGTGAAAACAGCAGTCCTGATAATAAAAATAACAGGAAACCAGCCAATGATAGGACGTGTTTCTCTCAAGCACCCAGAAGGTAATCTGCAAAACAAGTTCCAGGCTAACAACAATAGATTCTTTGCTCTGAAATGGCATCATTTTGTGCCAAAACCAGACATGAAAAACCTTCATACACCAGAATGCAATTGGATTTGGAAGATGCACTTGGAACCTGTTAGGAACGAGGAGCAAAAAACATGTTGGGGGAGAGAACTGGGTTTTGGATGCAATTCCCATCCCATATATGCCAACCTCATTATCAACATAGCTCCCCAGGGTGGCTTTTGATCCTTCTACCCACTCTAAACTAATTCAAGTAAAGACAGTGTTTAAGGGGAAGAAAAATCATATTTTGCTTTGGTTTGGGAAACACTGAGAAGAAGAAGGACCTCTGGAGAGAATGATGCCTTCACTCAATGGACAATAGGATAAATCACTGCACTGTTTTCAGAAGGACCACCTAATTCTTCCTAAGTCAGGAGATGGGTCCAATTAAACTGGTCTCTTTTCTGTATATTAACATGCTTCATTCAATTTTTCCAAAGCTAAGACCTCAACTCTCAAGCCCCTAAGGCTTTCTATTTAGGGTCAATCAATCTCTTGAACTACAGCAGTGAAAACATACCCAAGAGCTGTGATTGAGAAAATAAGACAGTGGGTACATTTTGTTTTACAAATCAACTCCTCTGGGTATGTGTTAGAAAATATACTTCAAGCAATATCTTTTATTTTGTAGGATGAGAATGGAATAAACCCAAAGTATGATCTTGGTTTGTCTCAGTCTCAATTCACCCACTGGCACAGTTAGCTTTAACATACCACCAGGCTGGGTCAGTCCAGTGACCTGGAACTTGTTGGAATGGATTGGATTAGATTGGCCAAAAACAAACAAACAAAAAACCCCAAAATAACCAAGTAGGAGACCTTGCAACAAAATTCATTTGGAGAAACAAAGATCTATAATATCAAGGAAAATGATAAACAGAGATGGCAATGACAGAGGTAGAGACTTCAAGTTAAACTATAAAACAGCAGTCATCCAAATTACTTAGGAAAAGACTTCCTGTTTGACAGGAACTTTTGGGAAAACCAGAAAGTGGGCTGGTAGACATAAGACTTACAATAACATCTCATACCGTATTCCACAATCAATTTAAAGTGGATGAGCTTTTTGTTAAAGGTATTACAGATGATGCAAAAAAAAAATTAGAAGAGAAGCAAGTTATATGCTTTTCACAGCTAGGGGTAGGAGATAAATTTAAAACCAAATAGAGTAAACTATCAAAAATAAAATAGGTAATTTTGATTACCACAATTTAAAAGTTTTTGCACAAATAAAATTAAAGCATCTAGGATAAGAAGAGAAGTATTAGTGTTGGGGAGGGCTCTTATTCACTGTATTCCCTGCCCCAGCATAATGAACCAGCAAAGGGTACAGGGTCAAACAAGGTTTGCCTGACAAAAATATAAGGTGACCTAAGGGACCATGTGTGGGAGGGTGGAATTTCTCTGAATGGCACCTGCACAGATGCTCTTGTGTTTACCTGGATTGAGGTAAGGTTTTAACCACCCTTAAGTATCTATGCTGGAGCAGAAAAAAGCAAGGTATAAGATTAGACAATCTGAGGAGTGGGTGAAACATGTGAGGGGGAGTATGGTGTGACCTATCTTTCTGCCCTGTAATTGGCTGTTAATATAATTATTGGGATCATGCCACACCTCCTTCACTGGTCAAGGCACTCACTTCCCATGCCACTGGTGCAGCGCATAAAACACTGCACACAGATTAGAAAGACCTAGGTTCAAAACCTATTTCTGACACTGACTATGAAAATAGGCAAGACAATAGACAAATGAATCTATGTTTCCTTATCTATGAAATGGGGAATAATCCCTGAAGTGTCTACCTCACAGGTGGACATAAGATTCAGAGAAAACAGTCCAAGTGTAGGGTAGTCTAAAGCCTGGGCCATTTGTTACTGGTCAAATTTGAACGGGAAAGGCAGGTATGTGGGGCAGAAGTACAAAAGATGATGATTTTGCTCTTTTAACTTAGCTTTTCTGACTATATCTGAGCTAAACTGAAGTCTTATCTCAGACAACTCTATGATTTAGGGTTAGAAATTGCTTGCAACTCACACAACCGCTAATGGAAATCCTATGCCCCCCATCTCAATTACATTCTAACATAGCTCTGCCATATACAACCAACGTATGAGCTAGGACTAGAAATCTTTTTAGGATTGGTGAGCAAATGAATGTGAGCAAGTACGAAAGCAAAGACAAAAAGGTAAAATCACTGTCCTCTACCACCTTGCCCCATATCTCCGACTTTTATATACAAGCATAGTTGGCAACAAACTTCTCAGGGTTTGAGCTTTGTAAACTTTAAAACACTCTATAAATATAATTTTTGTTATTATTGCTGCTGTTATTATTATTATTTGAGATGGCAGCAGTAATATCTTAATTAGTAACATTAATATTGATAGCTAACTACATAGATCTCTGTATATATATGTGTGTGTATATGTGCATGTGCATATATATAGATATATAAATATATGCATGTATTTGTGTGTATATATACATACACATACATATCTATATACACATATATGTAAATATATATCATTGGAACCTCACAACAATCCTATGAAATAGATAGTTTGCATTATTGTCCCCATTTTAGAGATGAGGAAGACAACTCAGACAGGTGAAATAGCTTGCTCATCATCACGTAGCTAGGGAGTGCTGAAAGATAAATAACAGCTGATATTTACATAGGACTTTAAAGCTTGCGAAATGCTGCATGAATAGTAGCTCATTGGAATCTCATAATGAATCTGTAAGATGGGCACTATGGCTATTATTAGAATACTCATTTTACAGATAGAGAAATGGAGACTCCACAAGGTGAAGTGACTTGCAGGATCTGGAGCCAGGTCTTTCTCAAATGAAAGGAATGCAGTGCTTTTCCCATTCCCTTCCCCATCTAAAGTATAGCCCCAAAGCTCTGAAAATGTAAATTCACCGAAATCATAAGTTGCTTTTTGTGATTTTCTTAATGAAATATTCTAAAAACTCTCAAAGACAGATTTTTGAAAGATGCCCCTTTTCCCACTCATCACCTCTCTTCGAGTTTTGGCAAATAAAGATCTCTTATACATCTTCTACAGCATGTAGTACACTTTGGGCATTCAATATATATTAGGTGGTGATGAAAAAGATGTTTGAATTGACAGTTTGTACAATGGGGAGAATGGCCCCAGGGAATAGCCTTTAATATACAAGAAACAAGATCTTGGCTATTTTTAGAATCTGCCAGCATCTCATTAGGGTCCTGCACATCATGATTGTGCTAATGAGATCATTTGCAATTAAGGTCCAGGTAGAGGGATGGCTTGCTTTATTGTGTGAGAGAGGCCCCATTTCCCTGCTCAGCAGCTTTAAACAACCCCACATTTCTCTCAGTCACGCCACAAGAGCACTACATGATTAAGTCTCTACTTAATCAGGGAGACAAACTGATTGACCTCACGGCTTCTCCATGATTTTGCTGCATTTCAGAATAAAATACAATTTGTGGCCCCTACCTGTCAAGGATAGTTTTTTTTTAAAAAACAACCCATAAACTCCTTGTACCAGGAAATGGCAGGCACCAGCACTCTCCTCGTCCCCCATCTTAGGGATTTTTCCCTTAAAGATCTATAGAGGAAAGACAATTCTGAACACTGACAAGAGTCTGAGAGGTGAGAAGTCAGTTACTAGTACCCAGACTAGCTTGGATAAGAACAATTTCAACACATGAAGGGGAACAGAAGTCACTGTAACACACAACAGCCCTTGTGTGGAAAAGGAGTATCTGTTGCAAAAAAGCAATCTGAAGCCAGTGAGAGTCAGGAGAGCAGAAATGACTACAGGCAAATATTGTTGAAACTTTCTAATTCTGTTTTAAGGGAAGGTCTGTCTACAGGATCCCTCTCCTTCCTCAACTCCTCAGGCTAATGGGATTAAAGGAACTCTCATGAAATGAAATTTCTTAAGGTGAGAAAAGCAGAAAGAGATACCTTTCTACTGAATTATTATGAAATAACTCTTTATCATCTAGCTTCCATCTATATTTCCAAACAAATTATACATTGCTCCCCTTATAGACTCTATATCTCAGCAAAACTGTCCAATGTACCATAATCTTTACATTCTACCTCCCATCTCCGGGTCTTTACATAAACTGCCCCCTATACCAGGGACGCTCTTTTTCAATTCTACCTTTGAAAGCTCTACTTCCTTCCTTTCTTTTTTTTTTTTTAAATTTATTTATTTTTTAGTTTTCAACATTTACTTTCATCAGATTTTGAGATTTAAATTTTCTCCCTCTCCCTCCTTTCTCCCCCTCCTCCCCAAGATGGCATGCAGTCTGATACGGGCTCTACAAATACATTCCTATTAAACATATTTTCTCATTAATCATGTTGTAAAGAAGAAATGAGAATCAATGGGAGGAACCATGAGGACCGTGAGAAAGCAGAGACAAATAAAAAACAAAATGAGAGGCTGCTTCCATCTGCATGCAGACTCCAAAGTCCTCTCTCTGGATGTGAATCTTCATGAATCTTTTGGAGTTGTTTTAGATCCTTGCATTGCAGAGAAGAGCTAACTCTATCAAAGCTGGTTATCAGACAATGTTGCTGTTACTGTGTGCAATGTGCTCCTGTTCACTCTACTTTCTTTCAAGGCTCAGTTTAAGTGCCACCACCTACGAGAGGCTTCCCTGACTACCCTAGGTGTTACTGTTATTTACTTTGTATATACTTCACATTGACTTATCTGTGTACATGTGTGTATCCCCTGATAGAATGTAAGCTGTTTGAGGTCAGGGACTATTTTTTGAGATATTTGTTTACATTAGCACATAATAGATGCTTAATAAGTACTATTTGAATGGATAAGATTATAAATTAGTTTATATTTTTACCTTGATGGCTTTTCCTTCCAGCAACAGAGGTAGTGACCCCCTCCCTGCATTTTTGACCTTTTGGATCTTGTATTTTTCATTCATTCGTTTTCTGTTTATTTATTTATTACATGTTTTTCAAATAAGATAGATCCCAGGAAGCTAGGAAGTCTTACTCTTGTTCTTTTAGCGTCTCAGATGTACCTATGTAGTTCCATCTTAGATTTATAGACTGTTAATCAACAAACATTTATTAAACACATACTATATACTAGGAACTGTACTAAGCATTTATTAGAGCTGGAAGAGATCACTAATATTATATAGATTCATATTATAGGTAAGGAAATTGAGGCTTGGAAAGGTGAAGTGATTTGTCCAGTGTCACACAGAAAGGAATTGTCAATGCCAAGACTGGAACTCAGATCTTCTGGCCCTGAATTACCTTTTTCCTAGTATACTGCCTCAAAAAGATCTATTGTCTTTCGCTCTTCATGCATAACTAGAACATCTCCTTTCCCAGACATGCATGTCCTCAAAAATGTTTTTATGCTATTTCTTTGAGTTCAAGTTACAGTCTGCTTATGCCTATCATTGTGTTTGGGTTATTAGTAACTTTATTTTCTCTTACATAATGAGTTTGATTCCCAGCTGTGCTACTTATTACCCTATGACCTTGAGTGAGTTACTTCACTTCTCTGTAATCAGGTGATTAGAGGAGATAATCTTGAAGGTCCCTTCTACCTCTAAATCCTATAATCCTGATAACAATTCATCGTTATTGGTCAGAATTAAATCCAAACCAGAATTTCTTCTTATTGCTGCCTCTACCTCTTGAAAGATTGAAACTGCCATGAAAGGAGGAAGATTTTATTCACTTCTCTTATGTCAACAAAAAATCTAATTTCAATCAGAATCATTCAACAGACATTTACTAAACCTTATTATGTGCAGAGAGAAAGCATGGTAGGGCAGGCTTTGGCGTCAGAAGGACCAGGATTCGAGTCCCACACATGTTGGCTGTGTAATCCAAGGAAAGTCACTTAACTTCTTTCTCAGCGCTCCAGGAAACACTTTAGCATGAAAAAATGCTAGTGCAGTTGCCAATCTGGATGCAAAGAGGGATTCTCTATACAAATGAAGTTTTCAAGTCAATGAAAAACCAAAAACAAATAAACTGTAGAACTCTATGCTAGGCTCTGGAAGTGATCCAATATTTAGATAAAACATGGAATTTTGTCTTTATGGAGCTTTAGTCTGGTAGAAGGATAAGAATCACACAGATGATTATTATATCCATGGACGTGGGTATGAGGAGATATGTAACATGCAACATTTCAGCATTTAATAAAACATATATACACATACACATGTATGCATGTGTATATACATATGCATGTACATATGTATGTGCCTATGTGTGTATATATACATACACATACATATATACATACATACACACATATACACATTATATATATATATATATATATATATATATATATATATATGTATGTATGTATGTATATCCCTGCCCAGGGCTACATTTTGATGATTTTCTTTTATCCCTCAGCCTTCTTTCCCACCTGAAACTCTGAGTGAGGGGTCCTACTGGTGAAAAAAAAAAAGGCTTGAGAAGTCTAAGATATCTTCATGCACAATTAATGCATCTTTTGATAATGATGAGCTATTTTTTGTGGTCACTACCCACTTCCTTCTGAAAAGATATTTTATATTTTTTTTTAACTGAAGGGAACAAGGGATGATTTTATGATGCCTTTAAGATAACTGGAGACAGATACATGAGAGTACTGTAAGGCAAAGCTGGGAATCACGGGTGTGGACAATAGGAGTCCATTGACTTGGGGAGGGTCACAATGACAGGTACATATAGGAATATTTGCTTTTGATTTTGCTAGCTGCCTTCCTTCTTGCAATCCTGGGGATTCATCATTAGAGCTCTATTTGACTTTCCCCCTCCTCCACCTTCCATTTGTTATACTTGGTCACAGACCAGTCTCAGAAGGGAGGCTATGAGTTTCATCCAGGGGATGGAAACGAGCAGGGAGGTTCACTGAAAGGGATTCTGAATCACGGACCACGTGGAAAGATGAAGCAGAGCTCAAAGTAATTTTTTTTTTAGGGAAATGAATCAAATTAAAGTGCTCCAAATTCCACACAGAATTTATTTGATGAATCTCTTCCTCTCATTCCGTTCTGTTGACAAGATGAACCGTCAGCTGGCAGCTTCAAGTTGCCTGGCATGACTACAGAATCAGTTTGCTGGGGCTGAATCCAAACACGAACCTGAACTTTACCAGTTCTGCTCCTTTTGTAAACAGATTTGGGTTGGCTGCCAACCATTTTTCAAAAGTAAATAAAATAGGGACTGCTAAATGCAAACATCTTTTCACACCAAAGTCTACCAAGCTGCATTCCACTGCAAGGGATAATTCCCAAACTTTTTAGAATCAACGCCCTTGTATTGCTTCACTTTAATCAAATATTCAGTCAACAAATAAACATTTCTTAAGTGCTTACCATGTGATGTTGTGCTAAGCTCGAGGGACACAAAGAAACCAAAAGAAACAGTCTCCACCCTCAAGGAATTCACGTTTTATAAAGGAAGAGATGCTATGGAAATACATAAGTACACACAGGATATTGATAGAGTAGATAGAGGGTAACATCGAAAGGAAAAGCTTTAGTGTCTGGGGTATTAGGGTGGAGAGAACTGGGATTGGGCTTTTCCTCCGGGAACTTTCATTTTGAGGAAGTGCCCAAGCCAGCCAGGCTTACTCCATTCTTCTCCCATCTCCACTTCTGCATCTTTAGACATCTCTGTGCCCCATGGGGATAACTTCTCCCAGTGCCAAGCCCCACTGCCCGCAGCTCCCTATTATGCATTGTCTGCTCTCATTAGGATATAAACTCATTGAGGGTAGTGTTTATCTTTCTTTTTGCTTATATTAATTTTCCCAGGGTTTCCCTAGTGCCTGGCATATAGTAAGTGTTTAATAAATGCTTTTTTTTTTTAGTTGACTTGACTGGGAGAGCCTCCAGAAGAAGATAGAATTTGAGCTGAGTCTTTAAAGAACTGAGGGAACTTGAAGGCAGAATTAAGGAGGGAGAACATTCCAGACATAGGGGGGCACTAACACAAAAGCACAGAGACAGAAGATTGAATATTATATGCTTAGAACAGCAAGTTGGATGCTATAGAGTATGTGGAGGGGAGTAAAGTTAAGAAGTCTGGTAAGGATGGAAGAAAAAAGGTAGTAAAAAGGTAGAAAAGGTAGTAAAAAGGTAGAAATACCAAACACAGGATCATATTTAATTCTGGAGGTAATAGGGAACTATTGGAGTTTAATAAGTAAGTTTTTTGAGAGTAGGGATTGTTTTATTCTGTGTTAATATCTTCAATGCTTAGCACATAGTTATTGTGTGATAGATGCTTGGTAATGGATTAGTGTTACCTGATACATATTTGTTTTTTAAAATGACAATTACATTTGGATTTGAGAATTTTCAGAGTAGTCTGGGGGTGCTTTCTGAGAAAAAGAGTGACACCTCAGATAAACCAGCAACAAGGGCTAGAAACATACTTTTCTCAAATCTTTAACTGGGACAGCATCATATTTCTCCAACTCATGTATCCAAAGTGAGAAACCATAGCTCAAATCTCTGGGCAATGATCACCACAACAGACTGCAAAAAATGTTAATGGTTTGTACAACTTCTCATAGAAAGTCTTATTTGTATGATAGAAATTAACACGCGTACAGCCCTTTCAAGTTCACAAAAAACTCTACATATGTTATCTCATTTAAGGGTCCTAGTGAAATGATATCTCTGTGATACAGGTAAAATACTAAAGTTCAGAGAAGTTGATAAATTTGCTCACGGTGACATAGTTAATAAGTATAGGGAGAGTTTGAATTCATGACTTCCTCCCACCAAGATCAGCTTTTTATCTCCTACACAAGGCTGCTACTTTAAGAAGAGAAAAGTACACATGAAAGGTTATTTGAATAGATGAAAATCAATTTAGACTATATAGCCTAGTTTGCATCCAAAGAATCGAATCTACATCAATCCCAATATAATCCCCAAAGCACTGGCACTAAGTGAAACATGGGCAGCTAGGTGGTATAATGGGTAGAGCACTAGGAGTCAGGAAGACCTGCGTTCAAATTTGTCCTCAGAAACTTATTAGCTCAGTGACCCTGGGTAGGTCACTCAACCCTTTTTGCCTCAGCTTTCTCATCTGTAAAATGAGTTGGAGAAGAAAATGGGAAACCACCCCAGTATCTCTGCCAAGAACCCCCCCAAAAGGGTCACTATGAGTCAGACACAACTGAAAAATGACTGAAAAACAGCAAGGTAAAACGAGCTCCCAGAGCCCACTTTTGTCTCTGTATCTTCAGTGCTTAGCCAGGGCCTTTTCATCAAGTAATTAACAAGGGTTTATTAAATACTTACTATGGCCCAAAGTGCCAGGATACAGAAAGAGATACAGAATTACAAAGAGATACGAAGAGGAGATACAACGACAGAACAAAAAGTCTCCTCCCTCAAGCTTCTTATATTCCGCAAGAGGAATATGATATGTAAACTAAGTAGATACAATATAAATTCTGGATGGCCAGAGCACAAGATTTTTAAGTGAGTATGTAGTTGTGTTGAAATAGGGCACAGATGTTTCTGGTCACAGAGAAGATCTGCAAAACACATTTCATGTTTTGGGAAGATAAATTTAGAGTAGGAAGCGATAGAAAAGGAAAGAAAGACACAGTGAACCCTACAGGGATCTCATTGCAAAGGTGGATTTCGTATCATTCTAGTCTTATTCCTATTGAGTTAAGGAGAAACTAGATCAGGGGTGGGGAACCTGCAGCCTCAATGCCACATGTGGTCCTCTAGGCCCTCAAGTGTGGTCCTTTGACTGAATCCCCGCTTTCACAGAACAAATCTAGAGGGCCACATGTGGCCTTGAGGAGGCAGGTCCCCTATCAAAGGACATTCTTGAATGGATGAAAAGTGAGGCTAGATGATCTGAGGCTCCTTAAAGCTCAGAGATTCTAAGGTTCTAGGATAAATATTCTAGACTCAACTTTCAAAGAGATGTTTAAAAAATGTTTTCTATGTGCCCTGATTTTGGAAGCTTTCCCTCCCTTTTTTGGTCCAGATTTGTGATTTTATTTATGTAGGAAACTCCTGGTAAGGGAAATCCCTTCATTAATGCAGGTTCACAACTGCCCTTCCATTTGCAATTTTAAGAAAGTAGCCTAGGGAGAAAGGATAGGTTAAACAACCCTCCCAGGGTCACACAGATGCTACTTGTTAATGGTGGGACTTGAACCCAGGTCCTCCCAATACTGAAATGAGTTCTCTGCTATATTCCGTAATTCTAACTATGTTGGTTGCTCCTAAAAAGCATAAAAGTGATTATTAAAGAATAGGTGACCATTATTTAGCATTTTCTTGGCTATTCTCTTCCTTCCCTCCATCCTTTACTCCTCACCTCAGTACAAAAAGGTTGGTTGATGACATCTGTCTGAGAAAATCAATACCCCTTTCATGTAGCCTTCTCACCAGAATTTTAAAATCTCACTAGTACCTCTCTACCTTATAATTCCCCAATAGCAGCCAATGACAATGTTCTCTGAAATTTCGTTTAAATGGAAAATTCTATGTGTGGTACTTTCATAAATGAAATATTTATCCTATGGCAATAGTCCCTTGCAAATTTTGGACATAAAATCTTGATGAAGAATAAAAAAAAAATAAAAGGAGGGGAGAAGCATTGAAGAGTCTCATCTAACGCATAAAATATCATAAAATTATATGGCATTTTACTTGCATGTGTAAATTAAAATTCGCAGAAAGGTCAAAGAACTGGGAGAGACTTTTTTTAAAAGATGATTTAGAAAAATGAGAAGCAGGAGACCTGGAGTGCTGCCAGCCCAACACACAAATGGAAAACCTTGGGTATTATCTTTAGCCTGCTCTGGGATACTTCATCTGTTAAAGGCCAGTCCAGCCTCATTTAACTAACTCCCACTTGATCCAAACCCCATGTGATCCAAATGAGGATCAGGCTCCTGCCGATTTCACATTGGAAGACTGACAGATGCTTTCATGCAAGGGTTTCTAGGACTTCCTTAATTGGAAAAAAAAATCTTTTCCAGGGAACTGACAGCATTTGGACTAGAAAAGTACTGACTGTGGAAAAGAGAAATACCTAGGGAGGGGAAAAAATGCAATCTAATGTAGTCCAATTCAACAAGAATGAATGCCTACTACACTTTCAGTTTTATATTACAGTACCATGTGCATTTTTGGATGTGTGTCCAAGGGAATACAGAAGAAACATGCCTTCATTATTATTGGGGAGCAAAGACACAGTCACAATACAGAAAAAAAAAGCTTTGGCAATCAAGGCTATCATAGCCTCAGTTCACTGCCCAGACAAAATAATGGTCAATGAGGATGTATGTGGGGATGTAGAAGAGGGGCCTTCTCGATGCCTAGAGGGGCGAAGAGCTCAGTGTCTGTCGATGTACTGAGGTCCCCTAGAATGGACATACTGAGTAACAGAAAAATATAACGTGAATCAACAAGTCACAAATGACCTTCTATCCTTGCTATCCACCTTGGTTACCAAGAGATGTGACAAAATTAGCAATTAAAGCCACTGACTAGCTGAAGTTAACTTGCTAACTGAATGTTAAAAACGTTCCTGCAATTTTTTTTAATTGCACAAATGCCACAGTAGGGGATCTGTCATTCCAGAGTTTCCTCTTTTCTCTTTCTCTTAACAAAAAGCCAGGCAGGTTCACCTTGAGCTCTATCTTTATCTTAGCACTCAGGGCTATAAAGTGTATCTTAATTTAAAACCCAATTACAAAGTGAAACAAATGCCACAGAATGATCCCTTCTTCAGAAGGCAAAAAGAAAAGAAGCAGACAGCAAAACACAAGCCCCTCCTTAGCACACATGATTCCTTAAAACAGTTGGGGAGAAAATTCTGACTTTACTATCATTTCTCATTGTTTCTACTCGGGGGAACACTGCAGCCTCTTGGCTTTACAGGTGAGTACAGTCTAAATACATCTTAGTGCATTTTGCATTCATAACTCTAAAGGCTTTCCTGATTTAAAGCTGTAATTATACAGAGGGAAGAGATAAAGACTCTGAGAAATTATCTCATTTCAGTTTAGGGAGAGAAAAAAGCAGAACGTAGGTTAATGCTTGAGTGCGGTATTTCCACAGTTGTTTCACACAACCGTTTTGCAATATCCCTAATGTTTTCGCACATTACATGCTCTTCCGGGGGAAAAAACAGCTTGTGTTTTTGAAAGCAAGGAATAAAAATCTAACAAGTCTTAATGGTTGGCTTGTATGTTTGAATAATTTTTTTTTTTACTATGTTGTACAGGACACAAAAATTTTCATTTGCCTTTCAAATAAGAAATGATAGATTCTTTTATTAGTAGTAACTGAATAAAAAGATTCCAAGACCCAAAGTAAAATTGATTAGAATCCATTGAAGATTGCAACTCTATATTGCTTTCAAACGCAAAGCCGTTTTATTTCCAGAGAGCATTAGGATACTTGGATGTAAGATACCATCCTTTTTGGCCAACTTTTACTATTGCCAGGACTAAAAACTTGGATAGTTCTTTTTGCTCCTTTCTTTAATTACAGTTATAAAGCACTTCCTCATTGGTGAAACACAATCTTTCATTCATTAAAACATTTAGTAACCACCTACTATGCACAGTTCCCTACCTTGAGGCTACAAATATAAGGGAACAGGCTACAGTAAAAAGAATGATGAACTAGGGAGTCAGAGACCCGGGTCTCACTTTCACCTCAGATTCTTATTAATTGTAACTCTGACAAGTCACTTTCCCTCATTAAGACTCAATTTTCATCCACAAAATGAGAATAATGCCTGTGGTACTTTACCTCATGGGCTGTTGTGAGAACAAGTGAGAGAATTCATGTAAAGCATTTTGAAACATATGAGGCGACTAGTATTAATATTAACAATACTAATTTTAAGTGGCAGATGTGGTGGTAATAGCATTAAGAGTCTTAATAAGAAAGAGTAGACCTCTAGGAGTTTACTACAGAGTTTTGGAGTTCTAAATGCTTATCCTGTCCATCAATAAACACTCATTAAGAATCTACTATGTGTCAGTCATTGTGCAAAGCCCTGGAGATACAAAAAGAAACAAAAGACAGTCCCTGTCCCTATAAGGAGCTCATAATGCAATGGGGGTGGGGGAGGAGAGGGGAAACAAGCAAATAAATTTGTACAAACAAGCTACATACAGGAAAAATAGAAAATAGTTAAAAGAGAGAAAGCACTAGAATTAAGAGATGTTGGGAAAGGCCTCCTGTAGAAAATAGGATTTTAGTTGGGACTTAACCGAAGTCAGGGAAGTCAGTAGTCAGGGGTGAGGAGAGCATTTCAGGCATGAAGGGCAGCAAAAGAAAATGACTGGTGCAGAGAGATGGAGTACCTTGTGTGTGGAATAGCCAGGAGGCCAGTGTCACTGAATCAAAGAGTATATGGTGGGGAGTAAGGTCTAGGAAGACTAGAAAGCTGGAGAGTAGAAGGGAGATAGGTTATGAAGGTCTTTGAATGCTAAACAGAAGATTTTGTTTTTGATCCTGGAGGCAATAAAGAGCTCCTGGAGTTTCTTGAGTAGGGAGGTGGCATGGTCAGACCAGAGCTTTAGGAAAATCACTTTGATGACAGAATGGAGGATAGACTGGAACTTGAGGCAGTCAGACCCACCAGCAGGCAACTGCAGTAATCCAAGCATGAGGTGATGAAGGCCTGCACTAGGGTGGTGGCTGTATTAGCAGAGAAAAGAGGGCATATTCAAGAGATGTTGGACAGGTGAAAATGACAGGCCTTGGCATTAGAATGGATGGTGTGAGGGTGAGAGATAGTGAGGAGACAAGGATAACAGAGTGCAAATCTGTGAGACTGGGTGGATGGTACTGCCCTCCATAGAATTGGGGAGGGTTTAAGGTGAAAGAAAATGAGTTCCATTTTGGACATTGGGACAGTTCAAGATATCAACTGAAATCCAGGTCAGGATGCTTGAAAGGTAGCTGGAAATGCAAGATCTCTTCCCCCTGCCCCCAACATTCTCACTTTCTAATCACTTCAAAAATACCGGAAGCAGGAGTGAATATTATTCACATGTTTAGAATAACCACCGAGGTCTTTTTTTGCTCATTCACAAGTAATAGCATAAATCAGAAACTGTGAAGAGATCACAATGTATAGGATGCTGTACGCTCTGTTTCCAGAGAGATGAAAGAAATTTGTGCATGCAATATTTCTCACAACTGAAGTGTGGGATGTGGGGGGAGGGGATCAGCTCTCTGTGTGGTGGGGAGTGCATATTAACATAATGGGATTCAGCATGGAAGACCATCTGTTTTAATTGAGCAAGCTTATTGGAATGATGCTCTGCACCACTAATCTTGTTTAGATTAACGTTAATGTTCTATTAAAAGGTAGTTTATCATATCACAATACCAAGTGAAAGTAATCACAGCAGCAGTTCTGTCTTCCAAGCGTAAACAACAGCAGAGAGGTAGGTTGTTCATTCTTGGACTAGCATAGCACCACTATCAAGTCTTTGGAGGAGAAGGCCAAGCTGGTCACATGACTGGATTAGAGCTAGGAGTGCCCACAAAAGCAGTGCGCTTCCTTTTGCTTCTTCTTCCACAATTTAGGGGTTAAAGTGGTCAAGATCAGATTTCCACTTCTCTTTGGTGGGGATTCTTTCCTCCACTGCTGAGAAGGGAGAGTGAACCTCAGATTATTTCTTACCAGACAGTATCATTGTAAACACACGCACACACACACACACACACACACACACTCACTCTTTCCCATTAGCAACAATCATATGTGTGAGTCCAAGGACTCATCAAAGGCACTGTGTCTGGGCTGATTGTGTGAAATCAAAATAACTCAGTATGGGAATCTACGATGCCTTCTCTCAAAATGGGTCTCCAAAGGTATTCTGGGGGCAGAAGGTAGAAGGCTACCCTCTCTCCTAGAGCCACAAGTGGACAGTGGGACTGAGATTCAGGTTGTTCAACTTGACAAATTGTGTGTCTAAAGGCAGTTATCAAATAAATGCTATATAACCTGCTCTCCCTCCTTTTTTTTTTTTTGCCAAACTACAATAAAGAATATAGAATTCAAAGGAATAAACAATATGTATGCTTAGCAGCCTTTAGGTGGATGGAGAGGCAATAATTAGGAAGTGCTCTGGAAAGCACTAAGAGTTGTTTGAGGAAGGATTCACAACACCAGTGACACCATTGCCCATGACATACTAACGCTAACAACACTAATAACTAGCGATAAGTTATTACTTTAAGATTTGCGAAGAATTTTACTTATGATAGAGATCTTCACAACAATCCTGTGAGATCGATACTATTATCCCCATGTTACAGATCAGGAAAGTGAGGCTAAGAAAGGTTAGGTGACTTAGGATCATACGGAAAGCACGTAAAGAAGGATTCAAATTCACTTACCTGATTCCAAGTCCGCACTCTGACTGCTGTGTTACTGAGCTCTCTCCAGACTCCTTATCATCACCTTTAAGGGTCTACAGACGCGAACTACAAATACCTTGCCAGTCTTACTTCACTCTCCTTCCCAACGTGCATCTTCCACTTGAGCTAAGGTGATCTGGTCCAATTCACTTCGAACCCCCTCTTTTTGTACTCCCTCCTTGCCCATGAGCTCTTGATTCACTCTTAATTTTTGTTTGAAGAATGTTCTTTGGTGAAGGATGTTTTTCCTCATTTTTAGTACCTACCTAAAACCATGCCATCCTTCTGGATTTTGCCTAAATACTCCCTTCATTCAACTTCCTTCCTTCCTTCCTTCCTTCCTTCCTTCCTTCCTTCCTTCCTTCCTTCCTTCCTTCCTTCCTTCCTTCCTTCCTTCCTTCCTTCCTTCCTTCCTATTTTTCTTTCTTCCTTCCTTTCTGGGTCTCTTCTTCTTCTTGTTCTTCTCTCTCTCTCTGTCTGTCTCTCTGTCTCTTTTCCCCACCCCCAAAAGCATGTAGGGGGAAGTCACAATTGCCCAAAGGAGGGGAACCACTGCAATCACAACCACCATTCATTCATTTCTGAGTCTATGGGAAGGTCATATAGTGGAAAGAGTACTGGATTTGGAACTGGGGACTTGGCTTGGCATTTTACTATCACCTCTATGATCTTGGGCAAGTCACATCCTCTGTGATCTTCAGTTTCCTTATCTGTAAAGTAAGGGAACTGGACCACAGGGCCTCTCTGGTTCTCTCCAGATCTAAATCTTTTATCCTAATATTTATGAGACCTAAGAAAACCCAGGCTAACCTGTCTGCCATGGGATGGAAACTCCCTGCCCATCCCAGGAGAAAGTCCTGCTCACACTGGATGTTCAAAGTCCCATTGATTCATTGGTCAACATCACCTCTCAGAACAAGTATAAATAAAAGATATTTTGGATTAAATGCTGTCAATGTGCTTCTGTGATTGAGGCTTTATTTACAGAGAACACACCCACACCTTTCTTAATGGTGCATTCAAGATTCAAACAGTTTGGAATTTCTTTATCAAATGCTTGTGAACATAGGAAACTGATCTATTTAATTTAGCATTAGCCTAGGAAGGCAGATACTTGTACAGGCTAAGCCTTCATCTCTGAATACAGTAGGGGCTGATTCCTTCATACATGATATGACTTTATATTCTCCAGCTCCAGTTGGAAGAATGCTAGGTATTCTCACTCTGAATCTTCACAGCTTCACTCCCCACAGCTACAGTTTGGGGTCAGATATGAGATACCTAGAAGATATGCACAGTTACAGTATGACACTTCCAAAGGGATGAATGATGTAGAAGAGCAGAAGGTACTGATTATTTTGCTAGTCAGATGCATATCAGGATACTACAGTTGATGATTTTATATCTATATCTACCTACCTCTCTAATATTATATGTGTGTATATATGTATATAAATTTTATATATGTATATGTATGTGTATATATATATATATATCAGTGCTTTTAAGCTCTCATAGAGTTTGATTTAGGATGCAGATCTATTTTGGCAATATCCCCTGCATCCTCCCCCTGTTCCCTATTCCCATTGCCATACTCTAACACAGGTATTCCCAACTCTCCTCTCTTCTCTCTCTCGAATACATTCTATATTCTGCTGCCAAACTACCTTTCCTTATTGATAGATTAGGTAACTTCAGTTTTCTGTTAAAAAAAAAAAAACCTTCAGTGGCTGCCTATTGCCTTCTTAGTTCAAAACCCTTTGCCTGGAATTCAACCCCCTCCACAACTAGAGTCATTCTAACCTTTCTAGATTTCTCTCTGTCTGTCTCTCTGTCTCTCTCTCTGTGTCTCTCTGTCTCTGTCTCTCTCTTTCTCTCTCTACCTTTCTCTCTCTCTTTCTGTCTCTGTCTGTCTCTCTGAAACAATGTAATAGCATACTCTGTTTTCTCCAGACAAACTACTCCTTGACACTGAAGCATTCCCTAATCTTTTTTGTTTCCCCACAATGCCCTTGCTCAGAGTTTCCTATGCCTGAAATGCTCCCATTCCTTGCCTCATTCAGCCTCTTTCTTCAGAGCTTGGTTCTGAACGCTAACTCTTATCCACTATGACCTTATTCACTTAGACTCTAAGTGTGGCAGAGGCCATGTGTTAATTGAGCTTTGTATTCCCCACCTCCTTGCCTCCACCTCTGAGGCTAGAAAAATACTCTTGTGTTAAAATAAGCATTAAAAAAATTAATTCCAAGGGGTTCCTGAGGGAGGCGCTCTATATTCTTTACTATCTGTATACCACTAAGCATACTTGGGGCTCTCAACCTTGGAAATGGAGGAATAGGATGAAGTCCACATTTTCCTTTGGATAAAGACCAAACAAAATACTTTTTAATGATGGACATATCTAGTGAGCAAAACATGGGGAGAAGTACAAAGCTGAGTTACCAGAACTTTTTTCTTTGCTAATTTGAAAACCCTGAAATTCTTTAAAAGAAAATTCAGTCATTTAGTTTTCTTCTCATCAAAGAATTGACAGAGAAATTTCTAGGAAGTCCATCCTATTACTTCCGCAGAGATGCTCTGAAGCCTATCTGTCATTCTAAAATGGAACATCATATGTAATTAGAACCAAAGTATATTAGAAAGTACAAGGAATGAAGTCAATTTTGTGAGGCTGAAGGGGGAAAACTTTTAAGGTCTAATAGATAATGAATATACATATACTATACATTATATATACAAGTATACTGTAAATAATGTGTGCAAGTATAGTATCTATAAGTACATACTTATATAATATATTCAAGTAGAGTATATAATGTATATAAATATAAGATAGATAAGTATAGCATATACAAATATATTTATGTATATTATAAAATATATTCAAGTATTTATACACATGTGCATATATACATATAAGAATGCATACACATGTATATCACATCTGCCTAGAAACTGGAGAAACAGAACTCCCTTGAAAATCAGGGTGAGGATATGGATTAGGATTCATCACCTTCTACCTATAAGAAAATATTGTCAAATAAAAGGTAGTTATGGATCAATTCCTAAAAATCTCTTTTTTGCCCTTAGTTAACAGTTTATCAAGTCCCCTAATCATCTTCTGCGAACTAGTAAAGGTTTAATATTTGTCTTGGCTCATTTCATTTAGCTTTACTTTCTTTTGATTTTTACCCCCTCTTCCTCAACCTCCTTCTATATTCAAAAATAAAATATAAAGTAATATATAGTGGGCAGTTAAGGAAAAGGATGATGATCTAAGCAGTCAGAGGTATATAAGTAGAACCATAGGACAATACACTGTCTCATACTTACCACTAGCAATGCTTGTATTGATTTAATTATTATTCCCAGAACACAATAAGAAATAGAAAGTGGCAGGGTTGGTGGAAGGGACCAGCCAGATAAAGTAGGTTAAGTGAGTTTTCATTTACTCAGCTATCAATCAGGACATCTGTATCTCTGGGCACATTCCCATAACTGAGTGGATTAATTCCCCCTTGGGCTCCAGGAGAAATGATCTCGGAAGGTTGAGATTTAAAGGTCAAAGGGAGAAGAGGATCTGTTCCTAAAAATCTAAGATCTTTTGGAAAACTTTACTGGATTGACTAAATGAGAGCTAATAGTTTTCCAGTTTGACTGTAGTGGGAACTTTAAGGCCTGATGATTCTTCTACTTCCTATTCAAATTATTTTGACCTTTGCTTCTAACTACAGTTAACCTTTAACTTAGTGTTAGCACTTTACTGCCCAGTACTTATTTTTTCAGAGCCCCAGTTTCCTCATTTAGCAAACAAGATGGGTAGAGTAGATCACCAAGGTCCCCTTCCAGCCCTCAGGGATGATGATTCTTTACATACTCTGTGCACATCAGTACTGCCTCCCATAGCTTAGAAGCTTCTGGAGGGAAGAGTTGCATTTGTCACCTATTTAGTTAATTACCTAGCTTGTGTGTAACCATGTGAAAAGACTTCACAAATGCTTTCTGATGCTGTCAAGAAGGCAGAAAACCTGAATGATACACTTCCAAGTATGCCAAGGGCAAGCCAAACATTCTAAACCCCAGAAATCCAGTATAAACCCTATCTGATTCCAGGCTATGGGCTACCTCAGATCTTTAGGAAAAAGTTATTTTTCTTACCCAATTAGTGGTAAACCCAAATTATCAGGCTTGATCACCTGTCTGCTCCTACCACTGTGTAACTGACGCTGCCAAGAGCCATGTTAGCAGGCTTCAGTCAGTTAGGAATTACAATCCGGGCTGAATGTAATCAGTTATATGATTAAATTTATGTCACACACCCCCCTCCACACACACACACACACACACACACACACACACACACACACACACACACACATACACACACACAGATTTCTTATCATGCAACCCATTACTGGAAAAAAGAAACTACCAGAAATCAAAACTTGGATAGTTCACATGTTGCCTAATTAAGTGCATTCATTAATTATATTATCTAATTTTAGATAAACCAATTTTCATAAACTGGACAAACAACTTAAAGCTATTGCTACATAAAAACAACAGATTAAGATAATAATAATAATAATAATAACATAATTGAACCACAAGAAAATGAGTTGACATTTTTCTTAATCCTAGTATTAGTTGCTTGTCAGTCACATTATTAGGTAAAATCAATGATGCTGTAATCTGATTAGACAAGTTATTACCTCCCCTCTCAAAAAAAACTCACTGAAATTGTCAAGAAGATTATTTGAAACATGACAGCAGAAGAATAAGGGCTAGAGAGCTGACCTCAAAGTCAGCAAGATCTGAGTTCAGATCCTGCCTCTGGCTATCACTCTAGGCAAGTCTCAGTCTCTCAGTGCTTTAGGTAACTCTATAAGACCCTAACCTTCAGAGAAGGGGCCAGTCTTCATCGGTACAGTAAAATACTGGATTCAGTCCCTATCCCTCCTTGCTATCATCAATGATAAACCTCATCCTAAGTGTATATTGTGTCTTGAGATATTAGCTATTGTATAAAGTTGTCACCATTTGCAAGATAATTAAAAACTAATCTTCTGTTGCTAAATTCCATGCGGGTCACCCTTAAAAATTCTCCTATCCGAACACTTAAAAATCTTGGAAACAATTTTCTAAGTCATCTAAAAACTTCCTCATGAAGAATTTCTATAGATTTTGAACTCACTTGTTAAAAATATAAAATAATAGTTACCATAACCATAACTAACATTTATATAGTTTATAAGGCATACTATGTGCCAGGCCCTGTACTAAGCATTTTACAATTATTATCTCATTTGGGTTTTACAAAAACCCCAGGAGGTAAGTGCTACTATGCTCCCTGTTTTCCAGATGAGGATCCTGAGATAAATGACTTGCTTGAGGTCACACAACTAGAAAGTTCCTTGGACCAGATTTGAACTCAGGTCTTCCTGTCTCTAGACTCAGTGCTCTATTCACCTAGTCACCTAGCCATCTCCAAAAAAAGCTACCCTTTCAGTTAGCCATGAAGAACAATTGATTGATATCAAGGAAGATGGAAATGTGCTAGCTAGATTTCAAACCAAAAAACCCCCCAAACTTTTGCTTAACAGATAGAAGGAATTGAAAAATGAAACTGAAAATTTAATGAATATAGCCCAAGATATACTTCTTTTCTTGGGATCTGTTTTCTTTAGCTAGGAAAACTCATAGTTTGTTTTGATTATCCCACTGCTATTAGAGTCATTCAGACCAAGTGTCAGAATAACCTGATCTTAGGTCCAGGTCTTTGAATTGCTCAATTATCAAGTATTAAACCAAGATTTGCCAAAAAATAATGAAGCATGTTCAATTATATCACACAGGCATTTATTATCATATTGCTCTCACTACATTATCCATAATAATATATTGCCATGAGAACAGGAAAAAAAAGGTTATTTTGAACATTTTAGAAATGTTATTTACTTTATCCACAATTTTTAAAATTTCTATTTTTGTGTTTTATAAATAACAAAAATCATTAGTTCTGTAGTACATATATATTAGGGCAAGTAGTTGCTGCAGTGAATGAAGGGTCAGGCCTGGAGTCAGGAAGGCTCCTTGTCCTGAATTGAAATCTGGCTTCAGATATTAATCAGCTATGTGACTCTGGGCAAGTTACTTAATTCTGTTTGCCTCAATTTTCTCATCTGTAAAATGAGTGGAAGAAGGAACTGGCAAGCCACTCCAGTATCTTTGCTAAGAGTCAGACACAATTCAACAAAAATATTTATATTATTTATAAACATATCAATATACCTACCTTGGGGTTATGAGATCAAAAATGTTTAGACATCACTGGCCTAGGGCAATCTCAGCTCAGTAAGCTTAAAAGAAAATTCTTTTGCCTTTGCCTGCCTGGCTGCTAGAATACATTTTGCTAGGCTTCAGCACTGGAAGACATTTTGAAGACCTTTTTACAACGATGGTATCTCAGGTTTCCTTTGACTCTTTCTCTTCTCCTACAACCCTTATCAGCTCTGCCTCTTTTATAATGGTCCCACTGGACTATGCTGGGTTGCTGGAGGGGAATAGGGGAAGGAAATCACACTGCAGAGTCAGTGTTCATCAGTGTGAATTGATTTAATTACAAATTACTATTTAACCGATAGATTCTAGTATAAATATATATTTAAGCCTCAGTAGGAGGGAGTGCCCTGACTCAGAGATATGACTCATTTACTTTAAAGCTAAAAGATCCAGCTATTTAGTACCAAACCAATGTGGATTATTTATTTTCTACATTAATCTGTGAGGAAGCTTTAGTCTGTGGCTAGATACTACAACACTGCAGAACCACAGAGCAAGAGAGGATATGAAAGAATATCTGATATAACCCCTTTATTTTATTGGTGAGAAAACTGAGGCCCAGAGAAGCGAGGGGAACTAGTGTCAAAGACAGGGCTAGAACTCAGAGCCCAGGATTCACAGTAAAGTGTTCCTTCTAATACTTGTCACTTCTACCCAGCTAGCATGAGCTCAAGAAATTAAAAAAAAAATAGTTAAAATCAAAATCAATCATACAACCCCAAAGGGAAATGACTTTTAAGCTATTCTGACCGTCCCACAGTTGGGATGATTCATTATATTGTTCAGCTCCATTAAGATCATGGGATTAGAGATTTAGAATTGTAAGGGACCTTAAAGGTCATATGCTCATCATTTTATAGATGAGGAAACTGAGCTCCAGAGAGATAAATGACTCATCTAGGGTCATTCAGCTATTAAGTACCCAAGGTAGGATTTGAAGCCCGAGTCCAGTCCCTCTGTCATACTGCCTCTTTAGCATGGAGACAATCCAGATTCAACTGTACGTGGGCTGATGAGAAAGGCTCCATTCAGCTATTGTTTTAAAGTTTTAATTCACTGTTGGTGGTAAACTTTTCACTAAAATACACAGATGGTCCTGCCTGAACTTGTTAATGAAAAAACTCTCACACGGCTACAAAAACAGACGTGATCATCTGTTTTCCAACATTTTAAAAAAAATCTACAGAGGTGTAAGGTGCTACACAAATGAGAATAATTAGCTTGTGCCATCTGTGAAAACTTAAAAAAAAAACCCACACATATACAAACCACACCTCCTTCCCTTTCCTTCTTCCCTGGTTCTACAATCAAGAGTACTATATGGCACCCATTGAAAAGTATGGAGTTAATAACTTTTCAATTTATTTTGACCTTCTGTTCTAATTTACTTAAGAAACTACAATACTAGCAGTGACTTATACCCTTTTTTCACCTCGTAATTAGCAAGCAATAAAAAATGTCATTAAAAAGTAATAAGTCTAAAGCTTCCTGACAGCACTCTGATTAATTTTGCAGATTGTAAAGCACTTTGGAAACTTCTTGGCTGGGTCACCAGTTTTATCCATTTGCGCTCAAGCTGTTGGTAAGTGGAGGCTCAAGAATGTCTGAACATTGGAATTTATGTTATTGATCAGACCATATTTCATGCATTGGTAGCACTGCAGTAGTGTCTTGTTAACTCTTAGTTGGAAGAAATGCTATTTTTCTAGACCTTTTCATTCTTTTATTAGTGTGAACATTGAGTGTGTTCGTTTTCAAGGGAATATGGATATGTCTAACAGGACAAGATAATTATATTCTGGTTCAATTCAATTCTGTTTAACAAACATTTATTGCTACCTATTTTGCATGAGGTTCAATGTTAAGCAATTTGAACACTCAAATATTGAAATGGATGTGAGATTTCATTGGGAGTTCACTCCAGGGATGTAGATTGTGACCCTTCCAAACCTGCCTATCTTGTATGACTATCGAGCATGATCTCTCAAAAGTTTACCACAGGGAGAATCTAACTGGAAGCCTTTCTCCATTTCTCCTGACATCATGAAGATAAAAATAGAGCATTCTGGTCATCTACCTGCTTTTCTTCACTTTCAATAAGTGATCAGTACATCTTCTCTTTCTGTCATTCAATTTTTTGATGACATCTTTTATGCCTGTTCTATTGATTATATTCTGCAACCTTTTTATATACCATGAGCTGTTCCATTGCCCTCTGTGTGATGCTCATCTTTAGTGCTCCAGATGAAGTAGTTTTTCAGGTCTCATAGACGTATTATAACATCAGTAAAATGTTTATATTGAAAAGATGGGCCTTAGATAATATACAAAGTTCAGAATGAATTTTTCACGGATTACCAAGTACTTATATTGCTTGGCAATATTTATCCCCTGGAGAATGGGGGTGGAATAGGGATACAAAAAAAAATAAAGTAGTACCTGCCCCCAAAGAACTTAGATTCTACTTAAAATTCTGTAGTATTTTAAGTATCATCATCATCATCTTTTCTATAAAGTCGGTAGTTATAGCAGCAAACACCCTGACACAGCCAGGATGACCTGCTAGCATAGGTTCTTAGATCTGCTTTCTAGAAGGAAAGCAACTGTTGAAGGGTCAACAATCTTCTTTAATTACATTCACCGACAGAGAAAATACAACCAGAGAAATAGAAACCAACAGACAGGCCTTCTAACTGCCTGACCATAAGCAATATATACATCACAGATCAACAGACAGATTCAACTGAGAGAGAAGAGAGAGAAGCACCAACATTTGGATTTTCAAAGCTGAAGGGCTCCTTAGAAGCTACCCAGAGTCTCATCTGGTCCATGAACCTTCTTCCAAAGAGTAAACCCCAAAGCAAACTTCACCTCAGAGTATATACACACTTTTCAGAGCCAGAGGGCATCATTAGCAGTTAACAAAAGGTGTAGCCTTCCTACAAAACAAGCCTCCCCTAATCAAGCTTCCCTTAATGGGTTCCACCTGAGACCTATTAATGAGCAAGGAAGATCTTTACATTACAGTAGTGTATAAATTATTATCGTCTGCTTTGAACAGGAGTTAACTGAGGTTTTGGACTTGTCCAAGGTCACATATGGTAAAAATCTTGAATTTAGAACTGGGTCATGAATCCCGACAGTTATACTCTAAGAACAGTTCTTGTCCACTATACTACATTGGTTGATTCTACCTTTAGCAATAATTCATTTGCTATTATTACTGAACATTGGAATTTATCTATTGATCAGATCATGTTTGATGCAGTAGTAGCACTGCAGTAGTGTCTTGTTAACTCTTATTTGGCAGAAAGACTTTCTAGACCTTTTCATTCTTTTATTCATGTGAGTGTTGTGTGTATTCATTTGCAAGGGGGTGTGGATATGTCTAATAGGACAAAATAATTATATTTTGGTTCAATTCAATTCTGTTTAACAAACATTTATAGCTATCTATTTTGCAAGAGGTTCAGTTGGTAACACATTAGGATGCTTTGGTCAACCAAACCATAGCATGCCATACTGTTAATGCTACATTCTACTATGTGCTATTTGAAAGTAGCAGCTAAAGTGCTTTTCGGGGGCTTAGTGGGGGCAGTTGTGCATGTGTGCTTCCTCTCCCTCTTCTCCCTACTTCCTGCCAGTGACAAATACAAATAATGTTCCTGAGACTATCTAGACTCTAAATATTACTTATATTCAAGGTTTTCAGAAATTCTCATCCTTTCTATAGGATAAACCATAGGCAGTTCTTAAGTGAAACATCTCCCAACTCCCATCTTTCTTTCTCTCTCTAAAGTATTATCATTTTAATAATTTTCCATTTATATTTAAGGAAAACAAATCAACAATGGAAAATTGCCAGTACTCTAGAGAGCTCTAACAGGAGTGCTGTTGTATGTTAAGTGACAAGCAGCCTGATACAGTATAGAGGGGAAAAATAACCTAGAAAGGGAGTTAGGAGAGGTGAATTCTAATCCCAGCTCCATTATTAAGTGGCTGTGAAACTCTGGGCAAGTAATTTCCTACTTCCGGATCTTAGTTTCTTCATTTGTTAAATAAAAGTGAGCTCTAATATTCTATGGTTTCCCCTATTCCTGGGACAGGCACTGGGCCTATTATTCAAGGGTATAAGTAACTCCAAAATGAGGAAACCTCTTCTAACGTTCATGTGGCATCTTCTTTGCAATTTAGTCTTACAGAGTTGCCTGGAGCATTGAGAGGTTAAGAGAATTGCTCAGAATCACAGAGACATTATGTGTTAGAGGCGGGTTTGAGGTTAGCCCTCCCACCAACTTCACCATTGTACCTCTCATAAGCAGGGCCATGTATTGGCTTATAAGCTGTCTTTATTTTCATTGGTCAAGCTCATAGCCAGGTCCAGCCTCAAACAGAGGTAGGATAATCAGGTATTTCCTCATCAGAGTCCCTCAACTCAAATAAAAAATTCTCTTGCAACCCTAAGTGAAATCCTCACAGCACTGGGTATTCTAGTGTTGGTGATTCAGCTCTTTGGGTTAATATGCTACCACCAGAAGTCACAGAATTGTGGACTGCAGGGTCAGAAGGGAACCAAAGAAGATTTGATACCCTCACTTTACAGAAGAGAAAACTGAGATTCACAGAGGAAAAGTACAAGCACATCGTATGTTAATAACAGGACTAATATTAAAAGTCTCCTGACTTCCACTCAGCACTGTCTCTGTGTATTAACTGGCTCTCTTTAAAATACAAACCATCTTGGGAAGAGGAGACATGCCTAACTATCAGTTTACTAGCACGTTTATAAGACAGTGTCATTCATCCATGCTTTCCTGAAACAAGCATTTTTAGAGGTCTACTAGGTACTTTTGCCTATAGCTAGTGAAAAAGAGACCGCTAGTGGAATGGGAAATTGATGTGGGTGGCAGAGTTCCCAGGGTTCACTGGGAATAGAGTGAAGGTTGTGGAGTAGTTAAGGCTTGTCCCAGCGATGGCAAGCTTGTCTGGATGCCACAGCACTAGACTATTAGTGAAGTTAGCATGAAGGCATAGGATATTAGGAATCTGTGAAGAAAGGGAATGCAGCAAGTCTGTGGAAAGGTCTTTTCTAGGAATCAACATATAGCCCAGATATTCAATGTATTTTTTCTATCTGCTGACATTACACAACACTTCTGTTCCTTCATCAAAAAATTCACCTCCACTACAGCTCAGCAACCACACCACTCACTTCATACCTTAGTAACTTCTGTGGATACTGGGCAGCAAGGGTCAAAGGAGAGGCTGACCTCCTACGAGGAGGACTGTCGGTGGGTTTGATTGGGAGCTCTTTATAATAAGCCCTATTAGATGAAAACGGCTTAGTTTTTTTCTTAGATCATTGCAGGAGTGGGTGGGGTAGAAAAGCCTACTCCACATTCTTCACAATGTGCTTAGCAGATAGACTACCTCATATCATGCAGACCATTTTCACAAAGAGGGAAGGAAACATGGGATGGAAGAGAAAAGGAAAGAGATGAGGATAAAAGATCTTCATTAGGATCATAGATTTAGAGGGACCTTAGAGGGCATCAAATCAAATTCTCTTGTTTTGCAGATGAGGAAACAGAAACCCAGGGGAGTTAAATGATTTGCCAAGAGTTACACAGCTGGTGTATGAAGTGGAAGTTGAACCCAGGCCTTCCCGATTCCAGTTCCTTTAGACCACTCTACCTTCTTGTTAGGTGAACCAGTATGATGTAGAAGAAATAATACATTAGAAAGCAGGCAGCCTCAGTTCTGATGCCCTCTTTCCCACTTACTAGCTGTGTGACCTTGGGTAAGTCCATTAATTTTTCTGTATCTTGTGATGAAATAGCCTTTTTCTTGCTCTCGTTGGGAATTATATACTTTTTAGATTTAAAAAGATCACAAACTGCCACTTTTGTAAGTGGACATTTTGGTTGCTGAAAGGAATATAAAAAAAGAACATTTGAGTATTAAAAACTGACATAATCAAGTTATAAAGAAACATAGTCTCTTAGATAAAATGCTGAGAAGAGACACAGAGTGTTTTGAAGCTCAGAGAGAAAAATGCTCCTCAGGTGAATGAACTGAGAGGGGCTATGTAGAGCAAAGACTGAAGTAATGATGACTGCAGGGCATTGTGGTCCATCATATTTATTTGTGTGTGACTCATTCTAGAGTTTTGAAGTTTATAACTGAGAGATTGTCAATTAAACTACTGTTTGGTAAAATACAGGAAGATTATGTAAAAAGGCTGTTGGATTATCACCTAACCAAAATGTCAATTGCCTGAGTTTTACCTCATCAGTTAGAGATGAGCCATTGCTTAGGAGTCTGCACTTATTTGAATAGAAGCCAGAGAGATAAAAAATTATAGGAACGGGAAGGGAAGGAAGGAGTAGGAGAGAGAGAGAGAGATAGATAGGTAGGTAGGTAGGGAGAGAGAGGGAGAGAGAGAGAGGGAGAGAGAGAGAGAGAGAGAGAGAGAGAGAGAGAGAGAGAGAGAGAGAGAGAGAGAGAGAGAGAGAGAGAGAGAGAGAGAGAGAGAGAAGCCATAGGAAAAGATGGAAGAATGAAAATGTGAGTGCAGGAGTCACAATAAGTGGGGATCAGAAACTAAAAATAGTAGATAGGACTGATCCTCTGAATTTTTGCAGTAAAAGGAGAGGTAAGATAGTGTGGTAGATAAATACAAGCCAGGGAACTTGAATTAGAATCCTGACTCTTCTACTCACTACTTTTTTTTTTTTTTTTGTAACTTTAGGTGGGTAATTTCCCTTAACTAGGTAACCTCCAATATTTCTTCCAGCTCATGATTTTTACGTCACTCCTATGAATCGTATAGGCTACTCACGAAAACTCATTCCAAATGCCATTGTCATACATGTGGGTGGAATCGTATTCCTAAAGGTAAAAGAGTCACTTATGATATGCTCCATAAACTGAAGCAATCAGGTCTCTCTGATGGATTGTACGTTAGAGCTCATGTCGACATCATAAAAGAGTTGTTAAGTTAAACTAAAACTGATACAAAAAACATGTTCATTTCAGATTTGAACTTCATTGTTAACATCTGCCCAAAACCAGGTTCTCATGAAATTCCAAATCATTCTACATATTGAACTAAAAGAACTGTACATAAGAGACTTTAGCTTCAGGGTTTTGTTTTTTTTATTTTTTAATGTCAGAGAGTGAGTACAATTTATATGAAGCTAAAAACAGATATATAAACCTTTATTTACAACTATCCTGACGGGTTTAAGTAAATTGTATTTTATACTCCTTAAAATGGGTCTTCCTATCATTTTTTCCTTTCTATTCTTTCTTCTTTCTCTATTTCCCTTACCAGTAGAGTTTTACCTTGAGGAAAATTTTTTCTGCTAAGTTTCTACTTCTCGGAAAGGAATGGGGATAGATACTGAAACTGTGATTTCATTGCTATATGGAGCTCCCTGGAGAAGAAAAAAAAATCCCTCTACCAAAGTAGGTCAGCACCTTCTCTACATGTATAGTTTCCTAGGGTTTTACTGTTGTAAAGTCATTTCAGTCATGTCCAATTCATTTGGGCACTGAGAGGTTAATGACTTGCTCAGAGAAACATGCCTAGTATATGCTAGAGGCAGGACCTAAACCCACGTCTTCCTGGCTTTGAGGTTGCTTCCACCACTCCACAATGTCTCTTGCCTCTCAGATACTTACCATAATTCTGTACTTTTATCCACAGAATTTTTGATGGTCGTTCCGTTAGTGAATGACTGTTCTGATTGCATTGAGCCCTTGCATATTACAAGACCATCCTGATGAGATCCAGAGTCACTTCAAAGAACTAGTTTAGCCCTCCACAGAGGAAATCCCTAGTGCCTAGTTTTTGACATTCAGTTATATAGGTAGTTCCTTTAGCCCATTAGCATAGTCATCCAAAGCAGGCAGTCAGTTAATAAGTGTTTATTAAATACCCACTATGTGTCAGGCACTGACAAAGAGCTGGGCTCACAAACAGGAGGAAGAGAGCAAGCTAGATTTCATTTCAGGAATCAAACATTTTTAATGATTCAATTTTTTTCCTTGATGTTAAAGTCTAGATTTTACCATTCAATGTTTATTCAATATCAGAAACTTCAGACTATAGAGAAACTATGCATATCATAATTATAGGCAATCCTTTAATCAAATATCAAATCTTAGAAAACATTGTCGACTTTATACACTATTGCTCATCCTTGTTAATAGAGCAGCAGTAGTATAACCAGGGCAGGTCAACTGGGTCTTTTTTTGCCAGAGTTGCTAAAATTTAGAAGATTCTGACAATATTTGCATCCCATCTGCAACATCTGAACTTAACAACTAGTTAATAAAATCAGTTTATTTATCAATGACTAAATAGTCAATATGAGAGGATAACATTTACAGTATGTAGAATAGACTGTCTGACACAAATAGGTGCTCAATAAATGTTTGTAAAATTCGCAAATGTTCAATCAAAAGATCATACTTTAGAAATTCATGACCATAATCCTCCAGTCTTCTGAGTATGACTGGAACACAAGCACTAGGTCCAAATTGGTGCTTAAACTATGAAAGAGTCTTTAAATAATCTTCTTGGCTCCAAAAGTTAATACTAGTAGCAATGACTTGAGTGGGGTAGAAGAGAGAGATTTTGAAGTCATTCAATCTCTTATATGAAGCCTATTCTAATTGTCAGTGTTTCCTCCTCCTCCTCTTCCTTCTTGTCCTCTCTCTCTCTCTCTCTCTCTCTCTCTCTCTCTCTCTCTCTCTCTCTCTCTCTCTCTTTCTCTCTCTTTCTCTCTCTCTCGGTTTGTCTCTCTCTTCCCTTTTATTTTTACTCTTTACTTACTGAAAATTTACATTGTCCAAGTTGATGAAAGCTCTCTGAGAGCAGATGCAATTTTATTTTTGTCCTATCTTCAAGTCTTAGAGAATAGTCCCGTAAGCATAGTAGGCACTTAACAAAGCTAATTTGAATTGAAGTAAATAGAATTTTTAAAGTCAATAATCTCCTGGTGATGCTATATGGCTTCAGGTCATAGAATTCCCTGAACTCAGAAGAATAAAAATTGCAGGCAACTCAGGAGGCAGTGAAGTGTGGGATTAAGTGGTTTGCAACATATTAGTAATGATGATGTATGAAAAGTAGCATAAAAAGCATAATCAAGGTTCCAGAGATAGGGACTAAATCTGTGATTTCATTTACATAGAGAACTTCCAGGTAAGACCCTCCTTTTCAATGGCAGGCCAGCATCTTTTCAGCAATTTGGAGTCATACTTTCTTAGAACACTGAAAGGCTAACCCCAATATTATGTCAGAGGCAGGACTTGAACCCAAGTCATCCAGGCTTCAAGACCAGTTTTCTATTCATTTTGCCATGTTTCCTCTCAAAATTAAAGCCAAATATGACTGAAAAAAAAGAAGTACATTGGCCATCCATTCTGTACTAAGATGGAAGGGTAACAAATATTTCATGGGTATCCATGAAATATTCAAAGGCCTCAGAATATTGGATGGAGCTTATGTATAAGAATTTTGAAGAGAATGGATTAGAACACAGAGAATGAGCAAGAACGGATGGCTTCCATTGTCACCAATGGAAGGAGTACTCATATCAAAGTATGTAAGTATAAGCCTGCATCTTTTTTTCTAATCATGTTTTATTTCGTATACCAAAATGTGAGCTTCTTAAAGACAGGATCCCATATCAATATTCGAGTGATCTTTGAATGTCTTCCAGCACTTAGCACAGAGTTTTGTAAATCAAAGATACCAGTAAATCATTGTTGAATCAGATTTTGTACATTTTTGTCTCTGACAAATGACTGAACCAAGGTATTGTGGAAAGAATGTTGGGTTTAGAGTCAGGAGAGACTTGGGATCAATCCTGGCTCTGAAAATTTCTGACCACGGTAAAGGGACAATTTGCTTCTCTGCGTCACATGGATTGTGTGAGTAAAGTTCACCTTAGATGCAGCATGAATCTGCTTGTTTATAGATGCTTAGAAATATCGACAGTATTGATCAATACTTCTTGACTTTCTAGCAATGTGGAGTAGGACACATAATCACTGACAATCTTAACTCTCCCTACCACCCACCTCCACACGCAGCTCTGACTGTGGAGGGCTTTAAACACCAGATTGACAATTTTCCTTTTTTCATCCCAAAGACAATATGAAGCTATAATTTTTTTTGAGTAAAGCAGTGACACGATCAAACCTGTATTTAAGGAACACCTATTTGGTAGTAATTTGAAGGATTGGCCAGAAAAAGGAGACACTGAAAGTAGTGAGACAATTTAAGAGGTTATTAAAGGACCTCAGGTGAGCGGTAACTGGCATAGGGTAACTGTGCAAATGGAAAGGAAAGATGAAACAATGATTTGGAGGTAGAATTAATAAGAATTGACCACCAAGTGGGTTGTATGAGGTATGAATGAGGAAGAGGAAGGAATTAAAGGACTCCAAGGTTTTGACCATAGGTCAAAATAGAAGTGTGCTCTCAACAGGATTAGGTAAATTTAAAGGCATAATAGGTTTAGAGGAGAGACAAAACAGAGACATCCAGAAGACAGTTGGTAATGCAGGACTAGGGAAGCTAGGTGACACAGTGGATAGAGTACCAGGTCTGGAATCAGGAAGACTTGAATTCAAATCTGTGTGACTCTGGACAAGTCACATAACCCTGTTAGCCTCAATTCCTCATCTGTAAAATGATCTGGAGAAGGAAATGGCAAACTCCTCCAGTATCTTTGCCAAGAAAACTCCAAATGGGGAAACAGAGTCAGATACAACTGAAATGACTTAAGAACAACAATGCAGGACTAGAGTTTAGGAAAGTTATTATAGCCACACACACATATATAGAGACATACACATGCATATATACACATACATACATACATACATATATACATACACACACGTGTGTGCATATACATATATATGCTTTTTTGAGAAAAAATATACAGAGAAAAGAGATGAAGACCCATTAAAGAATCTTAAAAGACATTTGCTCTTTGTAGCTTTGAGAATGATGATTCAGCCACAGAAATAGAAGCAAGTCAGATAAGTAGGAAAAAAAAAGCCCATAGACAGCAGTGTTATGGAAGCCAAAGGAAGAACGAGTATTGACGGGAAAGTAGTAGTCACTGTCAAAAATCGTAGATAATTCAAGCATAATCAGTACTGAGGAAAGACAAATGGATTTAGCAGTTAAGAGAAGACTCAACAAATTTGTAGGCACTGGGGACAGATATAGTAGATGAAGAAAATGTGAAGCTGGAGAGAATGAGAGGGAACAGTGGAGGGAACAAACTCCTAGAAGAGATGGAATTAGGAGCACAAGTAGAGAAGTGAATTTAAGCAAGAAAAAGGGCTACCTCTTTATCAGTGACTACATCAAACGAGGAGGTGAAGATAGGCTCTGAGGTGTGGAGTAGAGGAGGAGAGAGAGGAATCACAGCTGATGTCCCCTCTATTTTTAGTAAGATAGGAGGCAGGGTTTCCAGGGGTAACTCTTAGGGGTGGAATTTGGTGAACTGTGATTACCGATATTGCAAATTCAAAGGAAGAGGATACCATATTGGTGAACTGGTCAACCACAGGGTCAAGACTATGAAGAAAACAAAGTGAAGCCAGTAGATGAACTTGTAGCAGATCCATTTAGTATGATTGTGCGATTTTTCTAGTAGTATTTATGCAACAGTAAGAGTGGAGAAAACAGTTTCTAGGAGGAACTCGGGGCGGGGGAGTTTGGCAAATGGTAATTAGTGATATTACAAGGAATTCAAAGGAAGAGGATACATGTGAGTGAACAGGTTAATCACAGGGTCAAGACTGAAGGCAAGAAAGTAAAGCCAGAACTGAAGTAATGGTCTGAGATAAGAGGGATAAATAAAACGACTGAAAGTCTAAAAGAAGACCAAGAAGCAGTTTAGGAAGAGTAAGGCAGACAGAGAGATAAAATGGAGGGAAGTTGTGATCAGAGAGAGGACATTGGAGCTCTGGATCATGGTGGTATATCAGTTATGAATGATGGTAAGACCAAGGATATTACCTTCCCTATGTGACTTTGAAGTAGAATGATGATGAAAGCAATAGAAACTGAGAAGACTGATGAATTGGGAGGCCAGAATATTTGAGGGTATAGATTAATGCTTATGTCAAAATCTGGGTTATGAGGGCATTGCTGATCAGTACACGATGTGCCAGATAGACAGTGCTTGACTTAGAGTCAGGAAGACTTGAGTTCAAAACCTATGCTTCCTATATGATCTTAGGAAAGTTACTTAACCCCTGTCTGCCTCAGTTTCCTAATCTGTGGGGATTTAAAAGGGGATAGTAATAGCACCTACCTCATAGAGTAGTTCCGAGGATCAAATGAGATAAAATTAGTGAAGAAATTTGAAAATCTTAAAGTATTTTATAAATGTTAGATTACTAAAACTAATGTCATTATTAAGAAAGGCAAAAAAATGGCCTCAAGGCTGGTAGATGGCTATGGCAAAGATCTGAACTGGGTGAACTGTATGGATGGAGTAAACCACAAAAGAGGAGGTGTTTCTGATTGTTGGAGGCAAAGGTACAGGTTGGAAGCTGGAGTTAGGAGAGGAATTATATGTATCCTCTCTTTGCTCTGGAGCTTCATGGAGTATGAGAGAAGCACCCTGTACTGAGGGGGATGGCCAGAGATTTAATGTCTTCTGGGTAGAACCAGGTTTCCAACAGTTCAAGAAGATAGAGTATGAATTGTAGAAATTCTGCATGATAGGGGTTTGTTAACAATAGAGAGGAGGGTTCCAGGAGGCAGTCAGTCAGCTAATAAACATTTATTAAGTAACGGCTAATAGCCAGGCATTGTATTAAGCACTAGGGCATAAATACAAATAAAAGCAAAGACCGGCCCTCAGGGAGCTTGTAATCTAATGGGGAAAGGAAACACACAAAAAAGCTGAAAGTAGGGAGAGGGAGGGAAGGTACCTGATATTAGGGGCGTGATGGAGAGTTTCCAAGAAATCCAAAGCAGTGTAGCTGATGAGAAATAGAGAGGCATGATGAGGGACAGGAAAGCAGAGGGGGTTGGATATGAACCTTTTTCTGACTTTCCATCTTCTTTTGTCCTTTTCATCCATCAGTTTGGATATGACAGGTGACAGGACACAGTGCTAAGAATGCCCAATGGCATCTAGAACGTGTTGATTTATAGTCTAATTCTATCCCTTTTGCAGGAACGTGTGTGTTTATATCTTTAGGACAGTTGAAAATCATTTATCTTGTGTTTTATAACTCCTTTTTTTTGATAGATTTACATTTTAGATTTGAGCTACAGATTATTCTAGTTCGCTATTCCTTCTTAAATAAATTTTGCTTTCTAAAGTAAAGTCATGTTTTTTATCGAGATTTACTCTCTATGATGCTGTTTGGGCCAAATGTAAAAATACTGCAAATGCTGCTGGCTGGAAAAGGGAGATGAATAGTTATCCCAGAGCAGTGTTCTTAACAGTTATGAGAACAAAATTCAACCTGCCTATTTCTATCACACTTATAGCTTTGCATCAGTGGTAGAAGATATTATTTACGTAAGTTTTTAGGAATTTAAAGTATATGAAAAGATAACTATAGATGTTGAGGTTAGTTGGGAAGACTTCTTGGAAGCAGTGATATTTGAGCTGGGTCTTAAAGAATTAGTAGGATATGAGCTAGTAGAGAGGTGAACCATAAGGATTATACTAGCCATGAGGTTAGGAGAGAAATAGGAAGGAGCAGGGCACACACACAGGATGCATTTTTTTTTTTTTTTTTTTTGCTTAATCCTGGGTTCTTAATTGAAAATCCTATGATTAGGATTAACAGGTGTAACCTTAATTGTTTTCTCTGACATTTGTCCCATAGGTCAAATATGTAATCTTATAAGGTCCTATATACGTAGAAGAGAAGAAATAGCTGGAAATTGATTCTGACTTGCCTTTCAACAGTCATTGAAAAGATGACTAATAGGCTATAAGCTCCTTGAGGGAAGTGTCTGCTCTGGTTTTGTTTTACTTTTGTATCCCTTAGCACAGGGCTTGAACATAGCATATACTTAATAAATGCTTGTTAATTGAACTGAATTGAATTGAATTTTTGCAGTCAAAGTGGAATGGAGAATTATGGGCATGATCTGAATAATTTAGTCAAGGCCTACCTAGGAGAGCAGGTCTCCAGCTATGCCAAGCCAGAGAACTGGAACCATTGCTCACTGGCCCTAGCCTTTCTTCTTGAAAACTTCAGAAGAACCTTCCTTTCCTGAGAGTGTGCAGTCACAGTCTCACTGATCTTGGTCAGCAAGGTCTAGAACATGCAAGAAAGCATCATTCCTGAGACTTTCTACTTTCAGAAATGGGTGAGTTTCAGGTTAGAAATACCTGCTTATAGAACATGGCTGATTCACAAGTCCCTGGGGCAGGGTTGCAGGTGGGAGTATGGGGAGGTGCTATCTGCTTTTTCCTGGATTCTTATGCAATGTCAAGTGACTTATCTGTCTTCCAGAAACCATCCCAATGGTAATAATGAAATTTCAAATGTGTTATAAAAATAATCACCAACTACTTTCAACCCTTGTTTACTGTGAGATAGAGACAAAGGCAATAGAACCCACACTTTTCCTGTGTTATCTGGATTGCGTTCTATGTCCAGTGTGAGGTGCTATGCCTTCTTGGGCATGATTATTATGTCTTAGTCATAAAATAAAATTAAACAAAACTTGTCTATCTCTGAACTTGTCTATATTGACTGATGTGTGTATGTGATATAATACACACGTGCATACATATGTATGTATATATTGCCAGATGGATGATTTCATTCTCAAAGGAAACTAAAGCTGTCCTGTAATTGGTACTCTTAGAGAGCTGTCTGGGGGCAGACACTGAGAGGTTAAATGATTTGCCTTCAGGATCCCATAGCCAATGTGTGTTAGAGGTAAGACTTGAAACCAGATCTTTCTGACTCTGAGGCAAGCTTTATACCCATTCTGTCATGCTTCCCCTTAGTGTCTTGGAATAATCAATTTAATTGTGATTTAGAAAGGGTTTTAAGGTTTGCAAGGTGTTTACAGTACATTTGATCCTCCCCATGATCTTTTGAAGTCAGTACTACTGGCATGGTTTCCCCACTTAACAGAGGCCTTGCACTCTGAGAAGTGAAAGGACCTGCCCAAGGTCATCCCACTATTAATTAATCAGAAGTTGGATTTAAACCCATACTCCAAATCAAGTCTTCTTTCCACTATGCCATGTTGCAACCTTATATTGTTATGATTTTGTGAATTATGGTCTCCTATCCTCTCCCCCTTTATTATCAAAAGATTAGTACTCAGTGTGGAGTGAGAGGGTATGAGTTAAAGTACCAGATTGTTCACTTACTAGCTTTACCATGAAGAAATCACTTAAAAGTCAGTCTCAGTTTCCTAATCTATAAACAGGAATAATAATACTTGTCTTACCTACTTTATAGAGTCATTGTGAGGATTGTGTGAAATGGCACATGTAAAATACTTTATAAACCTTCAAGTACTATATAAATATAAACTATAACCAGATGTATGCTGGGAAATGCTTAACAACCAGTTCTCCAAAAAAAATAGTATGTATGAGACATTTGTAAATTTAATCTGCATCATTAACATTTTCTACATCACTTTTTAAAGTCTAGACAATCAACATAACAATAAATCAAACCCTGATTTGTAGTGTTTGCCAGTTTCTGAGGTGTATATGCTTACACGGCAAAATTTAACAATTGGCTCTGAGCCAATTGAAGTTGGATCCGGCATACTCCTGGTAATTATGTTATGACTATCTCAACCACTGTATTGATAATTGGTGCCAATAAGGAGAAAGAGACAGTTCAAATAAGGGACAGAGCTGAGCAAAGCTAGTGTTGATCTTTGAAAAAAAGCCCACACGCCTTTCAAAAGAAAACCATGTAGATTTACAAGGTGTTCAAAGCCAGGCTTTTTCTATCTTGGGAATCTTGACACAACTGGGGTGTTTGATTTGCCCTTCAGGGATGCAATTTTTCATTGCTGACACAGCCATGTGCAGAAGAGCCCAGCCAACTTCTTGTAAATGGAGCCTTTTAGCCATTCTCCGGGCATTAACCTAATTTAAACTTCATTGAGTGCAGATTTTAAGCTTCTACCATCACAAGTAACTGACCATTCACTGCAAGGATGCCCCAGCAAGGATGAGGTGAGAGGAAGTCTATTGACAGATAAAGTTACAATTAATTTACCTTTTATTTAACATCCCTCTTATGTTTGCTACAATGATACAAAAGCTGGCCCTAGGAGGTTTGACTTTTCTGATGGATAATGTGTCAAAGTGTCCCTTTTAAAGTAGATGGAAAAAGCCATTGCCTGCTGTTCCAGCGAACTGCTGTCTGTCATGTATGGCTAAGATTTATAAAGACACTGCTGGGGATCATCCCACTAGCTTTCTGCAAGCTTTTTCCCACAATGTATTCAATTGTAGAAGGTCATCCCAGTATCAGCCAGTGTTATTACATAAACAACAAATGTAAACCTAAAAACCAATTCTTAAAGAAAAAAGCATGCATAATGTAGACCTCCCAGTAAGAGGGTAGGGTGGGGAGAAGGTGGCAAAGAATTCTCCTACAGATTCAATGTTACATGCAATCATCTTTCCTGGGTGCACAATATTCATCAAATCCTGGGCAGAATACAGGCTCTCGGCTCCTTTAAAGGAATCAATAATAATATAAGTACCTGAGGGTGTAAGGTGAGATGAAGCACCGGAGTCACTGAGAAAATGTGAACAAACACTGTCCTATGAAACAATTTTCTAAAGTTGTCAGCCCCTGGGACTGACTTCCAAAGAAACACGACCCAGAAGCAAAATGCGGGATACAGAGCAGGCAAGGGCTGCTGTAGCTACCATGGACAGCTCCAGAGTGGGACCGGTGTGGTCAGATGTTTGACCCTGAAAGTTTTAGTACATGAAAAGCTCAGTATGAATCAAGAGGGCAAAATGGAAACCAAAAAAAATTATTGTGATGTTAGGCTACATTATGAGAGACCTGGTGTCCACAGTGACAGAGATGGTAATCTTTACTTTGCCCTGATGAGATTATGTCAAGGATACGGTTCTTGATACCACATTTTTGGAAAGGCACTGACATGCTATAGTATGCCCAGGGGATGCAGGCAAGATGGGGAAAAGACTTGAAAATATGCTATATGAGGATCATTTGAATGAATTGAAAATGTTTATCCTGAAGAAAAGATATTAAGAAACTAGGATAACTGTCTTACTACTTTAGATAATGGACTGGGCTAGGTAAATTTTGACATCTTTCCATTTTAGAAAGTTTATGATGATCTGACCTATTATAGTACATTATAACTATTCTATGAGGAAGCAGCTTAATTTGTACAATGAGCATGAATCCTACCTTTCTCCAACAGGACCTATGGAGTCCCCCTGCTTAAGGTGGATATTTGAGCTGGAGAGAATGTAGGCCTCCAAACAGATCAATATTAATTTTTTTCTTTTCTGGGTGCTAGATCATTTACTCCATCTTCTTATTCATTATAAAATGATGTCATTTGAGAATTGCACCAAGAAGTTCGAAACGTGGATTTAAACCACTGATTTGTGGATGAAGAAGGATCCACATCATGGACACATTCCATCCTGGACACATTCCTGAATAGTTGGTAAATTGTCTGATTCTGATGCTAATATACTTAAAAGACAGAGTAAAGTTTTACACTGAGGGGGAAAAAACAATTTGTAGAGAATTTATTGAATATGATAAAGTAACTCATCAAAGAGTGGTTCGTGATTCTAAATTATGTCTTAATGACCTAGATCAGTTCACTCTTCCCTGTAGCAGAATATCTGAGATGGAAGGTGCCACAGAGTCAGTTAGTCAGCCTGTATGGGAACAGGAATCCCCTGATAAATGAGATGCCCAATCACTGCTTCTTCTTCTGTCTTCTGCCACCACACATTATTTCAGGGGTGTGCTGGAGTCAGTTCATACGGCTCACTAATCTGATTATTAAATTTTTAGAGTGAGCATTTACACATTCACGGAAATGGTCAAATGCTACAAATCAGAGCTGGGTTTATTATTTGTTGTTGTTTAGACTTAAGAAATTAATGGAGAAAGTATTAATAATGCAGCTTAAACTTAAAAGTATATCCTGCCTATTCTTCCCACACTCCTGAGAGCTGGTTGTTAAATATTTACCACAACATTCTTCCGTGGTTTCTTCTTCCATCAAACTAGCCTGATCAATGGTGTGGTGCAGGAGAGAGAACCTTGGGTTTGAAGACATAGAATATGGTTTTAATTCAATTCCTGTCACTTAACATTGGGTGACCTTGGGAAAACCAGCACATGCCTTGTATCTCAGGGTTCTTAACCTGGAATTAAGGCACATATATACATATATACACACATGCATATGTATGTATGTATATGCGAATGTGTACACACACATGCAAACATATGTACATACTGTATTACAACACAGAGAGCCCAAATGTCTTAGTGAAGTTTTAAGGAACTAAAGCTTGGGCACTAAGACTTTCTTTTTAAAAGAGCTTAGGCATTTTCCCAAAGAACAACACTAGCTTTGCTTAGCTCTGTCTTTTATTCAAACTTTCTCTTTCTCCTTATTGGCATCAATTATCTACACTGTGTTAGAGATAACCGTAAAATAATTATCAAAGGTATGCTAGAGTCAGCTTGAACTGACTCAGATAATTATTAAAGTTTGAGTGTAAGCATGTACATCTTGGAAACTTGCAAATACCACAAATCAGAGCTTGATGTATTGTTTTAGACAACTAATACTTAAAAATCACACTAAGACTTTTAGGACACCTGGATAATTTGTTTCATTTACAATCATGTATTTTTTAAAATTAATGTAAAAACATATTCTGTGGCAGAATCCATAGGCTTTACCAGAGAGCAGAAGGGGTCCATATAGACAAAATATCTCTGTACTAGAAGGTGTCTAATGTATCTTCAAGATCTAAAGCTATACTTCTACTTTCTGGGAAAAAAAAGGTGCTTCAGTTTGGCTTTTTTCTGTTTGCAAAATGGGAATAATAGAGCTTTGAATCAACCCTTCATATCAATCCTGAGATCACACAGTCTAAGAAAAACTATTCCACAAAAGGAGTTACCCCTCAGTGTAGGTACATTGCTTCATGACTTATGACTTAAAGGAGTGCGGTATGTATGTTATGGTTATGATTGTGTGGCAACGAAGTCCAGTCATTTATCCTCTTCTTGGAGCTTATCAATACTGCTGGGAGTGACAACCTCAGCAAATGGTACCTGCAATCAGGTCTTCTTGGAACAAACTATGAGCAAAGCATCTGTGGGCTCTTTTGTAAGGTGGATTCTTTTCTCCACTCCAGGACAGGGACCTAGGTTTTGGACCTCTGAGACTTATAAAACAAATACCATTGAATTCTGGGCTGGCTGCCAGGATGACTTATAACTGGCAAGAATGCTGAGATGCCCTTCTTTCTGACTCCCTCAGTCGTCAGTATGCTCCTTCTCTGCTGTGCTGCCGACACAGAAACCCTCAACCTTTTCATTTTATTGGAAAAGTTTAATTGAGAGTTCTGAAAGGTCACAATTAAGATTTTCAAATGAAAAATAGAAGTTAAAGCAGCCTTGAATAAACATATTTTAAATCCATGACTGATTTAATGTGCTTAAGATAAAAATGAAAAGATAATGGGGAGAAAGATAAAACTGTGAGCTTGGTCTATAAAAAAGAAATGGTCAAATATAGTTGAAAATGAATGATGAAGGGTGTTGTTGGGCTTTTTTTCTGTTGTCCAGCAATGAAGGAGACTACTTTACACCAGAGAGAGTATCCAAACCCATGTTCTCCTTTTCTATAATTACATGAATCTATAGGATCACAGAGCAACAGAATAGCCAGAGAGCTCACTGGTCATCTAATCTAGGGTTGGCAAACTTAAAAGCTTGGGACAAATCTGGCCAGCTACCAGTTTTTGTATATCCTGCAAAATAAGAATGGTTTGTCCATGTGGTAAATCAAGTTTTATTATCTTTAAAAATGTGAGAATTATTCTTAGCTCTTGGCACATGGGCCAACACAAAAACCAGGCAGAGAGCAGGATTTGGCCTGCAGGCTGTAGTTTGCTGACCCTGATCTAGACCAACCTGGACTAGAACAGTGGTACTCTCTACAATATCTCCAGCAAGTGCTCATCTGCTTCCAGTGACAGGAAGCCACTACTTCCTAATGATTCCACATTTAGACAATTCTGTTAAATTTTTCCTCATAATGAAGCAAAATCTGCCCCTGCAGCTCCACTCTTCTTCTGCCCTCTGGGACCAACCTTAACCAATCAAGCCTTTCTTCTAAATGACATCCCTAAATCTCTTTTCCAGGCTAAATATCTCTACTTCTTTCAACCAATGTATAAATTTCATGATTTTGTGTGCCCTCATGATCTGGGGTCACCCTCTTCTAAATATCACTCGGTTTGTCAGCATCCTACCTAAAATGTGGTACCTCAAGTAGAACTGACTGAGGCAGGCTAGAGAACCATCTCCCTCATTCTGGATATTATGCTTTTGAAAACACAAGCATTTGCTTTTTTGCCTACCATTCTTTGCATACAATGACATCACCAAGTATACCTTGGCCCAGAAGAAAATGTTGGCAAATATTAATGCATGACTTTAATGGACTCTTTGCTAAATATCACAGGCCTAATCTTTAGGTTAACAGCAGTTACTGCTATGTGGAAAGTCTCTTAGCTTCCAAAACAAATCTAGAATTTGCTCCCAAGAATCAGTATTGCTATTGAAGTGTTATCAAGAGGTAGAATGGTTCAATGGACTTTGAATGGATTCAGCAATGGATTCAGAGCCTGCCTCAGACACTTAACAACTCTGTGGCACTGACTGAGGAAATGATTTAACCTCTCTTACCTGTACAGTGGGGCTGATCATAGTACCTGTTTCAGTGTTGTGAGGATGTAAAAGGTTTTGAAAATCTTAAGGCACTATATCAGTCAGTCAGTTAATAAACACCAAGCATCTGCCAGGTTTCAGGCGCTGTGCTAAGCAATGAGGATACAAACAGAGGCAAAAAAAGGCTTCTGACTTCAAGGAACTCACAATCTAATGGAGGAGACAAGCAAATAAATATGTACAAATAAGCTGTACATATACAGGCTACATAGGAAATAAATAAGAGAGAAGGTACTAGAATTAAGATGGGTTGGGGAAGGCTTCTTGTGGAAAACAGGATTTTTAGTTGGGCTTTAAAAGAAGCTATGGAAACAAGATATGAGGAGGGAGGACATTCCAGGTATGGATGAGAGCCAGAGAAAATGCCAGGAGCTGACAGGTGTAGGGTTTTATTTATGGAACAGAAAGGAAGCGAGTGTTATTGATTCTAAGAGTAAGAAGTAAGAAGACTGTTAGGGCAGGAGGGGGTTAGGTTATGAAGGACTTTGAATGCCAAATATAGGATTTTGTATTTTATCCTAAAGATGATAGGGACCCTCTGGAGTTTTATGGCCAAGGGTTCAGACCAGAGCTTTAGGAAAATACTTTTAGTGGCAAAATGGACGATGGAATGGAGTGGAAAGAGATTTAAAGCAGGTCCACTGGTAGACTACTGAATATAAATTATTATCATTATAACTGGTAGAGGTAACTTGCTAGGAACAGAGAGCTGGACTCAGAATCAGAAAGACTGAAATTCTATTCCTGCCCCTGATACGTATTGGCTGGGTGATCTTGGGAAATTCACTTAATCTCTCAGTGGCCTGGGCAACCATCTAAGATTAGAAGCTGCAGAAAGGATGCCAAAGTACATTGACAAAGAGTTTCCTCACCAGACCCTAGACTAGTGGAATCTGAAGGAGTCCAGGCCTTGCCTCATTATTTCTGTTGCTGCTTTTATTGTATTGTGCTGATCTCTAGACTAGTGTTTACTCAGAAATCTGTGTATTCTTCAGAGATGTGCACATGTGAAAACATAGGCACATCTCTGGAGTACCCCTGATGTGGTTTAAACAGGGAATGAAATATTCCACATTTGTTTTGAGGGAGAGTGACAGATGTAGATCAAGAACTCTACATTTCAATCAAAAGGAGCTACAAATTAATTGCAAAAATGCTTCAAAGTACTTTTGATAAACAAGACATAAACACTCTGAGATGTTCCACAAACTACCTTGGCCCCTAATTGGAATTCTGAGCACTTGGAACTCTATAAGCCAAGTACTAAGCTTTTCATTTTTTGTGATTTTTAAGACATATATACAGATTAAGTACATAATTGGGAACAGTTGCTTCATTGCTCTGCATTCCTTTGATAGCACCACGTCAAGGTCATGTGCCACTTTCCTATACTTTGGGGTAATTAACTGCATCACTGACATGCCTATAAGGATTAGCCATAACATACAAAATGCAAAAAAGATTCACCGATGGTACTGACTGCATTGACTGGATATTGGAGAATTGCCGAGACTTTCCTGTCACAAAGAAATGCTTTGTAGAGGTTTGTTTGGCATTTTCCTGAAGGACAAAAGGATCCTTCGGTATTGTTCTGGGTTTGCTCAATTCTGCATATACCTTTGTTAAATTCCCATTCTGGGCCATCCTATTTTACAAGGATCACAAAACGGATAATTACAAACCACTCTTATTTTGCCATCTTTACATAGGTCTCAATAAAAACTCACTTTACCTGAAATGGTACAATGAGAAGGAAAATGATGGCTTTTTGGAGGAAGTAGCAAACACCATTATGCATTTTTTTACAGTTTCTTGAGGAGTTATTAATATAAGAATCTTGCTCTGTAGAGCTGAAAGGACAGTGGAAACTACAGAATAAAGCCATGGTAACTTCCTGCAGTCTATTTTCTCTTTGGCATAATTCTCTTCCTTTCCATTTCAGTAGATGTCAGCAATAAAAATGGCCTGGACTCAAAACAGGAAGTGGGGTGCAGTGGAATCCACACTGGATTTGAAATCAGAGGATATGGGTTAAGACACTGCCTCTTTCATGTGCTACCTGTGTGACCTTGAAAAAGTCACTTGACTCTCTGGGCCTCAGTTTCCTCATCTGATGAGGCTGAACTAGATGGCCTCGTAAGTCCCTTTTAAATCTAAAGCTCTGATACCAGGATCTTAGAGTTGGCTGTTGAGTTGTTGAGTGTTCAAGATGAAGATAAGTCAGTTGTTTTTGTTTGGCCTATTACCGTATTCCTTTCCAAAAAAGCAAACTAACGCTATTTGAAAACAGATTTCCCATAGTTGAGGACAGCCACATGACTATGCTTAAGGTGAAACAACCTGATGATCAAGTATAGTGCTGTGCCTATCAGACCACACTCAACCATCCCCAACCAAACCAATCAGATAATGAGGTTGTTTCTATTTATTAAGAATCAAACTAGGCATGAGACTCAAAAGATTTGGAAATAAAATCCACTCCATGTGGTAACAAGCACTGAAAGACCCCAGATAAAATCAATTTGCCATGCTTATAGTATTTTCAAGAAAGGTAAGTTGAAAAACCACATTAACTGAAGGAACTGGTCCTCTTCCCAGTCAGAGAAGGGTAAGGATCTTCCCTTTGATTTTCAGTTTAAGAAAAAGAGATGTACTTTAGTGTTTTTTATTTCATTTTAAATTTATGGAATAAAACAAGCACTTCCATGACATAATATGATAAAAGATGATTGCAAATGAATCTGCAAATCCATTATGTACAACTTGCTATTACAATGAAATATATAATAAAGTTAGCATGCAAATTTCTTTTTTCCTTCTTTTTTTCTTCCCAGGATGGCTACCATTAGACACAAATATGTGTATGTATGTGTGTATATATATATATATATATATATATATATATATATATATATATATATATATATGTATATATATATATGTAAAATCATTCTATGCATATTTCTATTTATCAGTTGTTTCTCTGGATGCAGATAGCATCTTTATGTGTTCTTTGTAGTGAATTTGAGTATTTATAATAGTCAAAATGATGTATTTGTTCAAAGTTGTTCTTAAAATTGTATTGCTGTTACTCGTATAGAATGTTCTCTTGGTTTTGCTCATTCTGTTCATTATTTTGTGCAAGTCTCTCCATGTTTTTCTAAGATCATTGAGCTCATATGAATGGCTGAACAATTTGTGCTATGTGATTGTGATGGAATACTACTGTGCTATTAGAAATGGTGGTTTTTATAAACTCCCACTGAGATGTTTTTGTATTCCTCTCCCTAGGTCAGACACTAAACAGTTATCAAGTACTTACTATGTTCTCATCACTGTACAGTGCTATGGATAAAAAAAAAAGGTTAAAGATAGTCCCTGCCCTCAAGGAGCTTTCTCCCAAAGTCTTATATCTGAGCCATGAAAGTCCTGTTTCACACTTACGTGCTGAAAGGTCTACTTCCAATAATAATTACAAGTATTATTGGGTAGACTGGACTGGAATTTCATGGTTGTATGGGATTCCAAATGAGGCAAGCACCTCTACAGATGTTGAACATCCAATGCTCCTCAACTTTTTTAACTTTGGAGAGCTGCATGGGGACACAGAAAAGTTAAGTTACTTATTCAGAGTCACACTGTCTGCACACATCAGAGAGAGGACAGTGCAGGTCTTCCCATCTCTGAAGCAAGAATGCATGAAGATTTTTATCCATGATGCCATACTTGTCAGTACCAATCATTTCCTCCTAAAAGTCAGGCACTATATTCACTTTAATCAAACTGTAATTAAGTACACAATTACAAATGATACTATATTAATTATCTAAATAAAATCTGAAGTTGTGGTTTATGCTCTACTATAACATTGGACTTTGAGGAAAGTCTCAAAAGGAAGAAAGATAAATATCCCAAGAAATTTGTCCCACATAAATTTCTCATCTAAAAGTAATTCTTCTACAATTAGACTTAAAAACTATAAGATATACATATAATGTGCATAGATATGGGAATGGGGACCTTAACTGCCACCCTAACTTTTACATATTTTCTGCAAAAAGCATCTTGTAGACTGTAATTTGGCTTGGCTCTTCTTCTAAGGGAGATATTCCTATCTGAACCTTACCTCTCCTTCAGTAGAAGCTCTGTATCTAGTACATGATTGGTCAGTTTTTATTGAATGAATGAAGTGAATGAAATGAATTAAATGAGTGAAAAGCACACAGTGGAAGTGGAGAGAACTCCGACTTTGGATGCTGAATACCTGGCATCAGATACTGATTATGCCTCTTACTACTTGTGTGGCCTTGAGCAAGTCACTTCCATGTGTCTCAATTTCTTCATCTGTAAAATGTAGGTTGGATTAGTTAACCTCTAAGCTTCTTTCCAGGTCTACTTCTATGATCCTTTAATAGTAGTTTGCCCTTCTTGGAACAGATGAACAGCATGGTGCATTCTTTGGGGCCTTGTTATTGCCAGTGTGTGGGGAAAACAGCTGGGAAGCTTATTTATGCGTGAGTCAGAAGGAATTTAAAACCCTGAAAGAGTTTCCTTATTCAGACCAAGGCCAATGTAATCAGAAACTGAGAGTAGGTATAATGTGGTCCACCAACACTGACACATGAATTACTGGGACCTATTTTATTATGTGTTCCACAAGGTGTCAATAGGAGGGTTCATCTAAAGTACCTTTAGAGGTTGCTAAACAATTTCGTTACCCCTCCATAGCCTGATTGGCACAATGGAAAGTCTTTCCGATTGGGAAAAATTGATTCCCACTTGCCCTCGCCTACCAACTCTAAGTCATGCAGTCAGGAAATGTTACACCACTAAATATACCACCTGAAGAATCTATTTACCTACATTATCTCCTTGCTTAAGGTATAGATGGTTTTTTCTGACAACAGCTTTTATTGTCCTTGCATTTTTACCTGTGTGAAGGTTTATATTTTGATCTAAAAAGCAGCTACATAGCATAACAAGAGAAGGGATGATAATTTTAATAGATATTTGGTATATATTATTAATAGAGATGCACCCAATCTCCATGGGCTTTTCCATTCTCTAAGTCCAAATAATCTCCCTTTCTGTTTCCCATAGACACATATATGTCTGCAATATCAATTATAACATACAAACCTGCAGGGATGCATACAGATATTATTTGTAATTTCCTTTAACAATTTTTTGACGTGTTTTCTCTTTTTTTGAAAAAATTAACATGATCTGGGAGGTAGGGAAGTTGAATTGCAAGCAGAAGCCTTAACAAGCATATTAGCCTTTCTTTCACTCTGAGGCTAGCTATAGGCAGTAGAGAAGAGCCTCTGGGTTCATCTGCCCTGAACTTCCCCTTTTTTTTCAGTCTGTAGAATCCTCTGTGATCACTTGTAATAAAGGCAAGGGAGGCAGATGAGACTTCAGTGTAACAAAGCTATATAGCTCTAGGGAATCTGATTATCTGGTGTTTTTTCCTCTGTGATCCCCTATATCGTTGTATTTTGGGACATTCTTATGCATTGGGCTATGCCAGAAAGCTGTTTGAAGTGTGAGGTACACAGATTGAACCCAAAGGCTGGGCAATGATGGTTCTGTGTCCCAAGAGACAACGCTACAAAGTGTTCCAAAAGTCTTTAAGTCAATAGCTTAAAACTGCACTAAAATTTTTGAACACCATGTATTCAACACCACTATCTGAAATCTTTCCTCATCTCCTAAGTATGCAAGTGGATAGAGCTCTGGTCCTGGAATCAGGAGGACTTGCATTCAAATCTGACCTCAGATACTAGCTAGGTGGGCAAATCATTCAACCTATTTGCCTCAGTTTCCTCAATTATAAAATGATCTGGAGAAGGAAATGGCAAACCACTCTGGTATATTTGCCAAGAAAACTGCAAATGGGGTTATGACTGAAATGACTAAACAACCTCATGCCCTCTCTTCAGTTAACAAAATCCTCATTCAGACCATTCTCTTACAAATGTGAAGGAACTACAGGACACTTTCCAATCCTTTTTCTAATCTGCTTTTTCCATTTTCTCATTTATGTTCATGCAGCTCCTTCAGGTATTCTATCTCAAAACCCTTTGGATTTGGAGATGCTTTTATTTCTTCCTAAGAGTGAAGTATGTGAATTTGGATCAGGAAAAGCAACTGAAAAGAAGAGACCCATATCACACGCATTTCAGTCTTTTCCTGACCTAGCCAATTTTTCAGAAAAATCTTCTCTTTTATTGTAATTTATCTTTTGCTCTGTCTTCATTTTAACTTCGTAATGACATGCCGACCTCTATAAAACAATTTTGAATGCTATCAGTACAAAAGGTTCAGTTGGGCTACATTTCTTTGTGCCTGGAAAATAACTTGGAAAATAGCATTGGTAGGAACCATACTGCTGAAAGTAATAATTTCTGATGTCAGCAATGGTGTCGGAGACAATAAAACAGCTTCCATGTTGCCCAGATTGTCCAATAGCATTCATTACTTAAGCACTGACATCTTTCTGCAGAGGCCTGGCCTTCTCTGTGCCTAGGCAGCCTTCAGGTTAATGATTATAATGAAAAGTGGCTTCCTTTGTACCATTTGGTAACCTTATTACAGTCACTCTCTTGACGATTAATTTTAGGTCCTCTGTGTGTTTGTACTGCCACATGTAACACATGAATACTACTATTCTTTACATGCTCAACAGATTTTGTGAATCATAGTAATATACTTTTCTGCTTTGACCTTATCAGTATGTGTGGCTTGTTTGGAGGTATCTCGTCCCCTTTCTTTTAGGTTTACAGCCAATGATAAGCTTTATGGAAGAAAGAAATGGTCACCCAATTAAAATAGAGAATTTACTAAGAAGGTCAGAAATACACCACATACTACCATATAGTTCACATTAAAGTTCTAATAAATCATTCCTGTGATGTGGGCAGTAATGAAAACATGCCCCCCTTAAAAAAAATGTTGCCTTGCTAAAGATAAAAGCTGCATAAACATGCAATTCCTTGATGCTACAGCTTTCTTGCATAATAGGATCTTGGCCAATATTTAAGTGAGCTATGGTCATAAAAGTGACTTTGTGGAAAAAGACACTACAGTTAGCATGCAATATTTATTCTTCTGTCAGGGACATATATACTCAAATCAATCAAATGTTTGTATCTATGCTATGTGTTCAATCTGATGGAAAAAAGCACTATTGAGAATGCAAAATAAAAGCAAAATCTAAGGAAATGGTCCACTTAAAAAAACTTCTACTCGAGCATACAATAAAAATACACAAGAAACACTTAAAAACCGTTTATGCATAGTAGCTAGAGAATCAGGTTAAGAGAGACATGAAGGCATGGGTACAAGTCCTGTTCTAATACATAGGAGCTATGTGACCCTGGGGCAATACATTTAAGCTGTAAATGCCACTGGCAACTCTCTAAAACTAGAAACTGAAGAAAGGTTGCAAATCTGTATTACTAGTGGGTGTTTCCTCAGAGAGTTCCCTATGACCACGAAACCACAGATTCTATGGAGAAAAAGACAGAGAGAGATGGAGAGGGAGAGGGAGAGAAAGGAGATGGGGGAGAGGAAGGGAAGGGAAGATATGGGAGGTAGCAGGCTGAAATCTAACAATAGTGGCAATAATGATGATGAGATTTATACATTTATTTCCCAAATTATTTCCCAAATAAGGAAACTTAGATAAATGGTAAATGACTTGCCCAGGATCACCAGTGTTCTTTCCATTTGCACCACCTAGTTGCCAGACTGATACAGTCAGAATAGTGGTTGTTTTATTTTTATCAATTTTTTTTTATTTTATTAATATAAAAGGAATGCAAAGCAGCTCAAACAGAAGAGTTTGTATTTAATGTACAGTGAGCATTCTAGTGAAGGAAAATAGTGCACTGAACTGGAAAGTCAAGAGACCTGGTAAAAGTAAGAGATTATGTCAGAATATAAATATCTAATGGGTTGGCAAAGCCCGAAGTAAGTGAGAGGATGGTAACAAAGGAGCTAAACTCACTTGGTTATTTAAATCTTTAGGCCTAGGCAAACTGCATCCCAGACTAAAGAAAGAACAGAAAGCTGTAAATAGTTATTCTGCAAAATAGTGTCTACTGCTTAGTAGTCACATTAGTAATCTTTGAAAAAGTAGAAGAAATAGGAGAGTTGGCACGGAACTAGAAATGTGAATATATTTGTCCTGATTTTCAAAAAAAAAGAGAAAATGGATAAAATGGTGATATCAACATCTGCATTCTCTACCTCACAGAGTTGTGAGACTCAAAGGACATTTTTTGTGTAAAGCACTTTGCAAACTTTGAAGTACAAACTTTGAGAACTGAAACATTTTTGGAAAGCATTAATAAAGGCATGGTTTGTGACAACTGCAAAAGAAAGTACTCATCATTACATGCCAGAATGGTTTTATTGAGAACAGGTCATGTCAGACCACCTTATTTCCCCATTTGATGAGGTTCCTCAAATGTTAGATCAGGGAATGAAACAGACATAATATACTGGATTCCTGCAGGGCATGTGGCAAAGACTCTTATGATATCTTTCTCGACAAGATGGACAGATGGAGGATAGTTGATAATTCACGTAAGTGTTTTTGGAACTGGTTTAATTACTGGACACAAAGATTGGATCAACATCAGTGAAGAGAGGATTTTTTTTTGGAGTGTCCAAGGAAGTTATCCTAGCTCTGGGCTGTTTGACATTATCAATCACTTGGATGAAGGCATGCCTATCAAATTTCCAGGTGACAGAAAAGCTGAGCAGAATAGCTGACACATTAGACAATAGGATCACAATTTTAAAATATCTTAACAGTCTAGAAAGACAGGCTAAATCTGTGATGATTAAATTTAAAAGGGTTAATGTTCTCTATGGGTTAAAATCAGTTATGAAAATATAGGATGAAAGGGAGTATGGCTAGCTAGTAGTTTATGTGAAAAAAAATATGCTTTTTGATCGACTGTCTGATAACAAACTCAATATGAGTTCAAAGTATGATATGGAAAACAAAGTAATGCACTCCTAATATACAAAATTAGGCAGGTAATAATCTCACTTTAATCAGGCCTTGTCAGAACACATCTGAGGTATTGTCTTCAATTTTTAGAGACATATTCTTGAAAAGATTTTAAAATCTAGAAGAACCATGTTAATAAGGGAACTAGAGGTTATTCTATAAAGGGATAAATAAAATGAATAAGGAATATTTAGATGAAAAAATATGTGATGGGAGCATCACAGTCATCTTTAAGTATTCATTGAAAGACTGTCACATGGAAGAGGGGTTAAACTTCTGCTTGGTTGCAATGATCAGAACTAGGAACATGGTAGGAGTTAAACCGTTACCCCAATACAAGTAAAAACTCCCTACCAATCGGAGCTCCCCTCAGAGTGGAACAAACTGCTTCAAGAGGGAGTAGGCATCCTTTATTATGAAGCCTTTTCACAGTCAGGTGGTTGAACACTCTGATGTAGACAGGATTCCTTTTCAAGCACAACCCAACCTGAATGACCTTTGAAATTCCTTCTAACTCAAAGATCTTTGGCTAGGTTCAACTACATCATTAACTGGTTGGATGACTAGAAGAGTCATTTCACTTCTTCAGGTTTCAGTTTTATTATCTTCAAAATGAAGTGGTTGCCTAAGAAAATTTCTTTTCATCTCTAAAAATCAGCAATTCACAAGGTAGACTGGAAAGAACTCTAAATGGACAACCAGAAACCAAAGTTTGAGTGGAACCTTTTGCACTCACTAATTGGATGACTTTAGACAAATCACCTCCCCTCTCTCTAGGAAGAGGGAATTGGACCACAAAAATCATTGCTAAAATTCTCTATATGATTTAGCAAGGGCCCCTTTAAGGACTCTGAATTCCCCTTGAGCATCCTTTAACAGTCTTCTCCCAGTGCCACCAGTGAGGTTCTGGTGGCCACAAGGGTATTGTAAATATCAAATAAAATAATACATGTACAGCACTCTGCCAATTATAAGGGGCTATGCAAACGCTAGCTATCATTATTTTTATTAATTACTAAGAAGAAGAGGACCATGAACACAAGTGACAACACTTTATTCTGCCACTTTCTCACTCTTTTTTGATAAGAAAAATATTAAACTTAATAACCATATGCACAGAAACTAAATGAATTAAAGACTAAGTGGTAAAATCTTACTTTTAACAATGTAGAAGCAAATGACTTAGGAAATAACAAACAAGGAAAAATGATTTTGCTACATGTTGCTTTTCTCTTCTATGTAGGTTCCACTACATCTGGCCCCTCTCTCTCCCTTCTTTCCCCTTAATAGTTACAGCTAATATGTATATCCTTACAGTTCTGCTAATTTCACTTTGCATCGCTCTATACAGGTCTTTCCACATTTCTTTCTTAGCCTCACACTTACTACTTTTAAAGTCATCTCACTTTCTTCTGTAACTTCTTATATCCATTAACACATGACATTCATGTGACTGGTTAACATTGAAATCCAAGGATCAATTGCATTAAGAAATCCTATATGGCAGAAGTGACCTATAGGAGAAACCAGCACCATAACACAGAAAACATCTTTATTAATGGATTAATTATAATGCTTTGGGCCTGGGGCGGGGAATGGCTTGCATTTTGTGAAGTTTAATATAATGTCATCGATTAGTGATCTCATCTAATAATTTTATGAAGTACATGAGACCATTTTCTGATTCCCATAGGAAGGACTTCCAGAGATGTGTCTAAGACTGCACACTAAGATAGAGAGCAAGCTGAGATGCTTTGTATTTCCTTGTGTTATGATGTTGTTCCCACCCCCCTCAATAGAATGTAAACTCCTTGAAGGCAAGAGCTATTTCCTTTTTTGGCTTTGTACCCCGTGCAACAAACACATAGTCTATACCGCGTAGTGGATTAATATATTTGTTGAATGGCAGAATTAACTCCAAATCCCCAAATTACCAGTCTAATGCCCATCTACAGGGCATTAATATACAGCATGGTGACAAGAGGTAATGAGGCTTAACCAGAAAACACTGAACTGAAAGAAAATAGACATGGATTCTAAGGCCATTTCAGCTATTTCTTTCTGACTCACTGCATGGTCCTTGACAAGTCAAGTCCTCTGTGGTCCAGTTATTCTTTAAAAGGGCATTCATTCATTTGGCAAAAACAAACCAATAACAACAAACCCAGACCCATTACCAAGTACTCAAGGTGCTATATCATGTTAGACAGATGGATAGTGTATATATGTATATATATGTATATATATATATATATATATATATATATATATTTAATTCCTAGAGAATCTGAAGAACATGAATCTCTATAATCAAATGTGACATACTATGATACAATAAATATTGTAGGAATTCAGGAAAGGGAGAGATTGGTGTGTGGCAGGTTTAGTCAAAGTATGGTTGTTCAAGGAAAGAGGTACACATTGAATGATGGGTGAGATCTGAACTGGCAGATTGTTCTAGATTCTTTGGAAGGAAGTCAACAAAAAGAAACAAGGCTTAGGCAGGATAGAGCAGCTTACACACTATCTCAAGGTAAACTGCAAAAACTTCCTAATAATTCCAAAAATGAGCTGGGATACCTCAAGATGGGGCAGATTCCCTTCCTATAGACAGCTTCAAGGAGAAGCTGGATGACCGCTTGTCAGCTTTCTTATATTCCTTGTGTGTATGGGCTGGACTGGATGGCCACCTAGTTCTCAAATTCTGTGATTCTGTGTATCTCAGTGTTTTCAGCCACCCTTGAGAGATTCAATGTATTAGATGAAAATGAGGTTGACACAAATACTTAGAAAAATATGTTGTAGGCCTCTGATGATTTGTTTGTGTTAGTTATTTTCCAAATCAATTCCCTCTCTATCCAAAGTGGATGCTTCCTCCAGCATTTTCCATGTAGGTCATGTACTAAGACTTGCAGTGTTGTTATGACTCCTGACTTCATATTCTAGTACCACCTACCCCTATGCTGTGCTCAGCAACGACCTGCCTCGTTCCCACTTGCCCTGTACTGGGCCATGGCCCAGTCTGACATGACAGGGAGTCAGTTCTATACAGCTGAGTATAACATATTTTTCCTCATCTGATCTCTTGACTGCATTCACCCACTCATTAATGTGAAATATTTCAGTAAAGACCTGATTTACAAGAATGCAAGGAGGAAGGCAATTTTTTTTTTGGAATTACTTCAACTCCAGAAAAATATGAATATTTCTTCTCATTGGCTAGTTTTGAACCAAATAATTTTCTGTACTGTTGTCCTGAATACATTTCATTTCTGAGGGGATGATCAATCTAAAGAATAAGATCCCAAATACTGCTACCATTGAACAGGGGAGAAAGAACAACTACAAACTCTTAGCTGTAAATGGGATAGTAACCTTTTGAAATAGGAAAGCTGTCCATTTTACAGCAAATCCTCCACTTAGTGGGCTACCCCTGTGCTTACAGAGCAAACTGCTAATTACTCCAAGCAGGTATTAACTCTGTATCAACATTACCAGTCTGGAAGCATGATTTCAAAGCATTAAAATTCTACTCTCAGAAAACAGGCCTGTTTTTGATCTTTCTATGCAGCCACGCAGTAAAAAATGTTGCACATATTTTCTGCACCTATCCAAAGAAATTTATCTTTCACACCCTACTTCATGCCATATGTTGGAAGCTGAAAGAATGAAGAATTTAGCTGTCAGTCTCTGAAGGCAGAACAGGCCCTCTTCCAACTCCATGGAGCATCGGATCTGAATGTATGACATTTCACTTTAGCTTTTGTCAGCACTATCTGCTGTGTATCACTGGTGCACGGCTGAAAATATTCTTGATGGGCAGCTCATATGCACAGGATAAAGTGCTTGCTAATCTTTTCTTTAAAGAATTTGGAGGATGGGAGTGGCTTGTCACCTCAAATGAACACAGAAGATTTTCAAAGTACAAGAGCTAACAAACTTATAGTACATGTCTGGTGGCAGTAGACCACAGACACATTTTTAAGCCCTTTGCTGCTAGACTCAAGCAGCCCAATTTATTCTTCCTCAGGGTGGTCCTCTTTCTATCAGGAACACTATTTCCACTTGCTAGTCAGAGGATATTGCCTCGGGAAAAATAGGCTAATTTTCATGCTGGAAATACCACTTCACATTTCTCTCTGGCAAGGTATATTTACAAGTTGATACCACCTTTCTCTCTTGGCCAAGGGGTCATCTAAATATTTCTGCTCCAGTCTAAATGGGAAATACATTTCTCTGGTACATCAGATCCATTCAGGCAAGTGAGACATTCATGATTACAATCAACAAAGAAACAGGCAAGGAGAGAGACTTCTGGAAGCCAAGATGGTGGAGTAGGCAGTAAATCACTGTAACTCTACCATATTCACCTCCAAACAACCCCAAAATAGCACCCCTAAAGAAATCCTAGAATAGCAGAACCAGCAAAAAAGATACAGTGAAATACTATTTTAGCCCAAGGAACATGGAAGATCAGCAAGAAAGGTCTGTCTTATGCAAGTGAAAGGGGAATGCAATCTAGGACTGGAAGCACCTCAGTTAAGCCAGCAGCAAGCCCCACCTCAGCAAACCAGCAGGAGATATTGAACCCTGTGGCAGAACAGGAAAATACCATCAGCAGGATCCCTCCATATGCCTCAGCATAGCCAGGGGAATTATAGACTCCAGCTCCATGAACCACCATGTGCTTTAGTGTAGCCCTAGGCAAACAGTCATCCTCCAGCTGCCTGACCTCCACATGTTCAGCACAACCCTGGGCAAACAGGTAGACACAAATCCTAGGATGCTTAAACAAACAAGCAACCTTGCTGCTCAACCCCACCTACTATGTGTGTTTCAGTGTAGCCTTGGAAAAAGGCAGAAACACCCCAGTGGCCTTAGCCAGATCCCTAGAGCCTCCAACAGCACCGGCCACCCCTACCCCACCTCCTCAACACAGCACCAGACACGAGGGCTCCCCATGGGCTTCAAGGGAACATCAGTATAACATCAGGTAAACAGCCAGGGTCTGCAATCCCTGTCACAAGAAGCCTGAGACAGAGCCCCCTCCACAATGGGAATAGAGCTTAAATTTAAAAGAAATAATTCAAAAAAATGAGCAAAAGACAAGAAAGAAAAAGAATCTGACCATAGAAAGTTATTGTGACAAAGAAGAAAGAATAAAGCACAAATTCAGAAAGGGATAACAATATCAAAATACTTCTGGGCACAATCTCAAAGAAAAATGGGATGTGATCTCAAGCAGAGAAAGAACTCATGGAAGAGTTCAAAAGGAGCTTTAAAATCATATAAAAGAGGAAGAAGAAAATTGGGAAAAGAAATGAGAGTGATGCATGAGAATTATGAAAAAAGAGTTTACAACTTGGGAAAAGAAAATGACAGCTTAAAAAGCAGGATTTACCAAATGGAAAAAGAGATACAAAATCCACTAAAAAAACAAACAAACAAACAAAAAAAACAACCCAACTCCTCCAAACTAGAATTGGCCAAATGAAAAAGGAAGTACAAAAACTAACCAAGGAAAATGACTCCTTAAAATTTAGAATTAGGTAAGTGCAAATTAATGACTTTATGAGACATCAAGAAACAATTAAATTCAAAAGAAAATGTGAAATACTTCATGGGAAAAACAACTGACCTGGAAAATTGATCCAGGAGAGACAGTATCAGAATCACTGAACTACTTTAAAACCAGATCAACAGGAGGACCTGCACAACATCTTTCAAGAAATTATCATGGAAAACTGCCTTGATATCTTGCAACTAGAAGGCAAATAAGGCATTGAAAGAATCCACTGATCACCTCAGGAAAGAAATCCCCAAATGAAAACTCCAAGGAATATTATAACCATTAAAGAACCATCAGGTCAAGGAAAAATACTTTGAGTGGACAGAAAGAAAAATTATCAAGGAACCACAATCAGGATGACACAGGACTTAGCAGCTACAACCTTATAGGATCAGAGATCATGGAACATGATATTCCAGAAGGCAAAGGAGCTAGGACTACAACCAAGAACCACCACCTGGTAAAATTAAGCATAATACTCCAAAGGGAAAAAAAGGTCATTCAGTGAAATAGGAGGATTTTAGATTTTTATAAGGAGAAGACCAGTATTAAACAGAAAGTTTGATCTCTAATATCAGAACCCAAGAGAAGCCTAAAAAAGGTTAAAATAAAGGAAAAGAAAACATAACTCATTCAATGGAAGTGAACTGTTTACACATTGATACTTATAGGGAAGATGATACTTATAATTCTTAAAAATTATACCAATAATAGTACAGCTAGAAGGAATATACATAGACAGAGGGTATGAGTATAAGGCGAATTTGAAGGAATTACATAAAAATAATTAAGGCATGAGAAAAAAGAGTACATTGGATTCAGAAGAGAGGGAGAGGTGGGATAGGGTAAATTATTTCACATGAAAAGTCATGAAAAACCTATTACACTGGAGGGAAAAATGGGAGGGTGGGTGATGGGCATCACTTGAACCTTACTCTCATTGGTATTGGCCCTGAGGGAATAATATCCATAATCAGATGAATATAGAAATCTATTTAACCCGATAAGAAATTGGGGGGGGAGGAGATTAAGTTAATAGGAGTATGGGGGAAGGACTGACAAAAGAGAGGGCAGATGAGGGGAGGCAGTAGACAGAAGCAAAACACTATTGAGGAGGGAAAAGGTGAAAAGAGAGAGGACAAACAGGAGAACAATAGGATGGAGGAAAATATACAGTTACTAATCATAACTATGAATGTAAATGGGATGGACTCTCTCATAAAAGGGAAGTGGATACCTCATATACACACATGTATAAATATACATACAATGTATGTATAAACATGGGTAGCAATCCTGATCTCAAAGTAAAAGCAAAAACAGGCCTAAAAAAGAGATAAGGAAACTACATCTTGCTAAAAGGTACCTAGACAATGAAGGAATATCAATACTAAACATATACGCACCAAATGGTATAGCATCCAAATTCTTAAATCTAAGTTAAGTGAGTTACTTGTTAACAACCATACAAGAAATAGAGAGCATTATGAAATGTAAAATAGATATTTTGATTACATTAAATTAAAAAGCTTTTGCACAAACAAAAAATTTGCAACCAAGATTGGAAGGAAAACAGGGAATCTATCTTTACAGCAAGTGTCCCTGATAAAGACCTCATTTCTCAAATATATAGAGAACTGAGTATAATTTATAAGAATACAAATCATTCCCCAATTGATAAGTAGTCAAAGGATATGAAGAGGCAGTTTTCAGATGAAGAATTCAAAGCTATCTACAAGCATGGGATGAAGTGCTCTAAATTACTTTTGATTAGAGAAGCACAAATTAAAACAACTCTGAGGTACCACCTTATACCTATCAAATTGGTGAATATGACAAAAAAGGGAAAATGATAAATGTTGGAGAGGATGTGGGAAAATTGGGACACCAATGTACTGGTTGGTGGATTAGTGTAGTGATCCAATCATTCTGGAGAACAATTTGGAACTGTGGCTAAAGGGCAACCAAACTGTGAATACTCTTTGATCCAGCAATAGCACTACTAGGTCTGTTATCTCAAAGAGATCATAAAAAAGGGAAAAGGACCCACATGTGCACAAATATTAATAGCAGCCTTTTCTGTGGTGGCAATATTTTAGAAATTAAGGGGATGCCTATCAATTGAGGAATGGTTGAACAAGCTGTGGTGTATGAATGTAATGGAATACTATTGTGCAATAAGAAATGATGAACTGGCAGATTTCAGAAAAACCTGGAAAGACTTTTAAAAACTGATACAAAGTGAATGAGCAGAACCAGGAAAACATTGTACACATATCAGTAACACTGTGCAATGATCAATTTTGAACTTCTCAGTTTTCTCAGCAACACAACAATCCAAGACAAGTACAAAGGACTCATGAATGAAAATGCTATCCACATTCAGATAAAGAACTGATGGACTCTGAATACAGAGTGAAGCATACTTTTTTCACTTAATTCTTTTTTCATATTTTTTTCCTTTTGATCTGTTTCTTCTTTTGCAAACATGACTAACATGGAAATATGTTTTATAGGATAGCACATGCATAACCTATATCAAACTGCCCACCATTTTAGGAAGAAGGGAGAGGTGGAAAGGAGGGCAGAGGGAGGGAGAAAAATTTGGAACTCAAAATCTTGCAAAAAATAAATGCTAAAATTGTCTTGATATGTAATTGGGAAAAATACATTTATAAAGAAAAAAACCCAGAGACAGAAAATTATAGAGGCTGTATGTTATTTTTAGAATCAGAGTAGTTAGGTTCAAAGTCCACCTCTGGTGTGACCCAGGCACTTAATTTCCCTGGTTCCTTCCTTTGTAAAATTGGACGAAATGCCCTGAGTTCTCTATATCTATGACTGTTCTATTTTGCCCTTCCACCTAAAGAAAACCTTAAATAAATACACAAACACATTTTGTCAAAAAAAAGCAGAAGAAAAAAGGCAAGATATTGATATGAGCCTGAAAAAGGTGTTGAAAAGTCAAGCAGTAATATACAGCATGAGGCTGGTAAAGGTATGTGATAGGAATAAGAAAAACAATAATAAAGGTTAAAATTTAGAGGAATATAATTGGATGGTAAAGGTTGGCGACAGGCATACACTCTTGGATTTCTTCAGTGTCATCAAAAGTAACTTATCTCAGGAAGAAGCATATGAAAGAAGTTATATGTAAGAAAGGAACTCAAAGGTTCTCTGTGGGTGACACACACATGAACTAAATGAACACTAGCTACTGACAAAGAAATATCAAAAAATTGTTTAGTCATGTAGATCTGTTTATAGAAATGGAGGGGGTTATGACAATGAGTCAGGATTAGTTCATTTCTACAAGAAGTCATGGAAAGTCAATTCTTAAGGAACAGGAACTTATTTATCAGGGTAGATTACGTAGTAAAGTGCTTGAAACTATGCAACATATCATTTCAGACTGTAAACATTTAGTATCTACCATCTAGAAAGACAGATCAGGTAACCAGAATTATACATATGCAGCTTGATATTCTTTATAAACCAGCAGATGATAAATTCCATGTCAAATTCCAAAATACACTTGAGAATTCAGGAAATAAATTTTATTAGAACTGGGGCACCATTAGAGAAAGAACTGTTGCCTGCAACTAACCAAATATAAAAAAATGGAACCCCAAGAATTTTAAGAGCAATGTTTTTAATAGATGTGACCTTATAAAAAATTTATAGTTTCCAAGTTATAATGGAAAGCTTGCAAAATGCAGAGACCAGTAGAAGAAATTAAAACTACAAGGAATGTTTCATTCCTGTTTTCTTGTCTTCTACTGGAGTTGACCCAAAGATACTTTCAATGACTGTACCGAAAATGAACTTACCAAGTGTATGTTCGTCCTTTGTTGCCAAAGAAGACCACTCCATGGTAGAAGTAATAACATGACTTGCACTTGACTTTGTTTTGAGTGAGGGTGGGCTGTGCAGGTCACCAGCCTCAATTTTCCTCCAGAGCCATCTGAATCCGGTGACCAGATATTTATCAAGATGACTGGAGATGACCCAGGATGAGGCAATTTTTGGGGGGGTTAAGTGACTTGCCCAAGTAATACTCTTATCTGTAAGCAGACTTGCAAAAACTAGTTATTTATCTACTTGCATACTTGTCGGTAGAACATTAACGAGAGAAGAATGATAGTACAACAGTAACATCTTTTATCATTTCTATATGATGTCCATAAAAATTGAGAATGAAATAATAAGACTTGATTTGATTAAACAAAGAATGAGATAATCAACAAAAGCAACTGACACTGAGAGAGTACTTTAAAGTTTGTAAAATGCTGTTAATAGATTATGTTAATTGAACCTAACTGCTCTAAAAGTTAGGTTCTGTAGATACTGTCATCTTACAAATCCTACCAATGTCAGGAATGGGATGTAAACTTCAGTTTTCTCTTGATCCCCAAATCCAGTGCTCTTTCTTGCTACTCTGTCTTTGTCAATGACTCATTCAACAATCACTTTTCAAGTATTTATTATGTACCAGGATCTATCGAAGAAATCAAGAGGCTTAAATTTTAGTTAGGGTGCATTTTGTGTTAAAGTTCTCATCATTATATAAAACCTATATAAGCTAAAAGCAGCTGCCTGTTTCACTTTATTTGCATGCCTGGCACATAGAGGTTGCATAGTAGACATTTGCTGATTGATAATTTGAACAACCAGAATTTGAAAAATCCAACCAAACCTGTTTTTCTCTTGAGTACTCAAGTAATTCTAAATAGAACTCTCTGTTTGCCAGGTCAAAAAGGGCATCCTTATGCAAAGGCTTATAGGTTGTTTCTACTAAAGGAGAACCAAAGTGTTTAAATGTGAAGCAGCTTATGGGCCACGCTCCTTATAGAATAATTCAGTTTAAATCATCATATAATATTCACACCATAATGATATTTTCAATTTATGTTTCCATCACTGTAGCTAGGGATTGAAACAGGGGCAGGTATCAGTAAACGCACCGGGAGACCTTGTTTCATTTGGTCCATGATTGCCCTTGCATGTCTTGTGGCGACAGACCATGGTTTGTTAACAGAGAATTCCAGAAAGACAGAGAAGACAGTGCTGGGTATCCTTCACCTCTCTCTTACTACCAAATGGCTAGAAATTACCAATGACATGATTTTGTTCTAGGTTATATAACCCTCAGACATGAATCCCTCTTTGTCTGGGCTTATTATTTTAGAAAAATAATATAATTCCCTCTGTCGGTGTTTGCAGAGTGAAGAAGAGATTAGATAATTATGCAGGTAATATGATTCACATAGGCAGCCAAATCAGATTATTCAGGATACAGAGTGTCATTTTCTTTGCTTTGAATGATCTGGTTAATAGTCTACATGGCTTAACTTAAATGGAAAAGTAAAAAAAATTCTCTGCTTGACCTGTGTAGTGTAGACACAGGCAGTTTAGGTTTATAGGCTTTGGAAAATGTGCTCTTGATCAGCCAAGCCATAAAATAACCATGAGGATATTTCTGAGGACCTTTCTAACATTTGTAGAAACATTTTCTAGTGAAAAATAGAGCATTTCAATAGATTCTAAATCAATTTTTCTGATCAATTGCTGTAGAAACATTTATAAGTGGCAATAAATTGAGTCCTACTGAGCACAGATGGGTTTTTGAGATTGTGTAAAGTTGTTATAAATTTGCCCCCTGCCCCATTATACTTCAGTGGATTGGGAGTCCTTGGCAGACATACATATCCTCAAAAATTTCCTAGTTCAATCAATAAATGCTTATTAGGAAATCTGCCATAAATACATATTCTAAGCAAATCATGTGATTTCAGATGTATGTGAAGAATTTTCTATTCTTACTTTTTCCCTTCCTTATAAGCTAGAAGGGTGATTAGCAAAGGCCTGTCAGCTCATCTTACTACCAGATCCTTTTAGCATAATGATGACCAAAATGGACATATACTACTCTACTGTTTTTCAGTCATTTCAATCGTTTCTGACTTTTCATGACCCCATTTTGGGTTTTCTTGGTAAAGATACTGGAGTGGTTTACCTTTTCCTTCTCTTGCTCATTTTACAGATGAGGAAACTGAGGCAGACAGAGGTAAATGATTTGCCCAGTATCACATAAATGAGTAAATCTCTGAGATGGTTTTTGAACTCAGGAAGATGAGTCTTCTTGACTTTGGACCCAGTACTCTCTCTATTCACTGTGCCACCTAGCGACCCAACACTACTTTATGCATCTCTAGATTTCAAAGAGAAGAAAATAATTCCTATGACAAACTTCTTGATTAAATTTGACAATACAGGGAATGAAAACAAAATTATACATTGACACTTCCCTCCATGCCCTCAAAAGAAAATGAACCAAGATCTCTTGTCTTCAATGCTTAGAATATGTTCTTATATTGATATGAACTTTAATCAAAGACAAGGAACACAAGCATTGTTCAATGAAGACACTTGCAAAAGTCAAGAAGAGGACTAAAGTGGGAGATGTGCTCATTTTAAGCACACCTAGTTGTCTTCTGCATTAAACTTCATCCTTGACTTCTACAGTTGTGAAACTGACCTAGAAGACAAACACTTGAGGAGTTACCACAGTGACTCCAGAATGACAAAAACCAACATGAACTTGTGCCTGCTTGGCAGGGGACAGACTAGGAGCTATTCCAACCAGGCATAAAGTGGGGAATTAAATAAATAATCATTGTAGTTCTGAGAACCATTAGAGACAGAATTTTTATCAAAGGGAATAGCTTACTGGTAAAAAAAAAAACAACCAAATGAAATAAATGAAAATTTTTAGGAATCTTTGGTACCCTTGAATCTGTCTCTGAAAGGCAGCATAGTACTGCAGAAAAGGCATCCCATCTGAAGTCAGAGGACTTGAGTTCAAATACCACCTTTCTTACTTTATTACCTATGTGATCTTGACAAATCTTTTAACCTCTAGGCACCTTAGTTTGTTCATCTATAAAATGCAGGAGTTGGGCAAAATTACACCTCAGGTCCCTCCCACCTCTAAAGTTATGCATATTATGTGTCTATAATGATATAGTAATAATATAACTACTACTTCAATGAAAATTTAAACCAAAGTTAGGCTTATGTGCTCTGTTGTTCATCGTTCTTGAAGAGGGCTGATAACTTCAGGAGGCTGATGTCTTGACTTCCAGGTAAGTTGGATTTAAGTGAGGCAGAGTTGTGCCAAGTCATCAGCCTTCAAGACCACTGGCTATGGCCCTGCCATATGTGCCTATGATGATATACTAAGAATATAACCATTATTTCAAAGGAAATCAAATGTAGAGGCATGTATTACCAACTGACCCTGCTGTATAGGACACCTTTTTCTCTCTCCAGCACTCAGATTTTCAGACATACAAAGTGAAACTTATTCAAAGGAGAGTGACCTGGATGTTGAGGGTACTTGAGGCTGTGTCATAGGAGGAATACTTAATGGACCTGGTGTGATTTAACATAAAGAAAAGAATATTCAGCAGGGGAGAAAGTGATTACTGGCTGACTTCAAGCATTTGAAGAGCTATTGAGTTGAGAAGAAATTAGATTTGTTCTGCTAGGCCCCAGAGGGCAGAACCAGGATCAATGGGGAAACATTACAGAGAGGTGAATTTCAGAAATATCCTAATAATTATAGCTAATTATAGCTAACAGGAAGTGTAATGGGCTGTACCAGGAAGTACTAATTACACCATAATCTTCAAATAGAGGCTATATGGCAGTTATTTGAGAGGAAATTCCTATTCAGATATAGGTTGGTCTAGAGTGTCTCTGAGATAGCTTATGACTTTAAGATTTTGCGATCATCTTATCAGCTCCCCTGGATCTCTCTTCCCAAAAGCTATTTAACATCCATCCATCCATCCACCCATCCATCCATCCATCTATCTTCAATCATCACACTAACATCTACCTATCTATTCATCCTAACTTCCTTCCCCCCTTGGGACTTTTAGGTTGTCTACAGGTTTTTCCATAGGTCAGTCCATACCCCCAGGATGCCCTTTATTCCTCTATTGAATGAATTCTTCATTCTTTTAAACACTTTCAGGAAGTCTTCTGATTAACACAATACAAATGATCATTAACCTCCTCACAAAATCACTGCAATTTTCCTTCATCAGTATGTTTGAGTGTCATTATCTCATCGAGTGTATTTATGCCTAACTGCATCCTATTACTCATATATGCTTCCTATTTCTTCCAGGAAAATAATAAAAGTTATGGAAGCGAAGGGTACATTATTTTCTTATACTGTAGTCTTATAAAACCCAGATCCAGTCCATTTACCTAGTAGGATCCCAAAAACCAAAAAGCTTAAAAACGTTTGATAATGGTGATAAAACCAAAAAAAAGCAATAAAAGGGTGAACCTTTGTAGAATTTGGAAGGAAGTATCTGGCTCATAAATAAACTGGCAGAGAACTTGAATATCAACACACAGTCTGGAGTTTCAATATTCTAGCAGTTGGCAACCCCAAATTCAGTTTTTCTGCCCATTAAGCTCTTATGAGAGAGAAGATTCAGCCTCGACAAAAAGTAACTAAAGGAAAAGATGCTTTCTTTCCCCTTAGCTGCCAAGAAGTGCAAAACATTACCTACAAGGCATGGAATTTCCATGAAAGCTCTGTGCAACATGACATGCCTAGGGAGTCTGTCCAGGATCTTGGCACTGTTAATGAATGACAACAGAAGTGATGAACTAAAGATTTATGAAGAATGGGGAGAGTTTGGTTGAAGAAGAAACAGCTTCCAAGAGTAAGATTCATATTTCCACTGTACCTATCTATTCAATAAGTACTTGAGAACTCCCTACTTCAGACCTTCATGACCTCTTACTTAGACTACTACAATAACTTCCTGATGGTAAGTTCTTCAGTTTGAAAAAGTTACAAGCCAAGATCAGAGTGGTGCATGATTTTCTGTTTGCAGATGATTGAGCACTCAGTGCAGCCTCTGAAGCTGGGACGCAACAAAGTATGGATCAATTCTCTACTGCCTGTGCTAATTTTGGCCTAATAATTAACACCAAGAAAACACAGGAGCTCCATCAGCCACCACCACATCATCCATATATGGAACCATTGGTTACAACAAATGGAGAAGTTTTGAATGCTGTGGATAACTTCACTTACCTTTCCAGGGATGTACACACTGACAATGAGGTTGATGCACACATTGCCAGAACTAGCTTAGTGTTTGGGAGGCTCGGAAGAAAGGTTTGGGAGAGAGGAGGTATTAGATTGACTACCATACTGAAGGTCTACAGAGCTGTTGTGCTGACCTCATTGTTATATGCTTGTGAAACATGGACAGTCTACCAGCACCATGCCAGGAAACTGAATCGTTTCCATTTGAACTGCCTTAGGAAGATTCTGAGGATCACCTGGCAGGATAAGGTACCAGACGCTGAAGTCCTTGCTTGAGCTGAACTGCCAAGTATTCAAACTATGCTTCAGAAAGAGCAACTCCAATAGGCTGGCCATGTTGTTAGAATGAAAAATGTATGCTTGCCAAAAAGACTATTTTATGGAGAATTTGCATGGGGCAGGTGGTGGCCAGAAGAAGCAATACAAGGACGCTTTCAAGGTCTCTCTCAAGAACTTTGGATTTGATTGTGCAACATGGGAGACACTGGCACAGGACTGCTGAGCATGGCATGCCCACATCAGAAAGGGTGCTGTGCTGTTTGAGCAAAGCAGAATTGAGAAAGCACAAAGTAAACACAGGATGCACAAATTTTGGACATCCACTCCAAATATTCAAACGGACTATCTGTGCCCAACCCATGGTAGAGAATTCAGAGATCCTATTGGTCCGATCAGCCACAATCAGACACACTGAAATTTCACTTTACAATGATGATGTCATTCTAGTCCTCTTTGAAGACAAAGGACAATAACCACAATAACCTCCACAATGTCCTCCCTGTTTCTAGCCTCTGCCTTCTCTAATCCATCTTTCTTTTGGCTTGGCATTTAAAGATGTCCACAATCTGTTTCTTAGAAACCATCAAACATCATTTCATCTTACCTTTCATATATTCTACACTCTAGTCAAAGTGGTGTATTAGTCTCTCCCCAAACTTAACATGTCATGTCCTTCCATTTACCTTGGAAGAGTCTGTTTCTTATATCTGGAAAGAAGTCCCTATTTGCCACTTCTTCTTAGAATCCCTAGCTTGCTTCAGGGATCATTTTTTTTTTTGGTGTCCCTTCCTTCAGGAGATCTTTCCAGATCTCTCCTTAGTTCAATTCAATTCAAATTAAATTCCTCTCTTCTTAATTCAATTCAATTCAAATTAATTCAACCCATTAAACATTTATGAAGCACATACTATGTGCCATGCTCTGTCTTAAGCACTGGGGATACAAACAGGACAATCTCTGCCTTCAACAAGGTTATAATCTAATGGAGGAAGACAACACAAAAAAAGGAAGTTGGAAAGCAGAGATGGTAAGGGAAGAGGGTGAGGAACATGCCAGGGTGTACCCAGCAACAGGACATCAAGCAGAGGTGTAGATAGAAAGTACAGTGAGCTCTAACATACAAGTTCTTTTCCAAAAAGGAAAGCATTGGGTGGAGTTTAGTGTTCCACCCTCCAGTCCTCCAATCAGAGAGGAGAGGAAGTTGAGGGAATTGGGAAGGAAGTGAATATATCCAAGGATGAGTTGAACAGCATGATGAGATTTCTGGTGATTAGTTTATCCTGAGAGGAACAAGTTTCTTTGTGGGCAGGGACTGATGAACTTTTACATTTACATCTCTTCTGCCTTATCATGCAGTATCTAACATATTTTCTTCTTGTTCTATCCTTTTAGTCACATTCAACTCTTTGTAACACCATTTGGGGTTTTCTTGACAAAGACACTGGAGTTGTTTGCCATTTCCTTTTCCAGATCATTTTATAGATGAGGAAACTGAAGCAAACAGGGTTAACTGACTCATCCAGAGTGAGAGTTTGTAAATGTCTGAGGCCAGATTTGAATTCGGGTCTTCCTGACTCCAGACCCAGTGCTTTATCCATTGAGTTACCTCAATGCCCAAATGACACATACTAGGCATTTAACAAAGATTTACTGAATTAGATATGCATCATTGAAGAGATGGGAAAACTCATTACCTCCTGAGGCAGCCCATTCCACTTCTGGATCACTCTAATTGCTAGAAAGATTTTTCTTACATCAAGCCCAAGATTTTCCTTTAACCAAGTTCCACATATTGCTCCTAGCTCTGCTCTCTAGGGCTGAGCAGAACAAGTTCTCCAGGGCTCTTAATGAACTCCAACAGTGTTTTTAACAAAGGCTCCCTGACAGCACTTCCAATTGTCCTTCTCCTCCCCTACCCCTAGTCTCTTCTAGGCTTTCATGGTTACAGCTATTTAACATGCTGTCATATTTGACTGACACAGGAAGGTAACAGAGAAGCCCACAGAAGAGAGTCAAGTATGTTCATAGGGATGCTTGCTCAGGCATGGCTTCCCTTAGACATCCTATGTGGTTCCTTCTAACTCTGAGGTTCCATATTTCTAACAAATCTACTAATTCTCTGCCTTTCTCTTCTATTTTCCTTCAAGTTTCTAGCCAACAGTCATATATTCTTCCCTTGGATTCTTAGAGTATTGCCTGTATCCCTCACTAACAGAAATGGAAGGGATCTTTGAAAGTTGCTCCAGTTCCTTCATTTTTAGATAAGAAAACTAAACTGAAGCTCCTTCAGGCCAGGAACCATGTTTTATTTTTCCTTGTTTCTCCCTCATTACCTCACTTGGGAGCTTCTATATAGTCAACGTTTGATGGATGCTTGACTGAATTAGCAACAACAAAAAACCCATCTTAAGAATCATATGCTAAGCCACTATGATTCAGAAACTGGAGTAGTTCTAAAAAAGCCTGATCTATTCTGGCAACATGGTATAACCAAAAGAGATAAAAAAGAAAGAAAGAAAACATAGCAAGAGATAGGAAGAATAAATAGGAGGATGATTCAAGGGATTTGTTTCTCATTCACTAGAAACATTTTTGGCCTAGACATCTTTTCCCTTTATTCATTCTGTTTCATAAATGTAGAATACAGTAGCTTCGCACGCAATGAGGAGTAACCTTTATCCAGTGTTGGTTTTAATAGAATATTTAGAGCCTGTGCTCTATGATGATCCAGCTGAGAGCCACCTAGTTCTCCTATGATTGTCTGTACCTCAAACAGGCACTTTCAGAGTTAGAGTGGGATCAAGATCTCAGCTCAGATCACAGGTTCACCATTTAAATCTAACATTTTCCCCCTCCTTGATTAACAGACGACTATATTGATGGAACCAAACTAACTTCACCTACTGAAAATAAAAGTAATAAGTAATATGGTGTTCATACTTTCACCTCTTTTTTCTCTTCTCTCAGGAATAGAAAAAAACTGGTTATTATGAACAATTGTTTAAGAAACAGGAAGAGACATCTTTTCCCCCACTCACAATAAATCAATCAATACTTAAATGGTTATATAAAGGGATTAACTTAATAATCAATAGAAATAAACACACAAAAGGAATAAAATCTTACCAAAACTTCCCAGTATTTAATAAGGCATAACCAGAGAACTTAGCAACAAAAATGAGCAAATAACTAATTTTGGAATCCCTTGTCAGACATGACTGAAATTCCATTTTCTTTGTCTCTCTCCTTTTCTTTCTTTTTTTTAAAAATAAAATTGTAATTAGTGTATATGCAATTCTGGCTCTAATGATTCTATCCTGCATCATCTCGTATGGGTCTTTACATATTTTCTTATGTTTCATACCTAAATTTTGAAGCACTGTTATCCTACTATATCAGTATACCACAATTCCTTTAGATGTTTTTCAATTGTTGGGCATAGAATTTTTATAATTTTTCTTTATGATGATTAGAGTAGGTATGAATAGCTTTGTACATAAATGTTAATTTTTAGTTTTTTATGATTGTTTTTCTCACAGATAGAGTCTTATCAATGAAATTGTTGAGTCGAAAGGTATGATCAGTTGTGTAACTCTTTGTCATACTGATCTCCGAAATTTCTGTATCAGTCTGGAGTTTTACTAATAGTGTGATAGAATGCCACTTTTTTGAAAGCTCCAGCAGTAATGGCTCTCCTTTAAAAATATTCAATCAGTAAATGCTTCTTGAGCATCTAGAATTTTATGACACCATGGACATACATAGCTTTTGTTTCCCTCTAAATACAAGTGATCTCATCCTTCTTTAAACCATAAAAAAGTAGCTTCTATTTGTATCTTTTTCATGAACTTATTTTGTATTCTAGGTATATATGTTTATCTTATCTAGATTAAAAGCTCTTAAAGGGTGGGACAGTATCTAATATATCTTTGCAATTCCCAGCTGTATAATATAGCTGTTCAATGAATACTTGTGGAATTGAACAAGTGGGGGAGAGTCATACTAGCAGTACAGCTGTTAATGATATCCTAAGCACCAGACAAAGAATAAAACAGGGAGGCATGTGCTTGCCAAAGGTATTTGCAACCATTGTGGAAGAGATCCAAAAGAGAATCCAAGATATAAAGAGATTTCCTATAAATTATGAGGTCCTCCAGATGCTCCTATTTGCAGATGACATTGTGTTGGTTTTTTATAAAGCTTTGGAATATTGAAGAGCCTCTTATAAGAGATCTGTAACCACTCAAAAGTATTTGCCTTAATCATCCACCATGGGGAAAACATAAAGAGAAAAACATCTATTGCTCAGATTGTGACTTGTGGTCAAATGTTAGCACAGTGTAAAGCACCCAGTAAATGGTTAATAAATTTTTTTGACTGAATAGAAAATCTGTAGAGCTTGCTTGCAGATACACATGTACATATATATGTAAACACACACATACACATATCTACATTCCAGCTATCCTGACCCACTAACTGTTCCTCAAAATATACATGTCATTTCCTGCTACTGACTTTTGCTTGGGCTGTTCCCTATACAAGGAATTACCCCTTCACAAACATATTATATTTATATATGCATATATGTAAACATATATATGTATATATGTCTATAAACATATTTATGTCTCTATATGCATACACACACATATATGTGTGTATATATACACACCCAGAGAGCTAGAGATAAATATAAGTAGATGTAGATACACATAGATATCTACATCCATTCATCCATTTATCTATCTATCTTGCTCTCTAAGAAAGGAGAGTTCTATGCAGGATGGGGATGACATGGAAAATGCGGGATTTCAGCTAGGTCTTGATGAATTCTATTTGAATCTTGAATAAGATTTAGACAATGTGTACAATGAGAAGCTGGAAAATAGATTATATATACATATATATTTCATATATATGTAGAGAAAGATAGATATATAAGAATTATATGCTTATATTGTATATGTGATATCTACACATATGTACACAAATATATATGTATACACGTGAAAGAGAGAAGAGGGGAAGAGAGGGCAAGAATAGGCTATGGGAAGGAAAAGCAGGGGAGTAGAAAGAGGGCAGGGAAAGGATAAGGAGGGAAAAGAGCAAGTGAGGAGAGATGTGGCTGGGGAGCTGGAGCCAGATCCAGAGACAAGTGTGCATATTCAGCTCTGAGTCATGATAATTCTTGAATAAAAATGAACATTACATGAGGGTAACAAAGAGACACATGGTACACACCAGCAGGTTGAAACAGACAAAAATGAGTCATAAGAAGAAAGTCAGAGAAACTGAAGATCTTGAGTACAATATGTCATCAGGTAAATATATGAGTGCAAAAGAAGATGGTCTGGCTATGTGACAAGAGTGAGTAAGAAGTGGAGAAGCCTGAGTGTTGGACTTCTGGAGATATCAGAAGGGGAGCATGGCTACTAGTACATGATATAGACCTCATGTGGTGGACTGATGGGACAACAAAACTGAGAATTGCACAGGACTAGCAGGTACCAGTAGGTTGTGTACTGCAGCATCGGAGGGAAGAATCTAAATCAATGAGACAGTGAATTGGTATAAGTATTTGACTATACTAAGTGTCAGCTGAGTTAAATGCTGTAAGAGTTCCTAGGAAGGGGAGTTCTATGTTAGATAAGAGTGATATGGAAAATGTGGAACTTCAGTCAAGTCTTAAAGGTTGAATAAGATTTTCAGAGCTTAGTTCTTTTTTTATCTGTATAATGAAACAACTGGACTAGATGATCTTAAAGGTCCTCCCCAGCCCCAAATTCTAGAATTAAATTAATCTATTACTAAATTAAATTGATTTCCTTCTGGGAAAAGATTTTTAACATTGAAACCTTGCCTTTGAGGTAAGTTAAGTCCTCTGGAAAGAAAAAAAAATAGAAAAGGTCTTTTAATGCTCCAGATGCAATAGCTGATCATGTAACCATAAACTACAATTTTAATTTTTTTTTTGCCTCATCAAGTGCTTACTGACTAGAAGGTACTACCTGTGATAAATGCTACCTGTCAAGGCTTCCTTTTGATCATGCTTTGGGGGAGAAAAAATTTCCAAATCATTTGCTTGGGAATTTAAAAACCATAAGTGGGTTTGTTTGCCTGAAATGAAGCACTACCCTATTTTACATTGTCAAATCTATTTTCAAATAAAGTTCCTCTTTGTACTTGAAACAGTTCCTAAAAATGTCACTATGGCTTATTTAGTAGAATCAAAATGAAATCAGTGATTAAACTATCACCTGAGTCAGCAAGTTCACACTTCTCTATCCACTAGCGGAGGAAGGGATATAGCTAGGTAATAGGGATGTTCCTCTGAATTACTGTCATCTTAATACTATCTTCTTTACAACACTGAAATAAATCCCTTTAATATATAATAATAACAAGAATTTATACAATGCATTATGATTTGTGAAGCACTTTACAAATATTATCTGACCATTACAACAACCCTGAGAGTTAGAGGTTATTATCCCTTTTCTACAAATGAGGAAACCGAGATTGACAAAGGTTGAGTGACTTGCCCACAGTCATGAGTGAAATTAGTTAAAAGGAAGACTCCTGGTCTTGTGTAACTCCTACTCTCAAAAAAAAAATAGCTATACACATGAAAATCCATTTTTCAATCTTTCCTAATCAATCTACAAGCATTTAATTAAGTACTTATTATGTACCAGGCACAGCAATTTAACAAGAAAAGAAAAAACAATTCCATCCTTCAGGTGCTTATAACCTACCAAGGGCAGACAACATGAACATACAAAGGTACATACAAGAAAACAAGACAAGTTAGGGAACTAATATCTGGGAAGGTTAAGGAGAGGCTTCAGGTAGAAACCTTGACCTCTTCCTAAGAAGATCTTGAAATGAGCTTTGAAGAAAACTTTGGATTCTAAGAGGGAGTACATTTGAATGTACATTGAAGTACATTCCTCACATTAGGTGTGAGGAACAGAAAGACGAGTTCAGTTGGACTGTAATGTATGTGAAGGGAAGTAATATAGAAACCTGTAAGAGTAGAATGGGGCAGGCTTTTGGTATCAGAGGTATTTATATTTAATTCTGAAAGTAATAGAGAGCCACTGGAGTTGATTGAATAGGGAATTGAAATGGTTGCAAATGAGATTTAGGAAAATCACTTTGACAACTGTGTGGAGGATGGTTGGAGTGGGGAGAGATCAAGCCAGGAACACCAATTAGAAGGTTCTCAAAGCAGTTGAGGGAAGAGAGCTTATGTACCAAAGTAGAGTGGTGGCTGTATGAGTAGCAAGAAACAGACAGATGTGAGAGATGTTGTGGAGACAGAAGACAAGAAGATTTGGCAAATGACTGACTATGTGGAATAGGTGACAGTGAGGAGTTGAGTACAATCCATGGTGGCAGACATAAGTGATGAGAAGGATGATGATACTCTCAAAAGGAATAGGAAAGTTTGTAAGAAAGGAGGAAGTGAATTATGCTTTGTTCATGGAGTTTGAGCTGCTTTGGGGATCACCTGCTTCAAAATGTCCAATAGACTATTTGTGATGTGTACCTGGAGTGACGAAATGAGAAAAAAAAAAAGCGATGCAGATACAAGGATCATGAGCATGGAGGTGATAATGAAATTCATGGGAGTTGATGAGGTCACTAAGAAAATAAAGAGAAAAGAGAAGGGGGCCCAGAACTGAGCGTTGGGGAACACCTACAATTAGAAAGTATGAACAAAGGAAACTGAGGACCTACCAGACAGGTAGAAGGAAACTGAAGAGAGCAATGGCATAAAAAGTAGAGGTAAGAAAGAATATAAAAAGAGGTGTGGTCAACACTGTTAAAAGCTACAGAGAAGTCAAGAAATACAGAGACTGCAGAAATGGACATTAGAACAGAAAACCTTTGGTACTCTCTGCCACTCCCCTCACTAAAATTACCTTGTGTTTATTTTCTCTCTATTTCGTTCAAACTTACCTGAACATATAAGTTGTTTTCTCCTAATAGAATGTAAGCTCTTTGAAGACAAGGACTGTTTCATTTTTATCTTTGCATCCCTAGGGTCTCCCACAGAGCTGGCATGCAGGCATATAATAGGTGTTCAAACCATGCATGTTAAATTGAATTAAATTGTCCAGTCCTGCCTTACGCACTTATTGCATGACCCTGGGCAAGTCACTTATTCTCTTTGGGCCTCTGTTCCCTAATGTAAAATAAAAGAATTGAACTCAGTGGCCTCCAATGTCCCTTACAGCACTACATCTATGATGCTAGGATATCAGAAATAAAAAGAGGCAGATAGGCAGATGAGGCTGACAGTAACTTCTTGGGCCAACAAGAGAATGTGTAGCTTGTTTCACTTAATCTCAGAGACCAGTTAAATTTTGCTTGGACTCGTGAAAGAGGAACAGGGGGAGGTACACATATCTATGTAACACAAATTAGCAGAATCTATGGAACAAGGATTCCTCAACAAAGCCAGTGAGTGACTTCACTGAACTTCCTGGATGATAAAACAGTTTTCAGCAGGAGAAAAGAAAGTTGTTTTTTGTGTTTGGATGAAAAGCTTCAATTTGGTTTTACTGCTTAGGTAACAAATTAACCATCCTTAGTTTATGCCCCAAAGTACACTGAAGGTCTGTTTATGTGTCTGATTTTACTGGTACTGTTATTTCCAAGGTGATTTAAAAACAAAAAACGAAAAGCAAATATTGCCACAATTCTAGTTCTAATAGAATTGCTTTGAAAACAGCAGATTGAGTGGCAACTCTAGGTAGTGACTTTAAAGTTGATTTTCCTTACTATTTGCATGGAGTTCATGTTAATATTAATGGAAATTATGCACATGATATGAAGGAAAAATAAAACCTACTTTCTTTGGTCTGTTTGTACTGGGTCATAGATTTGGTTCTATGTCTCTCTCTTATTTTTAATTGAATTAAGTACTATGTACACATGAGCCACTGAAATTCTCCTTGTGGTGTGGAGGTGAACCTGTGACCATGTGACTATGCTAGGGGAATGTAAGTTCTGAAAGGTTCTATTAAACTGGAAAGGCTTAGCATTTAGGGCTGAATTCAGTTTGGAGAGTCTGATAAGGAACTGAAAGGCTGCAAAGAGAATAAAAAAAAACAAAACCAGGCACTCCCTTGCCCTTAAGGAGTTTCCACTCTAATGGTAGATTATTGAAAAGAAATCTAAAAGCCTGAGAATTGGGATAGAGGGAAGAAAGTACCCTGACAGCAATGAAATTCATGAGATTTGCTACTTTACATTTGCAAATGCTTCTGGACTCCATTAAAAGCTTAGGTAACTTTTACTAACATACCTTGTGCCTTAGCCAAGCAGATGTTGGAAAGGCAAGGACGCAACACTCAGGAACACGCAGCAGGGCAACCAACTGCCAGTGAATTAATGAACAGTTTGTAGAACTCCAGGAGTTTCACAAAAATTCTGATTCTTTTAGGAAATGCTGGCAAGCCCCTTTGTCTCTTGGCAGGAAATGTACTAACTTAGCAGCGCAGACTCTGCTGGTCTATTTCCATTGGGGGAATCAAATAAAAAGCAAACAAAAACCACCACCTGATGTTGCTGGATTAACTAACTTCTATATTCAGTCTATGTTTGAATGTCCAAGGTCTACCCTCCCTTTCAATAAGGGAATGCTTGTTAGAGATCAGGAAGAGGAGACCTAGAATGTCAATACTCCACATTTTGGAATGGTAGTCACCATATGTCAGCCATCCTATAAGCAATATTCCAGGTTGATCTAGAGTTGCAAATGCATGGATGGATGGATGGATGGATGGATGGATGGATGGATGGACGGATAGATGGATGGATGGATGATAGAATAAGCACACATTTATTATTCACTTATTATGTGACAGGCACAGGAGACACACACACACACACACACACACACACACATATATATATAATTACAGAGTAATAGTTTAAACCTGAAAGTTACTAGAGGCCATCTAGTTAACCTTATTTATTTTACAAATGAGGAAACTGAGGTCCAGAAATCAAGTGGCTTGCTCAAGTAAGTGGCAGAACTAACATCTGAAGTGAGGTTTTCTGCCTCTGAAATAGCACTCTTGAGAACTGTAGAGGATGAAAATATAACTGTTCAGGAAAGGATTAGAAGAAATCATGGATGATAAATACTTCATTAATTTAAAAGGAGGTACCTACCGAGCCTTGGGTGAAAGCCCTGTGGTAGTTAAGCTTCCACTAAATGCCCTCTTGATTCATCTTTCTGAGAACAACACTAACTTGGATGCATCATTTGTCAGACTCAGGGTAGCATTTTGAACATTTTTTTATGATTACTTCTATTGACCATGTCACCCCCATCTGAATAAAATTCAATGGCTCCCTATCACCTCCATGATCAAATATAACATACTCTGTCATCCAAAGTCCTTCACAACTTGCTCCTTCCCTAGCTTTCCAATCTTTTTATACCTCACACCCTCCTTCCATACCCATCCTTGCTATAATAAATGACAGTATCCTCCCTATTGCTAACACAAGGCACTCCATCTCCTGCCTCAGAGTGTTTTCATTGTTCCCGCATGCCTGAAATCCACTTCTTCATCTGCAGCTTTTGGTTTCTTCAGCTTCCTTCAAGTCCCAGGTAAAAATCCTACTTTCTACAGGAAGTCTTTCCCAATCCCCCTTAATTCTAGTGCTTCCACTGTGTCGATTATCTTTATTTTGCATATGGTTTCTTTGTACATAGTTCTTATGTGGTCTCCCTCATTAGACTGTGAACTTCTTGAGGTCAGGCACCATGCTTTTGCTTTTATTTATAGCTCTAGTACTTAGCATAGAGTCTGGCATGTAGTAGACTTTAAATAAATGTTTTTTGACTGACTGACTAACATGCCACATGACAGTTACTAAGTATGTCAGGCATTTTAATAAATATTTAATAAAAATTTTAATAAAACCTGATAAGCTTTTAAACTAATTTGTATAATAAAAATAACTGAAGAGTGCTAAAATGTTAACTATCCTATAGATGGAGTATCTCTATAGCACTTATATATCTACAGACTAGAGCAGAGAGATAGAGCACTGAAATGTATACAGAGCCATTCTCAGAGTCAGGGTAACCTAGATTCAAGTACTGTCTCTGAAACATACTGATTATATTCCAGGGCAAGTAATTTAAAGGTGCTGTTTTAGGCAATGTGCAAAGACTATATGTCCTGGAAAATGTTCCAGCCTTCACTGGTAGAGAAAGTTTCCTCACTTGACAATCTTCTGTACCAATGAAATCACAGGTCTTGTCCTTAAGCTTGTAGCAGAGTCTCTCAGACATGGATCAGTATCCTGGGAGAACACTCCACAAAGCTTCCAGCACAGAGGTTCTGGGAGGGTGGATCACTGGCAGAGGCTCATTTGATTAAATATGACTCAGCATGATAAATAAACAATCATACCTTTTGTAGGCTGAATAAATATGTTCTACACACATATTTTTCAAATCTATAAATTAAGAGAAACTTATTTAAAAGTGTTACTGAATTCATCATCACTTTTTGTCACATATTTTCTCAGTCTATGGTTATTAATAGTTAGACCATCCTGAAGGAAGAATCTTCAAAAACCATGGGAAACACTAATCTAGAACTGAGATCAAAAATATAGGTCATGACAGTTGGAGAATTGATCATTGCTGTAATTCAATTCATTATGTTCTTATTAATACTTTCTTATATGGGAAAAACTATGCATTGGGGATACACAAACAGAAATGAAACAATTCCTATCTATGATCAGTCAGCAAGCATTAATTACCACCTACTATGTGCCAAACATGGGGCTAAGAGCCTGGGATACAAAGAAAGGAATAAATAGTATGAAAGAAGGGTACAGCATACAAATAAATATGTGACTAAGAAACAATTTAAGAAGGAAGAAGGTTATTGTGTTTTTCCTTCATTCTTGAAGAGGACCATGATATCAGGGAAATGATGGCATGACTTGATTCTGATGTGAGGGACTTTCTCCTCCAGAGTCATCTGGATCCAGTGGTTAGATAGACAGCAGGATGACTGGACATAGCCCAGGATGCAAAGGGAGACCATGGACCTTTTAAGCTAAGGTCTTTTCAGGTTCTCACTTTCAGTGGGGTAACTCCCATTCAGTGAATAGGCCTCTTTAAGAAGTGAGTCAAAGGATGACCCTTTTAATGATAATAATAATAAAATCAGACTGGGAAGGGAAGACACTCAAGGTTGATGGCCAAAAGAGAAACAGTTACTATCTACATTCACTTTGAGACAGGATGGTCCCCCCAAAATAGCCATAAAGTGGCATCTGAGCAGGGACCTATTGTCCAATCCATGAGCTCTAGAATGAAATGTGTTTAAGGCTTGGTCTTTGGGAAAGAAATCTAGCCAGTAAGCCCCAAGTTAACTAGGCAGATTTTGGCCATCAAAATTTACCTTCCTTTGGAGAGGACAGGCAAAGGCAAAAAGGAGGAAGAGACCATTAACATATAGAAGACTCAGATTATACTTTCCATGAGAGGTTGCACGTAGGGGTGGCAAAGGGAGGATGTGTTCTATTCATGCAGGTCAAGAAGGATGAGAACTGAGAAAAGTCAATAATTATCTGTGGAGAGATTGTTGGTAAAATTGGAGAGAGAAGCTGAAGCTGGTTGCTAAAGTTCAAAGTCAGATTGCAACAGTTTGAGAAGTGAGTGGGAAATGAGGAGGTGATGAGTATAGAGCATTTTCTCTAAGAGTTTAGCTATGAAAGGGAAGGGTAGGGTTAGGCCAAGGTGTTTGAAGAATGAGGAAGACCTAGGGATATTTGTAGGCTATTGAGAAGTATAGTCAGTAAAGGGGATGAGAATGAAGATTGGAGTATAAGTGACTTGGGGGAAGTTAGGGGATGTATGATCAGTAGGGTAAGTTTCTGGAATCATTGATGGGAAAAGGATAAGATTAAAAGCACGAACAGAGAAAATGTCCTTGGTATGAAGAGTGCCATCTTCGTCATAGGTAAAGAAGGTCATGTTTTTGGGAAGAGAGAAGATTTGGAACAGTTGCTGTGGGGAAATGCTAGAGACTGTCAATCAAGGAAAATACAATGACTGCTGTGCAGCAATTAGAACCCAGTTGAGATTACATAACATAAATTTGTAATGGACCCCGTCAGCATGAAAATGTGACACAATGCAGCAGCCTAGGAACAGAAGAACAGAGAAGGCAGAAGGGGGCAGGAGGGATGGATGGAGGACAGAAGAAAGGCTGGGATTTGACTAAGCATGAGTACCAATGGGAAAATGAGGGCAAGGAATTCAAAGGTGGAAGTTGGTGTACAGTTAGTGAATTACAGGTCAAGAATGCAAAGGAAAGGAAGGGAGCAAGGCCTGGGTAACTGATTTACTAGGAATAGGATATACAAATTTTAGAAAACAGTATGAAACTATACACAAAAAGTTGATCAACTATGCATACCCTGTGATATCACAATAGCTACACCAGGCCTCTATTCAAAGGGATTACAGAAAGATAAAAAGAACCCACACATACAAAAATATTTATAGTGACTCTTTTTAATGAAGAGCTGGAAACTACGGGTTTGCCTATCAATTAGGAAGTGGCTGAACAAGTTACATGCATGATAAAAATGACAATTAAGGAGAAACCTAGGAAGACTTGTCTGAAGGGAGGCAGCATGAAGTGAGCAGAAGTGAGAGAATAACTTATATAAGAACAACAACAAAATGTCAAAACAGATAACTTTGAAACACTTGAGAACTTTGATCAATCCTATGACCAAACAGGAATGTAGAGAACCAATGAAGTATGTTGCCCACTTCTTTGAAGAGTTGTGATGGACTCAAGATGCAGAATGAGGAATATATTTTTTGACACAGTCAATGTAGAAATTTTTTTTGCTTGGCTAAGCATATTCTTTACAGGATTTTTCCCCTGATGGGGAGCAATTTGGAGGAAAATAAAACAAAATGCAAATTATGGCAATGAGAGGGAAGTGATGAACTGAGAAAACAAGGGATGGTGGAGAGATTGAAAGTCTCAATGATGATGAAGAGTAGACTGAGATTAGAATGAGAAATGGAAAGATTGGAATTCATGATTAGAGAAAGGAATTTCTAGAGTTCTAGAGTCCCCAACCTATAAGTCATCTGTTGGCCCTTTCTTCCTACACTTCCTTATGTAGCTTATATTGCTTTCTTCAAGAAAAGTTTGAAGATTATTCATCTTCAGGCTTGGTGCTAATTATCAGAAACCTGAATCTTGGGTTATGTATGGTTTGAAAAGTCTTGAGTCTGTTGAGTTGTGTACACAACTTAGATACTCTTAGATACAACTTAGATACACAATGATTGTATCTAAGAGAAAAGTTTTCAGTTGTAGAGCTGTAACCTGAACATATTTTCTTTCTTGGGTCATTTAGTTGTTAAGCTGTTTTTATAAATTCAGAATTTTATAAGATGTAAAAATCTGAACCTTAAGGTTAACATATTTTTTCTATTTATGATCTATTCTATAGCCTACATGCCTATAAAAACACATGTGTATATATGGTATATTTTTACCCAGCATATAAATTCACATAAACATCTTCTTTAGGAGGAATATTATATCAAACTCATATGAAATGAATCTCTGCCAGAGCTGAATGAGACAGTAACTCTCTATTCATTTTAATAAACTATGGTCTTTATAAAAAGAAAAACACAGGGTTTCTTAAAGACTAGCCAAGAAACATTCAACATTTGTTCTGATACATATTTTCACTGAATGCATTTTCCAAAAGAAATGCTAATGCGAATGAATGTGTTAGCAGATAATATCTACTTTCAGGAAATAAGTATATACATACATTGCCAGAAGTAAAGAAATGTCCTTCTAACAAATGCCATGAATTCATAAATTTGACAGTTGAGATGAATACAGTTCTTTCTGGATTAGAATGGTCCAGGGCATTCTAATACCCATCTTCAGGTGAGCCAAGAATATAATGTATTATCTAGGCAGCCACAAAAGCAAGATAATCTCACATCCATGACAACAATTTTTCCTTCCATTCATTGTTTTCTGAACCTCAGTGTGTCTTTCATGTTCCAGTTCCAATATCAGGCAACTTCTCTGGTTTAATGTATGTCCAACGACTCCGATATTAGGTTTTATATTACTTCTGAGGATCAAATACTACTCTATTTGAAGTCCTCCTATTACTCAAACAGCTGGATGGATTTACATGAGGCATGGGATGAATAAATAGGAACCCAATTCTTTACATGCTAACAGAGAATGCTTTTTAAGGGGAGGAGGAGTAATTGCTTATGGAAAACTGGGAAATCAGGAATGGGTCAACCAAAGGTGTAGTGCTGAATGAAGTCAAGGGAAGAAGAAGGCATCTACTGTAGACCCAGTCAACTCAACAGCTTCCCAAGAGTGAATTTAACTGTAGTTGATACTTTACTACAACAAAATAGCATTTCCAGAGCTCTTCAAGTATGGCACAACACTTTATCTACAAATATAGACTACCCAAATATATGCGTGTGCATATTTTTCCTCTGCTCAAATTCAACCTTGAGGAAGAGGAGAGAGATCTTGAAAAAATAATGACTATCACTGGTTTCAGGACCCCCCCTCTCAGTCTACAAGGCCAGTGAGAATTCACAATGGTTCAGTGTCTTAAGGCAAGGACATTATTCTAGTTTTTCTGGCATTTCCAAATCCTAACCATACAACAACAAAAGCTCTCTCTCCTGTGTCTAGGAGTACTTTGGGGGGTGTGCAAATGTATTCTTAACTCTATGATCTTTGAGGAAAGCTTTTTGGGATTTCTATGTAAGGCTTACTCTAGTCTCCCAGTCAGTCTGCATTGCATAAACAACTAGATAGAATTCCTTTTATTTTTTTTCTTTCTCAGAACAAGAGATTTCAAACTAAAAGGTTTCTTAAAACATATACACAGTTATAAAGTTTCATGAATTGTCTAACATTCTTGTCACCTTTGGGGTAATTTAAGCCTCATTTTTATGCATCATGGAAAATCTTAACAATTTGGAAAGAGTATTTCTATGATTTCAACAAAAGAGAACACTCATACTGAGCCCTGCAAAAAGCTACTTAGTCGTGAAGTGCAGTATGCAATTTGCAGGTAATTCACATCAAATTATGTCTCTCATTTGGCTGTGTACTTCAGGACAAAATAACAATAACAGAAAAGCCAGATGCATGCCTTTAAAATGCCAACGCTCTTCTCCCTCTCCCACCCCCGCCCCAAGATTAGTTCTTGAATATTAGGCAATTCTAATGCTTTACCTTTTGTGAGTTACAGAGAAATGACTCATCAATAAATATAAGACACTGATTGTACAGGGACCAAAGATGGTCACTTGAATGACCACAACCTCATCTGGTGGGGAAGATATAGCTGCATTTTACTGTGTAAGTGGGAGAATCCTGATGGGAATTCAAAGTAGAGTCCACACGTGTGGGCAGATGAAGTAAAGAAGAGTAAAACCCCCATGAACTGTGACCTTCCATCCCCACCATGCACTTCTTATATTTATTTCTTAGACAGTTTTTACAAATAAATAATTATTTTCTCTCCTTTCCAATTCCTTATTCCTCCTCCCCCACTGAGAAAGAAAAAAACAACAAACCCTCTGTTACAGATATGGATAATCAAACAAAATAAATTCAGGGAATGGCCATTTTAAAAAAAATATGCCTCAGTCTGTACCCTGCGTCCATCACCTCTCCATCAGGCGGGAAGCATGTTTCATCATGAGTCCCCTGCAATAATAATGTTGATCATTTTCTAAGGTTTCCAAAGTCGGTTATTTTTACAATATTGTTTTCCTAGTTCTCACTTTTCATCACTTCATATGGTTACTCAGGCTTCTCTGAAATCATCCCCGTTATCATTTCTTGAGGTAGCAGATGGTGTCGTAGATAGAGCTCTGGGTCTGAATTCAGGAAGAGCTGAGTTCATTGGTAGCCTTAGATACTTGTTATCTGTGTGACTCTGGACAAGTCACTTAACTTTTCTTTTCCTCAGTTTTTTTAACTGTAAAAAGAAGGTAATAATAGGATCTATTTCACAGGGTTGTTGTGAGGATTGAATGGTGTATATATATATATATATATAATATATATACATATATACATAATATAAAAATATATATATATTATATTATGAGATAATATTTTAAAGACAGTGCAATATCTGGTTTACTATAAATGCTTATTCCCTTTCTCTTCTTATAAAATAATGTTATTCTATCATATTCAAATAGTAAAATCTATACAGCTTTTCCTTCATTACTAGGAACCCTTCAGTTTCTAATTCTTTGCCATGGAGAATAGATCTGCTATGAGTATGTTCATATATATTTGTTCTTTTCTTTCTTTAATCTCTTTGGAGGCATAGAACTAGTAGTGGCGTCGCTGGGTCAAGGAGTATGCAATTTAATAATTTTTCTTTTGAGTATAATTATAAATTTCTTCCCATTCCAGAATGGAGTGTGCCTGTTTTCTCATAGTCTTTCCAACATTTGTCATTTTCCTTTAAAAAAGAAAATACACACACACACACACACACATATCAACTTTGACAATCTGATTGATGTAAGGTAAAACACATAATTGGTTTAAATTGCATTTCTTTAATTAGTAATTTAAACCACTTTATTTTCATATGGCCACTGATAGCCTGGATTTCTTCCTCCGAAAACTGTCTACCACATATTTCTTAAAAGCCATAAAACACTGAGAAATATCTTTCCCACAGACTTATTTCTGATATAGCTACCACTTTCCCACCTATGGCTTAAATAAATTATTTAATGTTTCTATTTCAGCTATATTGCCTATATTTATCTAAAACAATGGAGGGTTTGCTGGTTCTGGAGTCAGAAGATCTGGGTTGAATTCCATGTTTTCCTATTTACTATCTATGAGACACGGGCTAACTCACCACCCCTTTGGAACTCACTTTCTGTATTTGAGAAATTATAGAACTGGATTTGATGATCCCTAATGTCTTTTTCCAGCTCTTAATCTTATGATTTTAATTCTCCTTCATAGGATGAAAAAGTAGTTAATGTCTTCATTACATTACAAATATCAAAGATACTTTTGTTATGTAAACATTCATAGTAATGTTTAATAATTTGAAATCTTGAGAGGGAGGCTGTCTGGGTAACTAAAAAAGTCTCACTTATAAAATGCTTTTTTCTAATCTATATATAAATACAATGTAATAGCTAAAAACGTCAAATATTTCTCCCTAAATGACTTAAGGAATAGATTGGGAGAGTTTTCAGCATTTATTGTACACAAATGAGCATTTTAAAATGCTAAAAAAAAATTAATTTGTTATATAGGCTACATGTTCCACCTATAATCTCATTTATATTAATTTGCTTACCTGTATCTTCCCCCAGCCCATAGATTCAGTAAAAGCCTATACTATCTCAGATTCTGACTTAACTACTACAGATTTTGAAGTAGCAAATCATGAAATTTCTACTATATAACATATAATAGTAACATAACAATAGCACAGGAAGAACTTGGTAAGATGCTCCTGAATGCCTCTTATATCCACATCAAGATAATTTCTGGTTAACACTCTTTCATCTCCAGTCGACAAGGTTAGCTCCTTATTAAGGTATGAACTTGTCTACCCTGAGGCAATCTTCTTGCCCCATTAAGGATGACAGTAGAATTGTGGTTAGTCCTATATCTGAGCTTTGCCCATGACTTGACCTTTAAATGAAGGGTTGTAAAATAGAGAGGAAATAGATCTGAGACAGATTAAGTGAAGTCATTTGGATGTACAGCAACTTCTTTGGAGAGACACCTATATAGTTCCATTACCTTGTGGTTCCTTCTAAGGAACCATGTGTGTTAGGGAATTGAAAAGAGGAAGAATCAACATAGCCCCAGAAATGGCAGAGGGTAAAAGCAGAGTGGTTTTGAGACAAAGCTATGAATGCAGGTTAATAGCAACAAAATTAAAATGGCAAATTGAGGAGTTTTTGAACAAACGTTAATTACTGGATCAAGTCTCCTAGACTTAGAAGATGAGTTCCTGTACAACAGAAAGTTCCTGGTTCAAAGAAGAACCAGAAAAATGATATGGAGGAGCAAACCCATCTGACCTTTAATTGGTGCTGGAACTGTATGGATTAGGTCTTTCAGAAAAGAGTTAATTATTTAATCACCCTTACATATTTTCTGCTTTTGGTTATATGTCAAACCCAGAAAAGTGCTAAAAATGGAAAGGTCCCTGGTGTAAGGAACTATCTGGGGTGGGAGCTCATAGTATGAGAACCACAACTCTATAGAACTATTGATTATTTTTTCCTTATTCTGGGTCAAGAGGCAGCTGCATGGAGTGGGGTGAACTATATAGGGGTCATTATAAAGCTAACCAGCTAACTATATAATTCTCTATAGAAATGAAACTCATTGGACAGGAAGAATGGTTAGATATGGGTCTGGGTTTTCTGATGGCTTAAATACAATATGAATTGTACAAGGTGCCTCATTAGTTTGAGTGCTTGAAAGAAAATGAGAGAACAAAATATTCCCTTCCTTCCTTCCTTCTTTCTTTCTTTCTTTCTTGGAGGCCTAAACATGAGCTAAAATCTGATATTCTCAGGAGAAATTTGGAGAAGTCTTCAAAATTTAATCGGGTTCATATCAAGTAATTCCACAGTTCTTGACCATGAGTTATAAAAGGTCCTTTGGGATTAATGGCAAAATATCTTAGAGATTATCTAAGCCCCCGTACTTTATTTTTGACATCTGAGGATAAAGAGGCCCAGAGTAACTGTTAAATAATTTACCCAATGTTTCTGATGTAGAAAGTAGCAGAGCTGGGATTTGAACCCATATCTGCTGATCCCAAATAGAGGACTCAGAGAACTGCACAACCTATTGACTAATATCAACAAGTAGAGCTCCCATGACTTTACCATGTCCATCTCCAAGCTGAGCCCTAGACACACCTCACCTCCCACCATGGCTCATGAGGTTTCCCACTAGGCAGAGCCAACAACTGTTGCCTAATACCCCAATACTTGTACTTTTGACCCTCTTTTTCCTTCAGTGGCCATAATACTCTGGGGAAGTCAAGAGTAGCTCTTTCTTAGGAAAATACTGGAAACCTTTGATAAGAGACATAATGAATCAGATCAAGAAAATGAGAGCCTTAATAGAATTTCACTTTCCGTTTTGGAAATGTTACTAAATAGCATTATCAGTTCCCTTGATCTGACATTTAAAAGATTTTCTTTGTGGTCTGACTCCAGTCAATTATAGACCATCACTCCTGACATAATAATGGCAAATATTAATGGAATGTTAAAAAGACAGGCTGTACTGAACAGCCTCTTAATGTACGTATTTTAAGGAGATAACCTTATTTGGACAACCTGGAATTAGGCCTAAATTCTCCAGCTCCCTGGTCAGTCGTTACCTATTTCATTCAAATGGCAAAATGGCATAAGTTGCTTCTTCACTGAGGTTATAATGTTCTTGAAGAGGAGTCAGTATCATGTGCCTTGTCTTCCTCATGTCTATACTTAGTGGAAGCATCATCTAGGCTAGTTTAGCCTTAGTCTGCAATTGGACCCCTCCCTATCATTCAGTGCTGCTGTGTCTTTGATTGAACACACTCCCTGTTGCCAACATGGTTCATCTTACTTCTACCACAGGGACAGAGAACACAATGTTACCTGAAAAGGATAGGATCTGGAGTCACAAGTACTGAGTATAAATCCTGTCTCAGCTAGTTAAGTGACCTTGGGCCAGTTAACTAACTGCTCTGAGCCTCAGTTTCCTAATCCATTAAATGAGGATAAGAAAAACATCCCTAAATATTATCTCATCCTAAGAATCAAAGAATATGAAGAATTCCAAGAATGGGGTTAATGATGGCACCTACACCCCAGGGTTATTATGAGAATAAAATGAGATATTTGTAAAATTCTTTGCAAATATTAAGGAACTATGCTGTCATCATCATCAAATGAGATAATGTATACAAAGCACTTTGTAAACCTTAAAGCAGTATTATTGCTATTAGTTCTATTAAAGAAATTTTGAACATAATGAATTAGGGGCATTTTGGGGGGAAGATGAAAGGACAGGGGAGAAATCTCTTTTTCCCACTGCTGAAACCACAGTAAAGGACAGACCTGCTCCTACTCCGTCTTCTCATAAGACCAGCCATAGAAACTATAAGTACTTGTCTAAAAAAACTTAAAAAAAAAAAAAAGAAAAGAAAACCTAACCTAAACAAAACCCCGCAAAAAACTGTGATTAGTGTCTGTATGATATCGAACAAAGTAGTTTGGTGGCTATTGCTCATTGAAACGACTGCTTTTTGGATGAGTTGTTTTTGGCTTCTTGTAAACACAGTCAGGCACAAAGAGATTGAGAGGGAGAGAGAAAGAAGAAGGGAAAGAGTACATTGCCTGACCTGCTCAAAATACAGGAGCAGAAGCTTGAGGGAATAGCAGGCGGAAATGGTGTGACTTTATCAGTAAAACAATATCTGTGCAAACATCATTTTTTCCTCATACTGGCCCCTCTTTGACCTTTATATATCAGAGCTCTTTAATCTGGTGTTTCAGGTGGTAGACACTGACCTATTCTTTCAGCCAACAAGCATTATTAAGCATTTACTGTGTGCCAATCACTGTTTTAAGGGATGGGAACACAAGCAAAGGCCAAAACAGTCAAAGACCTCACTTTCTAATGGGGGAAACAGCATGTAAATAACTAAGTTCTATAGAAGATATACCGAGCAGGGGTGCTCTGAGCCAGCTTGCACTGGGCTATCATTGTCAAATTTTCAATGTGAGAATTTATACCTTGGAAATCTGCAAACAATGAAAACAGTTTAATTTATTATTTTATTGACTGTCTAGGTTTAAGAAAGTAAAGGAGAAAAATGTTAAAATGCAGATTAACATCATTGGCTGTGTACAATTTTTTCAGAAAGCCAGATATTAAACATTTACTTGTATACTTTCAGATTTAAGGTAACTGGAAGATTATCTCAGAGGGGGAAGGCTGTAGAAGCTAGGTAAAGGGGTGGAGAACCTGTCCTCCAGACTACGTATGACCTTCTAGGTGCTCAAGTACAGCCCTTTGACTGAATCCAAACTTCATAGAACAAATCCCCTTACTAAAAGGATTTATTCTGTAAAACTGGGAATCAGTCAAAAGGCCTCATCCGAAGTTGCCCACCCCGAGCTAGGGGGTAGGGTAGGAAAGATCTCCTGTAACAGGTGGGGCAGAAAGCTGAGTTTTGAAGGAAGTCTTACAGAATTTTTTATATTCACTTTCTCCAAAATGAGAACTCAGTACCAAGTTCTGTTAATATAAGAGACATTTCCATTTCCATACTGCAAGTGAAAGATCCATAATTTCATTCATGTGAATGGTCCTTCCCCTGATACAGATTGAAACCTTTTCATGACTCAGTAAATGATCTTCAAGAGTCCTTGGGGATCAGAAAAAGAAACCGATCACTTAGTGTCCAGTCTTGTGGTGCTGAAAGTTTTCAGTTATATTCAAAGTTTCCAGCTTGGTAGGATCTGCTAGAACAAGTCCTCTGCTGGTCTAGTTTTCAAGAACCCCACCCCCATTCCATATCATCATGAGGCATCAGAGAAGGACTTTTGAGGAGGAACGTAATAGTCTTGAATTAAAAAAAAAAAATACTCTTTATGTTTTTTGGAGGAATGATACCACACAAATCCAAAGAATTTCAAGTAGGGTTCCTTGAAATTATTAGCCATACATACTTCTGAAATCTTTATTTAATGGTGTTTCAGATAATATACTGTTCGCATATACGTAGTGGCTCCCCAGTGCCTAAGAAATAGCCTGGAATTTCAGATTCTCCAAACTCTGGATGATTTCCTTGATTTACTTCTTATCATTCGATGGCATGGACTCCCACTGTGATGTGGGCATGGGTTCAGATTATACTCCTGATTCTGACACTTCCTAGCTCTGGGATTATAAGCAAGTTACCTCATCAACAAATGGGGATAATAATGCCTGCAGCACCTGCTTTGCAGGGGGTATTGTTAGGCTTAAATGAGATAACATATGTAAAATGTTTTGCAAATGTCCCCAAATCCCACCTTCTACAGGAATGCTCCTCTAATCTCTCTTAATTCCAGTGCTTTCTGTCTTTGCATTATTTATTATTTATCCTGTATATAGCTTGCTTTGTATATATTGTTAGCATGTTCTCCATTAGTTTGTAAGCTATTGTTTGCCCCCTTTTGTGTCCCCAGCATTTAGCATAGTGCTTGGCACATAGTAGGGCCTTAGTGAATATTTATTGAACTGAAACCCTAAAGCATAATATAAGTGCCAGGTGTTACTTTTATTATCTCATTCTCATCTTTTTTCAATCAAATTAAAATAGAAATCATCTTGGGGCATGTTTTTAATCATATTATTCTTTTATATTTAATGTTCTCTGGAAAATTGAGCAAGTAAATAAAAACACTATATTTTTTTTGTAATTGAACAAAAATGGTGAGGAGTAAACTCATCTTTACTAGACTCACTAAATGCAACACTGGGGAAATTCTAATAATCAACAGGATGATGATATTGTTGTGTTTGTCCTTTATTCTTGAGGAAGACCATGACGTTAAAATGATGACATGACTTGCAGTTGTATTTGATTTGAGTGAGGGAGGGCTGTGCAAGGTCATCAGCCTCACTTTCTCCTCCTGAGCCATCTGGGTCCAGTGACCAGATATTCATTAGGATGACTGACGACCTTCCAGGATGCAGTGGGAGACTGAGGTCTTATCAGATTCTCACTTTGAGTGAGATACACCCATTAAATGAATAGACCTTTTTAAGTAGTTACTCAAAGGATGGCCCCTTTAATTAAAAAAAATCAGACTGGGAGGGGAAGACCCTCAGGATTGCTAGGTAAAAGAGAAACAGTTACTATCATAGATTGGACAACAGGATGATGACAATGATTCTAATCAAAGCTTTCTACCTCCATTCCTTATCCATACAGTCCTCCAGTTCTAGGCCAATTTTTTAACCTTCTGTTTTTGCCTGTTATCTTCTTTCTTTCAAACATACCTCAGTTTCCTTGAATTAACTAGAAACTGGTCCTTCTCTAAACTCGACAGATACTAGGTACCTATTACATGAAAATCCTTATCTTTTTTCAGGTCATATTTTTTTACCCCTAACTTTTCTACTCTTTAACTATCATGTATTCTCTCTCTGTCTCTGTGTCTCTCTGTCTCTGTCTCTCTCTCTGTCTCTCTCTGTCTCTCTCTCTCAACATGTGTGGCCATGTTTCTTTTTTACTTTAGATTTTCTTCCCCTTGAAGTCCAGTGTCCTGTACACAGAGGTGCTTAATATATGCCTGCTTAATTGAAGAATAACATTAAAAGTAAATATCATCTTTATAAAAATACAAATGCATAGCTTGTAGCCCTCAAAATTATGTAGAAAATGAAACAAAAGTTTATTTTCTTTTGGTTCCATCTTACTTTAGAGGACTTTTATTTATTTCTATTAAGAGCGATGTTTAATTTTAAAAATAAAAGCAATCTTTTAAGGGGTACAAATTTAAAGTGGCTATTCTACATGATGCAAAATGTGGGGATTTAACTTCCTAGAGGATTTCTTTTTCAGTTCATCCTCTCCTATTTTGTCATATTGTCTGGAAGAGTTATGTGATTTTTATTTTCCCCTTAGCAATGAGGTAATTTGCCTGTGTTATTTGCTCTGTGGACATCTCCATAACCTATTCTAAATTTATTTCATGATGTCTCTTGAAGGCACTATACCTCCAAGACATGTTGGATCAAATTAATGAAGTCAACACGATACTAACAAACCCTCCCCAACCTGCAAGAAGCAGATATGCTGTGAACATTGATAGACAAATATTAAAAATATAATTCTTTTGGACTCCATCCACATGTTCCTGAGATAATGAGGCCTTAACAAAGATGTAGATGCTCATGCGGAATATCAGATCTGACGTTTCATTTGAGGTGAAAATTGCCAGTCTTCCTAACGACCTCTTTTCTTGCCAGGTATAAGAGGAGAAAAAAAGGAGTGAAGTGTTAAAAACTGACTTCTCACAGCCACGATTATAATCTCAACATGTCACCCTTAACTGTGGAGTTCTTAAATGGAGAGAATAAAAAAGTTGGCTAGAAAAGAAAGCTGGCACAGAGTATACACCCATATTTACTTCAAGTTTAAAAAAGCCAGGGCCAGGGCTTAAAACTCAGGCCACAGGGTTGTTGATTTGAATCCCATGAGTGCCAATTTGCGTGGCCCTTGCATGGTCTCTTGTGACCATTGACTATTAGAGCTGGAGGAGGGGCTTACGCCAATGATTATTCCCTCCTTTTGCAGGAGTCACCTCTTCATCTGAGCAGCCAGTGCCCCATGGGATTGCCAGAGGTACAGTATTCTGATGATGACTGATGGTATATTTCTCTTTATCTGGTTGTTTGTTCAACAGGCTGGAGAGAGTCCCTTACCCATTCATCTATCTCAAGCATGAATGGACCCTGGAATTATGAGTGGGTCCCAAATAGAGGTTAGGTTTACTTCTTAAACTCTAAAGACTCAACATTTCAAACTATACAGCTTCCAAATGGATGATAGAAAAGCCAGTAGTACTTCATGCCCCCATGTACTTCTTTATTGGATACAACCTAAAAATCATACTCCTTTTTATGCCCCCAAAGCCATTTCATTGGATTTGTGACTGTCATCTTGTGCTGGACCTTTCCTCTCTCCCTTTCAGACAGCCTATGCGCATTTCTGGGTTCAATAAACATGCTCAGTTCTCCATGATTAGTCAATTTGGTATCCTCACAGATGCTTTCTCATCCACTTCTTTGCCTTGGCCTTGCCCTTTTCTCCTGTACTCCAAACGAGTTATCTCCAGAACTTCTGCTCTTCCTATATTGCAATATGTCCCACTACATCCTGATAAGCTCACTTGTCACAGGCTGAGACTCCCTGTCTCCTCATTTCTCTATCCTTGAGCCCAGCAAATCCCAAAACATTAATCAAAAAGACCACACCATTATTCAGGGCCTATGCATCAGACATATTGTCTAGGGAAACAATGACATAAGTGAAACATAATAATAGCTCACATTTACACGATGCTTTTAAGGTTTATGAAGTGCTTTACATTCACGACCTCAACTGATTCTCATGACTGCCACTAACATATATAAAGGGCTGCCACTAACGCCATTTTATAAATGAGGTAACTGAATGAATAAATGAATGGAAAAGCATTTGTCAGTCACTTACTAAGTGAAAAGCATTGCGCTAAACGATGGAAAAACAAATAAAAAACTTGATCATGATTTCTCTGTGTATATGACACCATGAGCCTAGAAGAATATAAAGGAAGCAACAAGGGGATTAGTGCATATTAAGTGACAGAAACAGCCACCTGGTGATTTGAGTCTAGTTTGTTATACCTCTGAAATGTTTTCTCATCTATAAAATAAAGGATTCTTCAGTTTTTTTATTTTTCTTGTTTGTTTCATAGACTCCTTTGGCAATGTAGTAAAGCCCATGGACCCTTTATCAGAATAATACTTTTGAACAGATAATATAAAATATGTGAAATTACAGAGAGAATCAATTATATTGAGAGACAGTTATCAAAAACATTTTTAAAAACAAATTCACTGACCCTACGTTCAGTCCTTGGTCTGAATGATCTTTAGGATCCCTCTCATTTCTTATGAATGCCATGTATTTTTATTAATTGCCTACTCTATCATAATCAAAAAGTATTTATTGAATAACCACCATGTGCCAAGCACTGTGCTAGAAACTGGCAAACAACAAGATGGTGCTAGTTCTTAAGGAACTTATATATGACATTGTTAGGTACTAGAGTTATGAGAGACTTGCTTATGACATTTATATTCTATTTGGAAAAAGGAAATATTTCTCTACATCCCCCAAAGCATCAAGCATAGAGCCTTGAACATAACAGATATTCAATAAATATTTGTTAAATGATTTTTTCTCTGTAAAAAAAGGTCTCATGTTCCTCACACGTTCCTGATTCTAAGATGTCCTGGAAATATAAAGGGATGTTTCTCCTCCTTTCTGAATCCCTTTGTATTCCTGCTAGTGCTAACCACTGGAATCATGAATTCTGTACGCCTGTGTTTAGGGAAGGACTGCTTCCCTATTCAGTTAGGCTTTTTAAAATAAGATCATGTTTAATGCTTTCATCTCTGGAATTTTAGCCCTGCGGCTCCACTATCCTGATAAATAACTGCTTCTCCTGGCCCAATATTTCAGGAAGGCCACAGCAGCTTCCTTTCATCCCTAACTACTTTGCCATCTTCTGAACAGTTGTGACAAATTCTTGAACCATTGATCAAATCAACTCCTCCATTATACCTAGAATGAAAGTATCAATCTAGTTCCCTCTGTAACTTTGTGGACCAGAATACCTCTTCCTGGTCATCACTTCCCTCTGTGCTTTATTTCCTTCAGGGCTTGGATAGCCTTTGTTTTTGTATTTCTTTACTAAAGTACTTAGCACATAGCAAGTTGTTAATAATGGTTTCCTTTTCATTCACTTCATCCATGCCAATCATGATTTCATCAAGTTTTGTTAGTCTTGGCTGCTTTAGGATGGAAAGTGCCAGTCATTTTAGTCTGACCTCATCCAATAGTCACTGCTGGTGCAGGTGTAGGTGGGGAGTGGGAGACACACCCCATCCTCCTTGTATCTCAGGCCAGACTTTTCAAGAATAAAAGATTCTCACAAGCACTATGAGGGAAGGCTAGTTTGTCTTCTATGCCCCCTTCCTCTTCTGTACCCATGTACCTCTGGCCTCTTTCAGAAGCATCCCTCATCACATGGAAAGTTTCCTTTAAGGAATAGCTCGCATGCCATTTCCTAAGGGAAACCTTACCTGATCTCTTATTATAATTAGCGCTGTCTCTCCTTCTTTAAATTACATAATATTTGTCTATCTGTTTGCGTGGGGTATCTTCCCCCAATGCAAGTTCCTTGAGGGCAGGAATTGTTTCCTAGTTTTAATTTTTATACTTTCAATGTCTTTTAGGTAGTAAGACTTTAATAAATATGTGCTGAATTGAAAGCAGATGGAGAAATTAGCGACTTCCACGTTACCCATTCCTTAGAGGTTTGTTTTCTTGTTTTTTTGTTTTTTGCTTGTTTGGTTTTTACATTTTGAAATTAGAACAAATGGACAGGGCCATGATTAAGGCAAAGGAATAAAGCATGACATATCACATATCACTGGAGTATAGATTTAAAAGTACAAAGAACTTTAGAGGCACTGAGTCCAATTCCCTCATTTTACAGATTAGGAAACAGACTGAAAGGGATGATCCAAGGTCACAAAATCAAGTAGCAGCAAAGCTGAGATTTGAATTGAGGTTCTCTGACTCCAAATGGTTTATCATTTCCATACCACAGTGCTATTATGGCACAAAATTAAGGGTGTTTTTCTTTTCTTTTTAGCAACTGTGAGGTCTCCAGTGCTCCTTCTTTTCTGGACCCCTTAGCACATGCCACTCCTAAGATGACTCTTTAAATATCTACAAATACTCAGATTTCAAAGTAACATGACCTGGGATTCTGGGTATGGGAGCCGGCACTAAGAACGCACCTACTTCGAGGTGGCATTGAGACAAATGTCACAGCGTTGAGTCAGCATTACCTACTGCTCATAGTCCTCACTGTGCCAATGGCTCCCAGTGCCAGGATGCAGGGGGTTTGAAAGCCAATTTCATGTCCACCTCCCTTTCCTCATAATTTATACTTCAACTTCAGGTCAGTCAGTGACCTTACAATGCAATGTGTCAAAAATGAAGAAGCATTTGGAGTTTTTATTTCACTTGTAGTACTGAGTCCTGCATATATTTATACATTTTATTTATACAGAAATGTCACATCCCATCCCACATCAGTCTCTCATAAACACAGCTGCCAGAAGTTATTTTCATTAAAGCCCTTTGTGGCTCTGGGGAGAGAGAGGGAGGGTACTCACTCTTTGACATGCACAAGGAATAGAATTAAATTTTTTTTAAATTACCACCTAAACTTGGTGATACATTTGGATTGAAGGAAATATAGAGTTCTGAGTCAGGGCAGTGTAATGGATAGTATCTTGGATAGTAACTCAGGAAACATTGACTGTATTCAGAGCTTTTTTTTAAACCTCTTTTTAGCCAAATTGCTCAATTTTCATGAGAATAGTACAATGCTATGACTGACTAGACAGGGAGTCAAGGGAGCTGGGTTCTAGCCCTGGCTCTATCACTAACTAGTTTTGTGACTTTTGGAAAATCACTTCACCTAGATGAGTTCCCTATAAATAGCAATACTGCCTATCCTACCATAGGGTTGCTGACAAGATCAAATGAGGTTGCAGATATGAAAACACTTTTAAAAAGATGCTTAAATCACAATATAAATGTAAAGATTCACTAAACATTTGTCATAAGAAACTCATTATAATTTCTTTTAAAGTTTATTTTCACATTAGAAACGTTCATTTTAACAAACCAAAGAAGATGAAATTATTCATCATTTTCACCATTTCTTGATAACCAAATATATGCATATGTATGTGTATGTGTACAAATGTGTATATATACCAGCAACTTTATCTTTGCAATGATTAAAATAGTTAGAAAAGAGTTAGGCTAGCTCAAGAAGCAAGCAATGACTTGTCAACTAGTCTTGGGGAATTTCACTTTCTTTACCATTATCCATACAATTTATATGCAACATCCAATTTTGAGAACTTATTATCAAAACATGCTCAAAGCCTGAATTTCCACGATAGATATATTTTGGAAGCCAATCATATGCATCTGTACGTAGTTCTTAGAGAAAACTGCGTAATCCTGTGGCTTTCTTGAACTTTTCTATCCCATTTACTTAACTTGCTATGTTACATCTTTCTTTGACAATGTCATTGCTGGAAAAGAAGGTTTCAATGGATACAGGAGAAAAGTGACTGAATAAATCAACAATTCCATCATTGGTACCACATTGTCTATGTTGCTCTGACATGGAACCTAAAATTCTACAACCACAGGCTGGGTTGGGTTCTGAGTTCAGGCTTTGCTCTGGCCAGACCACGTCTGCAGTATTGTGCTTAATTCTGGGTGTCACAATTTAAAGAAGACCTTGACAAGCTTAAGCAAATGCAAAGAAAGGTAGCTGTAAAATAGTGAATCTAATGATTAGCACTGTGCCTGCCACATAGTAGGTGCTTAATAAATGCTTGTTGACCTGACTTGAAGAAACTAGAGACCATTTCATATAAACAATGATAGAAGGTGGTCAGTCAGTCAACACACATTTATTAAGTGCCTTCTGTTTGTGTTAAAAGCGGATGAAACAAAGAAAGGAGATGTTTGGCTTAAAGAAAGAAGATGGGAAAAGAAAGGATAACTGCCTTCATGTATTAGAAAGGTTACTAGATAGAAAAGAGATTAGATTTGCTCTATTAGTCCCCAGAGGGAAGAACTAATAGTAATTGGATGGAAATTTCCTAGAGGTAGATTTAGGTGGGGTTAAAGCAGAGGATCTTATCCCAGGGTTAGTGAACTTGTTATTAAAAAGATCTCAATTATATTTCTGCATAATTTATTTCCTTTTTAATTCTATGTATTTTGCTTTGCTAATTAAAAAAAAATTATATTTGGAGGAGTTCATAGGCTACCCCAGGCTGCCAAAGGTATTTCTCCCTCTCTCTCTCTTTCTCTCTCTCCCTCCCTCCCTCTCCCTCTCTCTTCCCCCTTCTTTCACACACACACACACACACACACACACACACACACACACACACACAAGATTGAAAACCCTTGAATTAAAGGAAAAACTTCCTAAAAATTAGTGCTGTCCAATCTCTGAAGACTAATCCCTCAGGAGGTATTCAAATAAGAAGCAGATGAGCATTTGTCGGGGAGTTATCAGCTGAATTCCTGTTCAGGTATCTGTTGAACTAGATTACCTCTCAGGTCTCTTCCTTCTCTAAGACTCTTCCATTCTTTCCAGACAAAGAGGGAGTAACACACCACAGGGTATCATTATCTTTGTCCTTAGAATATAATGAAACATCATATATTTCCCTTAATTAGAAGTATATGAATCCTCTAGTAACAAAGATACTATAAATCCTATAAATATTATATATAAATCTATACAAGCACGTAATTTCTTGTAGGCATCTGGTTGATAGATAGATAGATAGATAGATAGATAGATAGATAGACAGATAGATAGATATAGATGGCATAGTGCATAGAGTCCGGGACTTGGAGTCAGGAAGAGCTAAATTCAAGTCCTGCCTCAGACATTTACTAACTCTAACCCTACGTATGTCACTTAACCTCTGTGAGCCTCAGTTTCCCCACATGTAAAAAAGGAGAAAATGACAGCAACTTTTTCACAGAGTAGTTGTAGAGAATAAAATCAAATGAACTAATATATGTTAGAGTACTCTGTAAACCTTATGTAAATGCTAGTTATCAATATTCCTCTGTATCTCTGTATATGCACATCGAAGCATACATGTATATATATACATATACCCATATATATGTATACAAATATACAAAAATATACAAATATACACACAGAAATATGCTATAGGGATTTAGATGCAGTGTGGTATGGTGGATGGAATGATGACTTTTGGATACAGGAGGTCCTGGTTCAAATCCCTTGGATACTTACTATGTAACTCTGAGCAAATTGCTTAATTTATATGTGCCTCAGACAATTCCCTATGATCTAATGTGACATCATGGACATGTTGTATATGCTGATGGTAGAAAAATTTCCTATCATGAGAGTTTCTCAGGCTGAAGAAACCACAGGAACCATCCAAATAGGCACATACAAGGAAATATACATAAATGGAAAGAAGTTATATAAATAAAGCCTCAGATTCCTAATAAGAGTCTATCTTTTGATAACAAAAAAACCCATTTAATTTTAATACACAGAATTAAAATGATGGCAGGGGTCTAAAAGACACTCTACTACTAACCTTATTTTAGATAGGAATGACTATAATCTCACTGATGGCAGAGACCATGGATTTTTTCTTCTTCTCTATTTTCTTACAGTGCCTAGCCAGTGCTTCCTACATAACAGATGCTCACTAAATGTTTAGTGAAAAGGAATAAGGCCCACTCCAGTCTAAAAGTCTCTGTCTGAAAAGAATGTTCCATAACCTTATTTGGTAACCATTCCAGTGTCCAACATTTCAGTGTTTACAGTCAGCAAGGTCCTCCCCATGCTTAAGAGATGTCATCTGGTGCGGTCAGTCTGAGACACCCCACCAGATTTGTTGGTTTTCTTTCCTTTCTACTTCTGTCCTAGATAAACCTCTGCTCCAGTCAAATGGATTTTCTCATATGTGCCCCATGATTGCCCAGCCCTTGACTTATGCCATGCTCTCCCTCCTGAAATGCTTTTCTCTCTTCCTCTCTATTTATCTACATCCTATGCATCCTTTAAGACTCAGTTCAAACTTCCCCTCCTCTGTGAAGCTTTCCCTGATCCCTCTGGGCTGTGACTTCTTTGAATTCCTGTCATCCTTCTCTGTATTAATCAGTCAATAAACACTCATCATCATCATGACCACCATCATTAATTAAGCATTTGTTTTACTGACTTAAGTTCTGAATCCTTTCAGGTGCCAAAGCTTTTTGTTTTATGTGTTTATAAGCCTTCTTTCCAACTAGTCTCAGTACCTTGAGGGTAGGGAATGAGTTCAATATTTCTTTGCAATGCATCTCTCCTTATTCTCCTCCCAAATGACTGTGCATCTCTTGTTGCACAGTGCAAGCATTTCAAATATAGCAAGAGTTCAACTTGGCAGGGATTCAAAAATAGTTGATTTGTTTGACACCTGCACTTCACCACCCTTCACTTAACACCTTTTTTAGCCAGGACGTAATTAACTTCTCTAGGATCATGTACTTTCATAAGATGATCTCAAAGCATCTTACAAAATAATTCAGAAAAGGGGCCCTGCCTCAGGAAGGCTTGGCAATGAATTGTCTTGTGAGATTCTGGGCAGGAATGAGACCCAACCTTTGGGGTTGGCAGTGGGGCTAGGGATTGAGTTGGAGACAGGGTGGTGGTATCAGCAAAAAAATAAAAAATAAAAAAAAATGGCCGAGGAAGAAGAAGCCTGGGGATGGAGAAGACAAACTCTCTTTTGCCTTTAGCAATTGTCTTGGGTTTACCTCAGGTCTGTAAACCGCTATTGGATGGACCATGTCATGAAAATCTGGTCCTTTGCCCCAACTCTACTTCATCAGCCTTACCCAGTTTTCATTATGGAAGATGGGCCAAGAAGAGGCAAGACACAAAGTATAGATGACTTTGGCTCCTTTTATTGGATTTAGAACAGCAGAACAATTATCCAGTGCTGGGGAACAGAAGTGAATTTCTTGGGGGACCCTCACAGTGATGTAGTATTAGCTATGAAAGTGACAGCAATAGCAGCTGGTGCAAGCTTTGCAACTTTCTTTGGATGAATTTCAAGTTTACACACAGAGTAACCCCACCCTGCACCCTGGGCCCTTGTTGAAATGCAGCAACCTCTGGGGTGAAACAAAGCAGCTGTTTAACAATGCACAGCAATACCAACCAACATTTTGGCACAGAAAATCAAGCACAATCTAACTAGGGAGGCAGAAGGCAATTATCTCCTCTGGCAACTGGCCAGCAATTTGGGGTTAAGACTAGGACCTGTGGTTTTCTTCTGAGAACACAAGCTGGAGACTAGGTCCTGAAATTGAGCTCTGCTTAATTGGCAAAAGAATCAGCATGGCATAACGGAAAACAGACCTGCAGCTAGGCTAGGAGTCACAAGGGCTTTTCCCAAGGAGCTGCCATCTGGACAGATACCACTTCCTTTCCACCCTGGTCCAGAGATCATAGTCTCCACATGTCTTTCTCTTCCACTGACCCATTCCACCATGGGAAATGGGGGCTGGGGAAAGTGACATTTGCGAGGGTTAAGAGTTAGGGATTGCTGCCCCTTTCCTCCATGACTGCATCTACAGTAGTCAGTTGTGTCTGACTTTTGGTGACCCCATCTGGGGTTTTCTTGGCAAAGATACGGAGCGGTTTGCCACTTCCTTCTCCAGCTCATTTTACAGATGAGAAAATTGAGGCAAACAGGCTTAAGTGACTTGCTTGAGATTACACAGTTGGGAAATATCTGAAGCTAGATTTGAGTTCATGAAGATGAGTCTTGTTGACTCCGGGCCCAACCCTCTATATACACTGTGCCACTTAACTACTCCCCCCACCCTTTTTTTTCTTCTGCCTCTTTCTGTACTCTCATTCTTACCCAAGTGAGCCCATCCCATCCCCGCAGGATCACAGACCTGAAGCTGGAAGGGAAGCTCAGAGGCCAGCCAGATGAAGAATCAGCTTTACAGACGAGGAAACAGGCTGAGAGTGCTTAAAAGACTTGCCCAAGCTCACATGGGTATTAACTACTGCAATCTCTATACTCCTTTGTCATCTATTATTATCAGACTTTTTTTCATCTAAGATCTCGTTATCTTGCATTCCTTTCATCTTCTGCTGCTCAGAAACCAATCTTTTTCCTGAAGATATCTCTTGGCACCCTCTCTAAGACTGGCTGCTCCTCTTCTTAGAGCCCCTGACACACAGAGAGATGAGGAGGAGTGGTTCAATTCCCTGTTCCCCACTGCCACTTTCAGACTCTTCCTCTATCACTATCAACCAGTAGACCCTCTCCTCCTTCAAAGTTCACTCTAGTAGTGAGGAGAACCAGGAGAACATTGGACACAGTCACAGCAATACTGTGTGATGATCAACTATGATGGGCTTAGCTCTTCTTAGCAATACAACGATCCAAGACAATTCCGTAAGATGTGATAGAAAATACTATCCACATCCAGATAAATAACTGATGGAGTCTGAATGCAGGGTGAAGCATGCTATTTTCACTTTGCTTTTGCTTTTTGTTTCTTATAGTTTTTCCCTTTTGCTCTGATTCTTCTTTCACAACAGGACTAATGTAGAAATATGTTTAACATCATTGTACACATATAAATCCATAATCAGATTGCCTGTTATCTTGGGGAGGCGGGAGGGAAGGGAAGGAGGGAGAAAATTTTGGATCTCAAACTCCTACAAAATCTGTCCCTCCTTAGGCAGCCTGGTGGTGTCCTGCACCCAGGGGTTCCTCATATTGGTGTGGGACTTATGTGGACACTTGTTCAATTTAACCCCTTGCAGCTCAGAAAAACCTGAGTTCAAGCAATCCACTAGTCTCAGCTTTTCAGGTAGTGGGGATTATAGTCCTTTGCCACCACACCCGGCTCAATTGATATTTTTATCTCAAGTGTTAGAATTCTAAGTTATAGCTCTGAATTTGGAATTGGAAATTTGGGATTGCATCTCAACTCTGCTACTTATTCCCTGTGTGACCTTGGACAAGTCGCTTAATCTTTTCAGATCTCAGACTACTCCTCAGTAAAATGAAGGGCACTAGATGATTTCTAAAGTTCCTTCTAGCTCTAATAAGACCATATTTCCCTCCATCCTTCTCCTTGGGCTTTTCCAATAACTCATCTTGCCTTGTGTATTCTCATGGTCTGTATCTAGCTTGTCTTTATAACCTTAATCTATAGGATCAGAATCTCCCTCCTCAAAAGTTCACATTATTGCTATTTTTCTTGTTTCATTGTCAGCCAATATCATCTGGCAGATCTGAATGGCAAGGAGGAAATGTGACTCTAGTCAATGTCAGTTGATAGTATAAACTTTGCACATAGAAATAGCACAGTCCTTACATTATACACTCAAAGGTCAGATATAAATTTGATGTTATGTGACCCTGGTGGATCATAAGACAACCTGGCTGCCCTTGGCTACAAGTATACCTCATAAAAAATGAATAAACATAAGCCTGTCTGGTCTCACTCTCATATATTCACCATAATCTTGAAGTATTACTAGAGAATCTTTCTGGGCTTCGTAAGCCCCTGGAAAGTAGATTTTATAAAAGGCATTTATCATTCACTAAGAGGATATGACTGGGATATTACCTCTCTGAGGAGGCAGAAAGCATGAGCAGTGAAAAGAATCAGCCAAATAATCAACTGTGCTCCCCCCTATCCCCCCAATACACACATACTCACCAACCAACAAAAGAAATAATCCTGTCCTGCTTGCAAACATTTCTGTCTTTCAAAGCAAGACATTAAGATCTAGCTGACTTTTTTTTAGGATCACCATCTATGATCAGAGATCAAAGAACTGCTTTTCCTCTTTTGGAAGGAACAAATATTATAATCTTGGGCAGGCTAATGGGACACAGAAGTAGTTATCTGGATTACACTGAGAAAGGCTATATACTTAAAGTAGCTCTGGGGATTAAGATAATGACACACCCACCATGGTGACTAGAGATTCCCAGTTCATGGAGTGTGACCAAGGCATCTTTTCAAATTCAACACAGTTTTTTTTCCCCAAACATACAACATAGCATTTTTCAAGTTCAACAGAGTTTTCCAAGGATCTCAAAACACCAGATCTGATCCTGGGACAAAAGAACTGATTATGGTCTGCGTAGTACCACTGATCCACGAATGTTCCCATCTATCTCCAGGTCCAAAGCAGCACAAAATAGCACTCTTTGTGAATGGCAGTATTGATCTCTGAGCAAATCTTAATTTTATTTACTCGATACTAAAACTAATGGGCTTACAGAAATAATTTCAATTATCAAGCCTATTTTCTCTGCACACTGTTTTGTTCAGCTGTGATTACTATTGTTAATTTTGAGAAAAAGTTCATTCAGTTCATGCTGCTTTCCTCTTCTGAACAAGCATTTAAAAGATTAGTCTTAATTGTGGATTTCAATACTCAATGTTGCAAAAAAAAAAAAGATTATGAATTTCATGGATTTCTGCTAATTTCCCAGCGGGCTAAACCCTCTGGCACAAAGGAATCAAAGGTTGTGTTTTTTTTTTTTTTAAAAGAAAGGCTTATAAAGTTAACAAGGAGAAAACTTATATTTCATTACATGTAATTCACAAGGCAGGTTTTCTCCCCCATCTGAAAAATAAGTTCTGTCTATTGCTAAGTGTTCTTCACGAGGACATAAAAAAAAAATCTTATGTTGAAATACTGCTTCGAATCCTTGGATATGCATCTCTTCACTTCCTAGAATTATTTGCAGTAATGTGCCTATCTCTGCACTGAATTGATTGCCACATGCAAAGGCAAACAGAAGTCCCATGTAACTACTGAAGCACCTGGTGTTCTCTCATAGGCAACTGTTTTCTCCCTCAGGTTCATTTCCTATTGAATCACCTCTTTCATGGATATTTGCTGAGGGGCCAGCCAGTAGTCAATCAATCCACAAATCTTTTTTAGAGCAAATTCTATGTTCAAGGCATCACATTAAGTGCTTGTGGGACAGGGAGGTAAAGGAGGAACCGAAAATGAAAAGATGTTGTACTGAATTTCCGAGAACTTAGATTTATGGCATCATAAAACTAAAAGGAACTTTAGAGCTGAAAAGCACCTTTGAGATCATCAGGTCTAATTCTCTTATTTTTACCAGGATGGAAACTAAAGGACTGACAAGGGAAGTGATTCATTCAAGGTCACATAGGTAGCAAGTGGTAGAGGCAGAATTCAAATTCATGTCTTTGACTTCAAATCTATGGGTCTCTTTCTTCCATGTCAGTCTGTTGTTTATCCTTTGTTTTTGAAGAAGACCAACGACATCTAGCTGATGTCTTTAGCATGAATTGGATTTAAGTGAGGCAGAGTTGTACAAAGTGATCAGCCTCACCCTCTGTTCCTGAGTCATCAAAGTCCAGTGACAAGAGAGGGAATTGGAATAATAGCAATTCACATTGAATCGTAGTTTAAAGTTTAAAAGGTATTTTCCATTATAAGAACTCCATGAGGTCACCAGTGTAGAAATCATCCCTATTTTACAGAGGAAGAAATCTACATTTAGAGAACTACAGTGTTCTAGTTCTGCTCAGACAGTTGACAAGTACCTACTGGAGTTAGGATTTTAATTCATGCCTCCTGAATTCATATCTAGGACTTTTCCCTATTGTACTATACAGATGATGGTTGGTGAGACAGAGTGGTATATTTGTAAAATGAGTAGAATAGAATATAGGTCTTTTAGGAGATCAGAGGAAGGCAGGATCACAACAGGTTGAGAAGGTGAGGGAAGGGCAGAATTTGAGTTTGATCCTAAAGTTTGAGTTAGATTCCAATAATTAGAGAGAAGAAAGCCATCCTAGGAAAACCACATGTCAAAGGGTGAAGGTGTTTGTGTCACTGTAATGAAACCCTTCACAGGCTTATAGGTGTAAAAGGAATTCTATCTTCACAATGGACATTTATCTTTTTTAAACATTCATTCAACAAAATATCTGCTTATTAAATCATTTATGTAGCCAAATATTTACACATTCATTCATTCGTTCACCAAATATTTATTGAGTGCCCACTAAGAAGGAAGAGTGGAAGGACCGGGAAGCAGGAGATCTGTGTCTCGTCTTGGCTGATGAGACATCACTATCTCTCTCAGAAAGACAGAGGATATAAATATATACACACATACATACACATATATGTATATATGATGCATATATATATACAAATATTTTTATTCTGAATATTTTACTTTACAAATTAAATATAAGGACAAATTTAAACATTCATTTAAAAAAACTAAATTCAAAATTTTCTCCCTTCCTTCCTCAACTCCTTCTCCATGAGATGGTATGCTTTGATCTGCATTCAGACTCTATCATTTTTTTCTTTGGAAGTGGATAGTGTATTTCATCCTGAGTCTTTTGGAGTCTTGGATCATTGTGTTGCTGAGAATAGCTAGGTCATTCGCAGTTGATCATCATCCAATATTGCTGTACACAATATTGTGTACAATGTTCTCTGGGTTGAGGAAATATATTTTGATGTGTGTTCTGCAACTCTGAAGATAGAATACTCACCTCTTCAAGTGCCTCAAAGGGAACAACACCTGGAGAGAAGGACGAAGTAGGGAGAAGCAAAAACTCTCCTTTGAAAAGATGAATTTGATCAGATCAGCAGCACATATAGTGGAAAGAACATAACATCTAGCCACCAGATCCATGTTCAAATTCTAACTCTGCTATTTCCTACTTGCATAACCTTAACATCTCTAGACTTCACTTTCCTACTCTGTAAAATGGGGGAAGTGAATGGAGAAATTGGAGGAGATAAACTTTCCAAGATCCTTTCTGGCTATATCCTATTATTCATATATTTGCATCCAGGTCACTCTGCATTCCATACACACACATATACAAAGTGTCAATTATCAGACTCCAGAAATTGGGTGGGAGACAGTGATTGCAATTTCAGAGGGGAGTACCACCTTTGATCATTTACACTGTTCCAATTCCCTCTGTTTAATTAATTTAGGGAGTCTGAATGCACTTTATATATTAAAAGATGTCACATTATCCCTTCCTCATGCCAAATACCTCTGAGTTCAGTGGCCATGTTCCCTGCTTGAATTAAACGATTCATCAAGTCTCCTTCTCTGTTTTCCTGGGATCTGAATGTACTCATTCTTTTCCTCCTCTGCCCCTTTTCTCCAGTTCAGTTCAGTTTGAATTTCATTACTGCCTTTCTTCTCACTGTCTTTGTGCATCCACATTCATCCACATTTATTCTGAATGGCAAATTCTCACTATATGCTGGGAATGTTGACAACAGATTGTTTCATAATTAATTGAATAGCAAAACCTGGACATTTTCAATCACCTGCTGATGGGAATTACTTTGTGCAACTCTAGTAAATCAGCCGTGTGCTATAACAGAATCCCCATGCACAAGCTAACTACCAGTCATTTCTCTGTGATCTAAACATGCAATTTAAATCAGTCCTTATTTTGAAGAACTCTGTTTTTACAACTTCTATAAAGATGAATAATGCAGAAATTTGAGGGTGGATAATATCCAGTTAGATTAGTTAATGCCTGCCTGGAAGCCAAGTTTGCATAATTCTATGCCTGATGCTGGAAACCTCTGAATGAGTATTAGAGGACAACATTACACAGGTCACTGTTAATAAAAGGCATGAGTTAAATAGGCTGCCTATATTTGTTTAAAAAGAATTTCTCAGGACTTAAGATTGTCCCACTGTATACTCAATAGTTTCACTGTTCCCTTGGAGACAAACTGTGTGAAGTCGTTCCTACGTTGTTCTTTGAATGGTGCTGAACGTTCTCACTACCCATCCATAAAGAGGGATTCACTTAAAAGTTCATTTTTATAGTTATAGGGGCACAGAAACTTGGTGATTAAGGGGACAGTAGGGGCCATCAGGTCCCAAATCTTAATTTTATTGATTAAAGAATTTGACCATTTATGCATTCATTTAATTGATAGGTATAAAATGTCGAATATGGGTGGATTACCGTCCCAGCCACCAGGAGAAATACAAAGGTTGGGGAAGACTGATCTCTGGCTTCAGGGAGCTTACCTTCTTGAAGGGTGATGAAACACAAAAGCAAATAACTGTTATGCACAATATGGCATGGTAAGTGCAATAGAGAATTACAGAATAAAGTGCTATAGAAGGTCCAAAGTTTGGAAGGCCATAATCAATGATGACGGTGGCAGAGAGGGTGGTGGATAAATAGCCTTGAGCATACGTAATATGCACCATAATCATATCTATTAGACTTCAGTTATTAATGCGGTTTAAACAGAACATTCATATTTTTACGATCCTGGAGGCTTCTTACCAGCTAATTAGACAATTTCAGAGGACAAATAGGCATTTGCCTTGGAGCCTGCTGCAATCTATAGACTTTTACAGTATTACAGTTCATTTCCAGAGGTTTGCTTACCAGAGAAATTTGCATTGAAAACCACAGGTAGTTTGCAGGGAGATTCAAAATTATAACCCAGATGTCCTTACTCCCAGAATCACAGAATTTTTAGCAACAGAAGAAATCTTAGAGATTTTTTAAAAAAATAATTTAATTCAATTCAACCTCCTCATTAATAAGTGAGAAAACTGAGGACAAGAGGGCAAGAGCTTATGGCACAACTAGAAAAAAAATTGAGGTTTCTTGTTTGATAGTACAGTGTTCATTCTATTATGCAACATTTCCTTAGAAAAGATTATTTTCCCTAGTTAATAATTTGCTACTCAATTAATGAACACTCACTTTCTAATTTTTCTATTTGTTTGCTTTGTTATCACAAAGAGAACTGTCATGAATACTTTTTTTATATATGGAATTTATGCTGCTTTTATGTCTTAAGGAATTTTTGCTTATTCTTTCTCCTAAAACAGAATTTGAGGCACTAGAAATAATCTGGAAGGTTTCATAGCTCATGTTAAATGATGGTTTTTAAGAATCTGTGATTATTAAGCAAGAAACCTCAGAGGAAACCTCAGAGGAAATGGAAAGATGGATAGAAGGGAGTCTTTTTGTTCCATTTCTCAGCATTACTGATGAAGTTAAACGGTCTAGTTCTCCTTTTCTCTCATCTCTTGCTAAATCTAGAATATGAGTGGGACCTTCTAGTTCCAGTGCTCCCCATAGACATTTTGACCAGTAATTACCGCTTTCATAACTTGTTAGACATTTCTTCATGTGCAATATGCCTTTAGGACTTCGGTCTCATCTGACTCAGGTGAATATGATTTTGACTTAAGGTTTCAGTTCAGTTTGACTGAGTGCAAAGAACACATCTAATAGTTAAAACATTTAAGACATAAAAGCAGTACAAAGAAAAAAAAAGATCAAGAAATAGAATTATTCTCTTCTCCTAACCATGGGTATGCACAGAGAATGGGTATGAGTGTTTGGTAATATCCATAATCAAATGGGTATTACCTTTTTCCAGCTTCTAAAGGAATAAACGAATCCCCCATTAACCTTTCCTCCCTACCTCTTCCCTGCCCCAGCAAGAAAGGCAGGTGGGATAGAAAGCTGGCTTCAGAAGCAGGAAGATCCAGGGAAAGACTGGTATATACTGATTTTGTGACTCTGGGCAAATTACTTAACTTGTCAAAGAAGTAGACAAGAGCTGTAGATGTGCTTGGGTAGAAGAAGTTTCCTCACTGGGTAGATGAAGATGATATCACAGGTGCAGATCAAAGGAAAAAAAACAATCCCTCTAGCATATTGGGATTGGAGAAGAACACAGTTCTAGGTCTCAGAGCCCTAAGGAATTTTCCCTAAGCAATATCCTTCATATGTATATGTGTAATTATGGAGTCCATGAGCTTAATTTTTTTATAACTATTTCAATATAATTGACTTCCTTTATAACCCTGTGTATTTTATTTTGAGCAATTAAAATATTATCTTGAGAAAAGATTTCATAGTTTTGACCAAATTGCTAAAGGGAGTCTATGATAAAAGAAAAGGTTAAGAATCCCTGTTTTAGATAGACACAGAAGTCAGCACACCCATCACAGTCCTAGTTATATAATTGGCTTCTTTTCATTTCCATGTTCTCTTCAACCTGTGCTGTAGCATTTGGTATGAAACAGATTGAAATGAAACTCAGAGCTAAGAAAGTTCCTTGGCTTTGAGAATCTGAATGAAACATCAAAGCCAGCTTGCCTGGTTGAAACTCAATTGCTATTTTATTTATGACATGAAGGCCTATTTATAGATTTTTTTAGGACACAGATTATTCATCACCAGAACCCTAACAGGTCCTTAGAGTTCACCATTGGTCTATGGTGAAGGCACATGACTCACTGAACCTAAAGAGAGGGCACCTTTGAAGTTTATCTTGCTGGTCATTGCAGTACCTTCACCTCTCTCCCCTGCCTGCTATATAATGAAGAAAAATGACTAAGAGAGGAAGAAGAGTCTCTTTAACAGTATTATTTCCTCCAGAGTGTGTTGCAGAATATGTTTGTGCTAGGTAAAGCTTTTGCGCCCAGCATCATACTGAGGAAAGATAACTCCTACGGAGTCATAAGACTTAAGGATCACTTGAAGGCACTGGGGATATTTAGCCTTGGATCATTCAGACAACACTTATTAAGCAACTATTATGTTCCAGGCATTGTGCTAAGCACTGGAGATACAAAGAAAGGCAAAAGACAGTTTCTGACCTCAAGAAGCTCACATCTAATGGGGGATACAACATACAAACAACTATGTAAAAACAAGATATAAACAGAATCATTTAGAAATAATGAATAGAAGGAAGGCCTTCTATAGCTACAACTTGAAAACTAGGGAAGTCAAGAGTTGACAGTAAAGAGGGACAGTATTCAAGGGTTAGAAAGGAGTTTCTTCCCCAAGGGATCAGAAGGAGGACAGTGTCCTTGTGATGCAGTGTTCTGGATCACAGAGTACATGGCAGATTATAAAATTTAAGCGGTCTGGAAAGGTAGTCATGGTGGAGGTGGTGGTGGATGGGTGGTATAAGGACTTGAAACACCAAACAGAGGGTTTTATATTTGATTCTGGAAGTGACATTGTAGTTGTGGAGAGGGGTGATATGGTCACAGACAAAAGGAAACTCAGGAGGGACCTGTTAGCAATGTTAGACTCTTTGAAAGCTTGTCTTTTGGAAGACGGATTAGAATTGTTCTATTTGACTCAAGAGAGCAGAACCAGATGAGATATGCAGAAATTGTAGAGGTAAATTTAGGTTTGCTACCAGGAAAAAATTCCTAAAAATCAGAGATGTTCAAAAGTGGAATGGGCTGACTCAAGAGGAAGTGGGTTCTTCTTGGAATTTTTCAGTATAGACAACCATTTGTCAGTGATAATATAGTGAGGATTCCTTTTGAATATAACGTAGACTAGATGGCCACGGATGACCTTTCCAATTCTCAAATTCTGTGATTCTGAAATCCCCCTCTGATGATTCCTATCTCTATGGCCTTGGGCACCTCCCTGAACCTCAGTTTCTATATCTGCAAAATGAGAAGATTGGATGAGGAGACCTCTGAAGTGTCTTCAGAGTTAGATCCATGGTCCAATACATTTTTGTGTGAACTTGGACAAATAATTTTTCCTCTAGGGGCTTTAGTTTCCTTCTGTTTTAAATGATGAGGCTAGACTACTAGAAAAATCTCTTCAGGATGTTCCTAGCTCTGATGATGTAGGACCTATAGATCAGTGTCTAGGGTAGGAGACAGATATGGAAGGAAGGAAAGGAAGTGATATTTGTATTCTTTGTAGACCAAAGTGCCTACTATCATGCACAATTCTTTAGCATCCAAGGGTCTGATAAGATATCCTGGCATGTTGGATAGAAGACTGGAGCTGGAAACAGGAAGACATGGTCCCCAATCCTGACTCATATCTCTTCATTTCTCTGATTCTCAGTTTCCTCACCTGTAAAATGGGAAAACAAAAACTGCCTCACAGGACTGCTATAAGACATTTGTGAGACACAGTAGCTAAAGTGCTTTGCAAACTTTAAAGCACTGGACAAATGTCATCGGTCTCCATTACAATCATCATCATTTTCGTCTCACCATCTTGGATTTCCCCCCAAATTCCTGGTTTTCATTTTGGCCACAGTGTAGATGATTATACCATGTTAGCTCCAAAAGTTTCCAAGATGTCAGAGACAACTGGGCAATGTGTCCTGGGGTTCAGCCCTCTGCTGCTCTAACATCTTTTCTCTCCAACATAGAAGCTTCCCCCTGAGACTACCTCAAATTCACTGCTCTGGAAGGGAATCTCACTCAGCTTAGCACATTCAGATGGAAATGCCCTTGATGTTTAACCCTTTAGAAAGGAAAAAAAATACTGATTTCTTGCTGTTCAAAGTGGCCTGTACAAAGCAAACCAAAGGGATGCATTTGTCTGGAATTGCCTGCGACAAGCTGATAAAGAGTTTAGCCAACAAAGCAGAAGTTTTTCCTTTGTTCTGACTGTGCTATTTTATTAAAACATGAATTAATCTCATCCTTCATACTGAAGATCATACCTCATGATGGGAGAATCATGGATATGTTAGGGATTCAATCACTAAGTACTATTTTAGGCTATGAGGACCCCTTTATGAGCTCACATTTAGCATACAAGGAAATGCAAAATAAATACAAGCAGAAAAGAAATAGATTTAAAATATGTAAGAAACCAAACTTTTATTCTAATAAATAGGACTTTTTTTTTCTGAGCCAGTTTATTAGGCATGAAGGAATGCCTAATAAAAACTAAAACAAATGAAACATCAAATTTTAAAATATGTCCCCTTTCCTCCCATTCCCCTCTCTAATTTGGCACGATAAGTTTCAGTAAGGCAATTAAAACTACCCCCATATCTTATAAACAATTCTAACTAACATTTCCACAATGGGGGCAATTGTAGAATTTGTCACTACTGACTCTCACATCCCTCTCATTGAGTGATGCTAGGTATATCACTTAACTCCTGGGGAATAAAAGTTTGAAATGAAGGACAAATAGTACCTACTGAACTCTTCCCGGAAAAAAGTTCATGGACTGATTGATAAATGGGTTAATGAATTCACTCAATAAACACTTGTTGAGCACCTTAGAAGGCCTTAGTCTAAAAAAGTCAAGGTCTTCCATTGTATCCTGGGTCATCTTCAGTCATCCTGATGAACATCTGGTCACTGGATCCAGATGGCTCAGGAGGAGAAAGTGAGGCTGGTGACCTTGCACAGCCCTCCCTCACTCAAAACAAAGTCAAGAGCAAGTCATGTCATCATTTCTCTGTCATGACCTTCTTCAAAAACGAAGGATGAACACAACAACCTGCTGAGCACCTACTCTGTGAAAGGCAGTGGTAGTTTTAATGATTGTTTTGAAAGAATGGATGATCATCTGTGCCAGATTAATTTTTCTAGGACTATAGAACTTATATAGGAATGGCATGTTAGATCTAGGAAGGGAATTATTGAGATGATATAGCACACTGAAAAAGAAATTGGTCTTAGAATTAAGGGTTTTGAGACCTAGGTTTGAATCTTCAGTCAATGCCTACTAGTTTGTGTTGTTCAGTCACTTCAGTTGTGTTCAACTCTTTGTTTTAAGGATTTTCATGGCAAAAATGCTGTAGTATTTTGACATTTCCTTCTCCACCTCCTTTTACAGATGAAGAAACTGAGGAAAACAGGTTGAAATGACTGGCCCAGACTCACACAGCTAGTAAGCGTCTGAGGCTAGATTTGAACTCACAAACATGAGTCTTCCTGATTCCAAGATCCAAAAAGAGAAACTCCTAGGAAAATTATAGCCAAATTCCAGAGTTCCCAGGTCAAGGAGAAAATATTGCAAGCAGCCAGAAAGAAACAATTTGAGTATTGTGGAAATACAATCAGGATAACACAAGATCAAGCAGCTTCAACATTAAGGAATTGAAGGGTGTGGAATATGATATTCCAGAAGTCGAAGGAACTAGGACTAAAACCAAGAATCACCTACCCAGCAAAACTGAGTATAATACCTCAGGGGAAAAAATGGTTTTTCAATGAAACAGAGGACTTTGAAGCATTCTTGATGAAAAGACCAGAACTGAAAAGAAAATTTAACTTTCAAACACAAGAATCAAGAAAAGCATGAAAAGTTAAACAGCATAGAGAAATCATAAGGGACTTACTAAAGTTAAACTGTTTACATTCCTACATGGAAAGACAATATTTGTAACTCTTGAAACTTTTTTCAGTATCTGGGTAGTTGGTGGGATTACACACACACACACACACACACACACACACACACACACACACATGCACACACATAGCACAAGGTGAGTTGAATGGGATGGGATCATATCTGATTCCAAGCCCAGTGCTCTATCCTCCAAGCTATCTAGCTACTAATTTTAAAACCCCAGGAAACTTTTTGGCTCTGAACCTAAGATATTTTCATGTAATTTTACTTGTAATATACCTCCCACTCTAGGGTTAGTAGTAGGAGTAAGAACAGTGGTAGCAGCAGCAGCTATCATTTTATACAGTGCTTACTATGCATCATGCACTGTGTTAAATGTTTTACAAATATCTCATCTGATGATCATGATGACACTATAGATGCTAATTTCATCTTCATTTGAGAGATGAAGAAACTGAAGCAGACATTGTCCAAGGACACACAGCTAATAGTGAGTAAGTGAGGCTAAATTTGAACTCAGGTTTCTAACTCCAGTTCTACCACTCTATCCATTGTGCCATCTAGTTGCCTACGTTGTTGTAAAAGAAAATGATTTGTTCCTCAAGGCACTATATAAGCTTGAGGTAGCATTGCAGCTTAGAGCAGTGGGTCTTAGAGTTGGGATGACCTGAGTTCAAATGCAGCCTCAGATACTTCCTGGCTTTGTGACCCTGAGCATGTCACTTAACCTCTGCTCAGTTTCCTCAACTGTAAAATGGCCATAATAATAGTACCTATCTCCTAGGGTTGTTGTGAAGATAAAATAATATTTGTAAAGCACTCAGCACAGTCTGGAATATAGTAGGCATCATAAAATACTGGCTGTTATTATTAACCTAGTCCTATCCCTTTATTTTATGGAGAAGGGAATTAAGGCCCAAACAAGGATTGAAAGAAAGTAATTTTTCAAGGTAACATGGTTCCAGATTAATAATCATTTTATTGTTTTCTGATATAGTAAATATGATATCTGTATTTGGTAGAATATCACATATCTAACTAAAATGAATAATGTTCAAAAGGATTATTATTATTTCTTCCTACTTCATTTATGTTCCTCTGAACATTGTGAAAGATGTACCGTTTGGCTTTCAGGGTTTGATTCATCACACCTCTAGAGTAACTCTGGAGTCATTAGGTACTCACACTCTCTAGTATGTGACTTGGAGAAAAGGGCAAGACATGGTGTGTGTGTGTGTGTATGTGTGTGTGTGTGTGTGTGTTGAAATATTGCCATTCTTCCCCCAAAAAAACACATAATAAAAGTCTATTACAGTTACTAAATTGAGGAGTAACTTTTTGTCTTCCCTTAGTAGAGAAGCTCCAGAAGGTGAACAGAAAACACTGCAGGGAGAGGTTGAGACACAGTCTGGAAGAAGCAGAAATGGTTCTATTTCCCAGAAGCTCCTCAGCTAAGTCAAGCTTCTCTTTGGCTGCTGCTACCACCCTCTAATTTCTATTAATTCACAAATCCTGCTGCAAGTGATACCTGCTTCACATGTGCCAGAGAATGTATCTGGGCTTAATGTCCCTATTCCTCCTGTTACTGAATCTCTTGAGGTCCTTAACTCATTTTAAACCTAAGTCAGGAGTCAGTTTATCAGATGTGGGCACTCCTTGGGGAAGGATGAGTTACATCTGCTCTCCATTTTCTCTCCATTTTTCCCTCCTCCTTTCCTTTTTCTACCTAATTACTAGAGCTCTCTTTGTACAGTTTTGTTTCACAGTGCAAGTCTTACCCATCCTTCAAGACCTCATTCAATGTCTACCTTCTTTCAGGAAGCCTCCCTCTTTGTTCACATGACTGTGCTTACCTGAAATGTCCTCTTCCAGTCCAAATCTTATTCATCATTTGAAAGCAAGCTCAAAATATTATTCCATGAAATGTAAACTTTCCTTCCCTATTTTTATGAGTGAACTTATTCTTTGAAGTCTTTTAAGTCCCTATGGACTCCACTCCACCATTCTTGCAATTAGTTATGCATACGTATCTTCCTCATTAGACTAGAATGGGGGTGGGGAACCAAGAATACCTGGTTCTTCTCCATATTTACTCCCATGCTCATTCCATACTCCCATAGCACTAGTAAATAATGAATAGATAATTGGTTGAATGAAAAAATAATAATTACAACGACGATACATCTATAATGCTTTAAGTTTTACATAGCGCTTTCTTCACAACAAATTGTGAGGTAGGTTGTCCACATTTTGCAGATGACAGAATGAGGCTTGGACAGATTTAAATGACTTGTCCAAGATTCCACAGCAAGGTACAACAGTCAAGACCGCTGCTTCTAAACCTGTGCTTTCTAGTACAACATGGAACAATTATATTCCATCACAAGTTTGTCTGGCATTATAGGGATTTTCCTGGTCTCTTTTTCCCATCTGAAATAAACATGCAAAGCCTTGAATGCTGAGTGATATAAAAAGCTTGTTGATAATGACCGTAAGATGCTAGGGTTCTTTCTTATTCTGAAGGACTTTTCAGTGGAGAGATCTGAAAAGAGGGCATTTTCACCATTTATTGTTACTTAGTGAAGAAAAAGAAGACAGTCACAGGACACCTGAAATGAATGACACTGAAGACTTGTTTCCATATTTTAAAAGTTAAGTATTGGTAAATTAGATTAGCTTATAAAATATGCAACTATGTAGTTTGAATCAGTCAATAGCACTATTCACTTTATCCACTTCAATTTTCCTCCGGTAAAAGGGATCATAAAACAAAATGATTCAGACAATCTTTGTGCCATGTTTACTTTCTTGTTCCCTCCCTTAGGGATCAATAGGAGGTTTTGATTTATCCTTGATTCATTTTTTTCCTGCATCCTTCACAAGGTTAAATATCCATATTTATGCACAATTGTCCAGGTCAGTATTCTCCTTCCTTCCTTCCTTCCTTCCTTCCTTCCTTCCTTCCTTCCTTCCTTCCTTCCTTCCTTCCTTCCTTCCTTCCTTCCTTCCTTCCTTCCTTCCTTCCTTCCTTCCTTCCTTCCTTCCTTCCTTCCTTCCTTCCTTCCTTCCTTCCTTCCTTCCTTCCTTCCTTCCTTCCTTCCTTCCTTCCTTCCTTCCTTCCTTTTTCTCTTTCTTGAAAAGGCTAAACATTTTTCCCACTGTGATTTCACAGCCCTGAAGTCTGGGCCATCACAAATCTGAGGCACTTCAGCCTTCTGAGATAAGGTCAAAGCCTTTTCTTATATGGTTTAGTAGTCTGCAAACACATGGGAGTTTTGGGGCAAAAAAAAAATATCTCTCAGAGAAAAATCCTTTTCCCAAATTTAAGAAGCCACTGAAGAAAGCAAATCAGTCTCTGTATCCTGCTTTTGTCACAGATTTCTTTTTATGACCTTTGGCAAACCAGTAAAGTCTCTGTTCCTCATTTTAATCATCTGGAAAATTGGGAAAGTACCATTTACCTCTTCAGAGCTCCATGAATATAAGATTCTTGATAAATGAAGGAAAAACTGAGAAAGATCTTATGTGTTAATAAAGGCTGCTTTTCAAATAGCTCTGTGGATTTATCTTTACAACTGCCCCGAACCTTAGTAACATTTCAATGTAGAAAAACCCATGAAATATGCTGAAAAGTTGCCATCTGAAACTAAATATCTGCTGAAGCCAAGTGCTTGGGGAGCTAGACTTCCTACTACAGTAATTCAGAGCATGAATACGCATTGACCTCAGCTTGTCTGTCATTAAATGTGTGTGTTCATGTGGCAATAATTGTCCCTCAATGGGGTGAGAGAAAAATGAACATAAAAGAGCTCTCATTGCCTGCTAGAGAGTTTATCTAACCCTATGTGCTACTCTTGGAGGATTCATTGGAGTGAAAACTCAGTCTACATGAGAGCCTTAACCAGGCTAGGGAAATTGGGGCTTTGTTCCAGAGTGGCAAAATTTAGAAGGGGTGTGGTTAGCACTTTCAGGCACTTAGAAGCAACAGAGCTTAGCATCTAGTTACCAAGAAATTTATTTAAAAGAGGATGCTTTTTTAAAAAAATAAAGGAACAAATGATGTCAACAAATATGTATTTATTTATTGAGCCTAATTTTCAGGGATTATTATTTCAGGGATTCCTAATTATTTCAGGAATCAGAAATTTCATTACAGCAGATGCTCTTTCCATTGAACCAGATTGCATCCTCTCCATGCATTCATAGATAGCTGTTGTACCTTGCTGTGGCCAAAAATAGCACGACCTGGTAGTCAGTCTTTGGGGAGGACTCCTCCTCTCCCTGCCCCCTTGCCAAAATCAGTTTGGTCGATCCTTAGATAAGAGATATAAACAGAGAAAGACAAGTGCTGATATGATCCCTTTTTGAAGACTATAACTAAGGAATGTCTAGATCTGTTCTCCACTGGCATAGCCTTAGAGATTCCAGGGCCACTTCCACCCCCAGAAGGAAACAATAAAGGCAAAACGTGGTTTTTAACTACTATTCAAAACAATTCAAGAAACTTATTGACTGTAAGACATATTGCTTCTTGCTGGGGAATTCAAAGATAAACAACTTGAATGATCCTATCCTAAATTGTTCATAAAGTATTTTGTGCCAAAGCACCATAATTGGGGTGGGGTAAGGTTTCTCCTGAGGCACTGAATCTTAGAGGAGGCTGAGAGCTTTTATCTTCTTCCAGGAGTATAGAAACAATTAGTTACAATTAGTAACAACTAGTTAGGAATCTTAGAGGATGCTGATATCTTTTATCTTCTTCCAGGAGTATAGAAACAATTAGTTACAATTAGTAAAAACTAGTTAGGAAAACTAACTAGTTAAAATGGGAACAGCCAAACAAACAATACTTCTTCCCCTTTGGTCCTTCTCCGCTCTAGAAGGGCAACCTTATTTTGTCTCTTACTTTGATTGGAATGTGGTTTTTTTGCAGTTTATTCCCACTGTGAAAAATGTTAGTTACAACTCTGTGCAATGCATAAACATACTCCAAAGATGATGTAACTCTATAACTATTTCAAAGATTCCATCTTCATATAACATAGTAAAACGGTTGCCAAGAGCTCATGAATAGTTTTCAAACAGATCAATGCATTTCACAGTGTATGTGCATGTATGTGTGTGTGTGTGTGTGTGTGTGTGTGTGTGAGTGATGGATAGAGGCCCTGAAGTAGCCAACAATTTGATCGTGCTATTTTTTCATACATATCACGAGCAGTTTGACTGTAAGTTACTATGAGTGTAGAGTTCAAGTCTGCTGGTATGGGAACCTGATCAAAGATTACTTGCCAACATTGCCATCTGTCAGATCCTTGGCACTCATTTCTGAACCACATTAAGTAAGCAATCACAACCCTACTGTCAAGGGGTGCTCCATGAGGACCATTTGACCCATAAGAATTTGTAGTGCCTAATTTTTATCATTTTCTCCTTTCATCTAATTCAGCCATAATTCTATTAATATATATATATATATATATATATATATATATATATATATATGGTTGTATGTGCATTTGTGTGTGTACATATATACATTATCCTTAACTAAACTACTGATTTCCTTTTTTTAATGACCATGATCCTTAAGTAACAGGCTCTCTTTTAATCGGTACTTCCCATTAATCTGCAGTCATCCATGAAATCTGATATTTTTGCCATGACTAGCCTGTGAAATTCATCAATTCTGCCCATGCCTTCAACAGGATCATTTCATAATATATAGCTCATAGCATGGTGACTTAACTGAAAAAATAACAAATCATCAAAGCTTTGGGGCTGTCCAGTTCCTGAGAATAGGGAAAGAATATAGTACATTATAGGATTTGGGAAGCTGACTAATGGTGATTATGACATATTCAATTCCCAACTAGATCCCATTTGTCATTTCATTCCTTCACAAGAAGACTTCTGCAAAATGCTGAAAGAGGATATTTAATTTTGATTTAATAGGTATTAATGTCCACAGTTTGTTGTGGGTTGTTGAAGATGGACAATGTGCTTCCACAGCTAGGTGGACAGAGTACTGGGTCTTACATCAGGAAGATGTGAATTCAAATCCAGTTTCACACACTTATTAGTTGTGCGAACCCAAATCATTTAACTACTGGTTACCTCAGTTTCCTCAATTGTAAAACAGGGATAATAGCAGCACCTGCCTCACACGATTACTATGAGGATCAAGTAAGGTATTTGTAAAGCACTTAGCACAGTGCCTGGTCCATAACAGGTTCTTAATGAATGCTTGTTCCCTCCTTTCTTTCCTTCCCTTCCTCCTTCATTTTTCTCTCTCCTTCCTCTCCTCCTTCTTTCCTTTCTATCTTCCTTGCTTACTACATTCCTTCTTTCCTCCTTCAAGAGAGTGGTAGGAGATGAAGATCACACTGGACTGTATCTTGAAAATTGCATACAGCTTTCTGTGATAGCAAAGTGCCTATGTCTACATCCTCCCAGTGATGTTAGCTAGATAGCTAGGAGTTATTCAGTGTCATGACCTTGGAACAGTGATAGTAACAAACAACCCAAAGGCCAATGGAAGGCTGCATCATGTGTATATAGACTGTAGAGCATGTTACCAATGATGGCTTGTTCATGAGAAATGCTCTGCCTCCTGTTTCCCTCTCCAGAAAAAGCTTCTACTGAGAATATAGATGAATAGAAAAGAAGATGGGCTAATCACATAGCAAGAATGGCAAGAATGAGGGATGATACATTAACATTGCATACACATGAATGCTCTAGAGATAATCAAAGAACAAAGGTTGTCCTTTAGTGTATGGGACCATAATAATAGCTACCATTTATTTGGTACTTTTAAGTTTCTGTAATGCTTTACATATATTAATAATAAATCAATCCACAAGTATTTATTAAGATCTTATTATGTTCCAGGCTTCCTGCTAGGCACTGGGTATATAAGATGATCCATGACAGCATTCCTACTAGCATGGAGCTGCCTTTCTAATGGAAGAGACAAAGATATATACTTCCGGTCTTATTATCTCCATTTTAAAGATGAAGAAATGAGTTCAGAGAGGTGATATGCATTGTTTATGATCACAGAGAAAGTCTGAAAAGCAGGAGTCTAACCTAGGTCTCATAGATCCCCAAGTCAAACACTCTCCATGTATACTTACTATATATTCTACATTTTGCTAAGTGCTAGTGATTCAAACAGATGTAAGCAAATATGCATACTATACTATGTTGCCTCCCAAAGGACAGATCCTTTAATAAGGATTTACTGGAAAACAAGGCCAAGGGGATGAGAAGGACTTTGCAGTGCATCAATGGAAGGAGTACTGATCCCAATAAAAGCACTGAAATGCAAGGGGCACCCTTCAGAAATATAAGTGATGGATAAAGCACACACACACACAAAATACAAAATGAAAAGACAAATAATCTGACAAATGACTAGTGATTAGCTTTTGATTAGATCTTTTCATAAGCACAATGTTTCTAAGTATACTTCTGGCTTTTAGTATTAACAGGAAAAAAGTTCCTTATAAATTTACAGATTTTTATATAGTAAGTCGGGAAAAATACTTTTCAAAATGTAAAAATGTAGAAAACTAATTGGTTTGAGTAGCTTGGGGATAATAACTAATTTCAGTTCAGTCAGACACAGGATCAGACCAAATATTTATCCCTACTTTAACTCTATTCTGCAGCCACAGTCAAGTTAGATGCTTTGAAATCATGTATTCTTGATCAAAAGGGAAATCAGATGAGAGATGACAGATATATTGGAGCATATCCACTGCCAACATTGGAAAATGAATATAAGAATTAGCCATATTGATGGTAGACCTGTAGCACTGGAAAGATGCTTACTGAATATCAATTTTTTTTCCTGAACACTGGTCTTAAAGAACTTTTAAAAAGTATCTTGCTCATTAAAATTTCATTTGATTTGGTACAATCTTCATCGAATCTAGCTATATTTCACAATATAATTCCACAACATTCTAAGGCTTACTTACCTACTTCTTCTTCTTATTACTTACATCAGTACTTCTAAGTAACAACAAAATCTTGCAAAGAACATTTCTCAGACACTGATTTGCAAGAAAATGCCCAGGAAAACAAGTGTGAAAGGAAATAGAAGCCTACTAACCAAGTAGAAATAATGTTCACTAAGCATCCATCTACCAGGCTCCATTGTTAAGCATCATTAGGCAGACCTCTTATTAATGTATTGAGTTTAATAGCGCAGAAATTCAAGAGGGTTCTGAAAAAACTGACAAAGATAATGAAAAGATGAAAAATCATTCTTCAAAAGGAAAGTTAAAGGAAATGGGATTTTATAGTTGGTAGAAGAGAAGATTCAGGAATGGTGATTACTATTTCTAGGCATATTTTGGGACTCTTTATCCAAGTTTAATTAAACAAGAGGGCACTGGGCTTAAATTATTAAGCAGGAGAGATTTTAGATGGAAAAAAGGAAAAAAAATTCTCGGTAAAAAGCAAGAAGATTAAAACTATGGGACTGGTAATTGAAAGAAACTTGGAGATTTCTCTTCCTGGAGAAGAGAAATCTCCTCTCTCCAATCAGTGGATTTTGTTACCAAGTGTTTGCCACCACAAAATGGTATTCTGAATACTTTTGTAAATACAAGACTTTTCCTCCTGTCTTTGGTATTCTTAAGATATGTGCCTACGAGTCAGGTTGGTGGGTCAAATGATGGGCTGAGTCACTAGTTAGTGAAGTTTTATCAATATAGCTTTTTAGTGTATTATCATGCTAACCTTCTTTAACATGAGCAATTTGTATCTTTTATGATCCTTATCAATTTTGGGGGTATGAAATGAAAATGCAGAATTATTTTAATTTACATCTTTTGAATCCTTACTAGTCTTCGTTTCTTTCAGATTTGGATTCAGTAAGGAAGTGTATACCTGTCATCTGAGATCAAGGAGGCTGAATTTGGAAAGGCTGATCAACATGTTGTTCATGGGGTGGGTGATAGAATTTTTTCAGTCATAATAAGTTCCAGTAAGTTGTAGAGGGTCTGAAATATGAATTGGTGAGAAGGAGTGTCCGCATAAGTAATAAAATGTAAAAAGCAGATCCTAGAACTATTGGAGTAAGTATAATAGATTATAAGTAAATATTAACAGTTTGTCTTGGGTAGATAATGTATTCTGATATAAATGAAAAACAAATTTGGGTCACAAGATGGAGCTCCCCAGATCTTCAAAAAGGGGGATCACCAGAAGGAGTAGTACAGTGGGTAGAGAGCTGACCTCAGAGCCAGGAAGACCTGGGCTCAAATCTCACATGTAATACTTACTAAATGTGTTAACCTGGGCAAGTCACTTAATTTCTCAGTGTTCTAGGCAACTCTTTAACACTTTAATTGGGGCAGGATCTGCATACCTGAAAGGAATTTCCCACCAGAAATTTCCTATACAAATGAAATCACAGGCAACAATATGATAATCATTTAGTATATGATTCAACAGATTGTATACTTGAATGCATATTTATAAATATGTTTATAATTTATAGCTACATATGTGTATACACACACATATATACATACATACATACATATATACATATATACATATACATATATACATATATATATAAACATATCCATATATGAAGATAATAAATGTGTGTGTATATGGAGAAGCTGTTTTAGGCAGGGAAAGCAGGGAGTGGTGTTTGGAGTAATGGGGGCCATCAGGAAAGAGCCAATATTGCTGATTTGATTGCTGTTTTCACTGTTAGAATTAGAAAGAGGGGAGAGGGAAGTTGCAATGTTATATATGAACTAACATGTCACAGAGATGACTGGGAACCCTTTTGGACCTGAGATGAGAAAAGATGAGATGAAAAGCTCACCAATTCGGACATAGGGAGAGGAGTGGGTCTTTTAGTTTAAAATGGAGGTGGAGGCTGGTAGAGAGGCAGAATGGCACGGGGATCACCAGAAGAAGGCCTGGTGGACCTGAGACTCGCCAAGATAAAAGGAAATGCTCACCATGCAAAGCTGTGCATGCTCATATAAATGTATAGCCCCATCCATACTTCAAGGTCATGTTGAACACAATTCATGAAGCCCTTTCTGACTACCCCACCCTCTTTTTGAGTGCCTACACTACTCGCCATCTACATTACTCATGTCACTCCTGTAACTTATTACCTTTTAATATATGCAGCAATTCAATATTTAGTAAGTCCCTGGGGGGTGTCACATATTGGGGATTTCGTTGTTCAGTCATTTCAGTCATGACTGACTCTTTACTACCCCATTTAGTGTTTTCTTGGCAAAGATACTGAACTGATTTGTCATGACTTTTCTCAGCTCATTTTACAGATGAGGAAACTGAGGCAAACAGGATCATATCCAGGATCACATAGGTAGTATTAGAGGCTGAATTTGAATTCAGGTCTTCCTGACTCCACACCTAGAGCTCTATCCACTGTGTCACTTAGCTACCCTATATAGACTAGGGATACAAAGATAAAAAAATCATCATAGTCTCTGCTCTCAAAAAATTTGTTATCTAATAGGGATGATCTGTCATTCTTGTATGATCTAATAGGAATGTTATCTAACAGGGATGATTATGTCATTCATACAAACACGTATGCTACAGGAAGAATGAGATAATGCCAAAGAAGAGATTCAGACAGTTGTAAGAAAATGTGGTAAGGAAAAAAAATCACTTTATGTTGGAGTAGAAGGCTTCTTGAAATAGATGCTGTCCAAAAAGGGATATTGAAGGAAGAAAAAGATCTTACTGTATGAGAGTATATTCCAGGAATGGACTGGGAGTTGGGGGAAGCAAGAACTTATGTAAATATAGAGATGGGAGAATGTAAGACCAGATCAAGAAATTATGATAAATCTAGTTGGGCTAAAACATAGGGTGTTTTAAGGGAAGTAGTATGAAATAAGGTTGGAAAAGTAGGTTGGAACTCGTTCTGGATAGCCTCATAGGGCAAGTGGGAATCAATGAAATTTAATGGACAGGTATGACACAGTAATAAGTAGGCACTTAGCATGATGCCTGGCACATTGCCGGTATTTAATAAATGCTTATTGATTGATGAATACAATTTTGATTATAAATAAAATCAAATTTTATTTGGTTGATCACACCAAGATAGAAAACCTTAATGTGAAGAACCACAGACTCTAGGAACAGAAGGTAGAAGCATTTACCCTTCTTACAGGCTTAAAAGCTCATTCAAGCCTGGGAATCTTCATTACTAAGCATTAACTCCCTTTTCCCTCCTACCATTTCATGTATTATGATTATTACATGAGTATTTTGTTATGCAATAACCATACATAGCAGGCTTAAGTGTTCTGAATTGCAATAAACATTTAAATTCAAAACCTTTAAAGGGAGCCTTTGAAAATGCCCAGAAGTACTCTGTTGTGTACCTTGGAAAACAGGCTATCAACCCATGCTCTAAAGAGAAGCCTGCAGAGAAAACATTCTAAAAGAGGAAATTCAGTAACTCTAAAAATTTAGCACAAACCTGTAGTAGTTTTGTTTCGAAAAAAATATAAGGTTGGTAGAAAGGATGAAGATGAGGCAGAAAAGCAGAATATGAGTGTTGCACCTGAAATAGGAGTGACTGCATGAACCTCCGGCAGCTAGGTGATGCGGTGGATACAGTGCTGGGCCAGGAGTCAGGAAGGTCTGAGTTCAACTTCAGCCTCACACACTTAGCTGTATGACCCTGGGCAAGTCACTTAACCCTTTTTACTTCAGTTTCCTATCTGTAAAATGAACTAGAGAAGGAAATGGTAATCTACTCAAGTGTCTTTGCCAAGAAAATTCCAAATGGAATCACAAAGAGTTGGACACAAAACAATGGAAAAATTAAAACATGTTCCGCTGGTCTGTGTTCCCCAGCATACATATAAAATCACAGAACCTGAGATTTAGGAAATTACCTTAGAGGTCATCCAGTCCATCCCCCTCTTTTTATGAATGAGGAAAATGAGACCTAAAGAGTTTAGGTAACTTGCCAAGACCACACAGGTAATAAAGAAAGCAAGGATTTGAACCTGGAGTCCTCTGATTCTAAATCTAGAAACTCTTTCCAAGTGCCACACTCTATCTCTGCTGACTTTCTAAACATGTCATGGCATACAGGACAAGGGTAAGCAGGATCATCCTGGCCCTTTGGTAAAAATTCTTTAATATTGTCACTGAGTGATGTGTGTGGTTTGTCCTTTGTTTTCAAAGAGGACCATGACATCAGGGAGGTGATGATATGACTTGTAATTGACTTTGATTTGAGTGAGGCAGGGCTGTGCAAAGTCACTCACCTCATTTTCTTCTCCAGAGTCATCTAGAGCCAGGGGACAGATATAGATCAGGATGACTGGTCCTGGAGATGGTCCAGCATGCAGTAGGAGACCTCAAACCTTTTAAGCTAAGGTCTTTTCAAGTGCTCACAAAATCTATATATACCCCCAACATACATTCCATCCTAGAACCTTGTACAGGTCTTTAGGAGAATGATAGAAGGCCGGTACAGCAGGGAAGAGGGAGAAGCAGTGACAAGTCAGTGACAGCCCTGAACCACAGTGGTTCTCAAAACAGTGGTGGAAAAAAAACAGATTTAGAGGACATATACAAAATTAATATCCTTGGATTATGGAGAGTATATAGTAAAAGATCAGAATTCCAGCCTCAAACATAATAGTTCTAGGTCCTTTTGCAACAAGAACATGCAAAGAGAAGAATGACATAGATGCTAAAGAATAAACAATTCACATCTAAATTATTGTCAAAAAAATCAAAACGTTTAAGACTCTGTAAGCTCCTTGTAATAAGCACATCATTAAATTATTTGATCTTAGTGAAGGGTCAGTCCAAATTCCTGTTGAACTTAAGGGTGTCCAGAGACCAAGCTTGAACTAAAGTCTGAATTAGAAGAATTCTAATTTTAGAGGAATATATATATAGAATTCCCAAAATTACTGAATTAACAAAATTAAAGACAATTATTATCTTAAATTTATGAGACAATGTCTCTAAATCTAGAACGAGTTACTGTCTCTGCCTTTCCAAAATTCATGCATTCAACAAACATTTACTAATCACCTACTGTATACAATGTATTTGTGCCTGGTGCTTTTCTGGTTAATGCTAAGATTAGTCACTTTTAGCTGACATCTAGGCACTGATACATAGATTATTTAGAAGAAAACTTAGAGATCACCTAGTCCAATGCCTTCATTTTATAGAAGAAGATGGTAAAGTTATTTACCTAAGATTCCAGAGCTAGCTAGTAGTTGAGTTGGGGTTAAAATTCAGGCTCCTTGATTACCAGTTCAGAGATCTTTATGCTACACAGCATATCTACTATCTTAACTCTTAATCCATATATGTATATTTCATATGTGTTATATATACCTGTACATGCCAGCTAAATTTCCTTCAAACAATGTTGTTTAATCAATTCATCAATAAACATTTATTACACATCTATCTACTATGTGCCAGGTACTGTGCTGGGTGCTAACATTTACAAATGCAAAGAAGGAAACAATGCTTCCACTCAGGGAGCTTGTACTGTTAAAACATTGAAATCAGATTCCTCTGTGAAGTGGCAAAACCCTACTATAACATCATTTGGCTGATTATTCATTTTTAACACTAATCGGATGGACTAACTGCCCTATAACATTGATTATACTAATATACTTTTCCCTAAAGTCATTGCAGAACTGAAACTAATATTAGGCAGGATACATAATCATGTAAAACATGACTGCATGTGACACACATGTAGCATATGCATGACACATAATTATTTCAGGGCTAGTATTCCCTTTCCCTCTACCCTTAACCCCAAAATAAATCATGCCACTGATTCTCTGCAAGGAATCTAGCTGATTGGATTCAACTTGGTGTAACTTTGCCATTGCCATACAAAAGCAAGGGAACTTTCAAGAGATAACATGATATACTAATTATGCTATAAACTCCTAGTCACAAAGACATGGTGTCAAAAACAACTTGATACATAGACTGGCTATGTGGTCCCGAGCATCACTTAACCTCACTGAATCTCAGTTTCTTCATCTGTAAAGAGAGAGACAATAATGATAACTATCTTACATGGTTGTTATGAATCTCAAATGAGATAATTTACATACAGATCTTTGCAAGTCTTAAAATCCTACCTAAATTTGGGTGAAGTTAATGCTGCTGCTTCTGTTCTTAAAGTGCTTTTAGGTGAATCATTGTAACATTCAGGAAAATATTACCCCAAAGAAATGTGTCCCCCTCTTTAGAGACCCCTATTCATTCTACTGGCTGAGTTTGAGTCAGGCTAGAGAGAGAACATAGCTTCCGAACCAAAGGGTTCTGCATATCTTTTTCCAACTGATTTATCTCCTGAAATGCAAAATTAGGTCAAGAATAAATAAGGAAGGAAAACCCCTGAGAGGAAGGGAATTTTACAAAAACTGGAAAGGGAATGCCATGATTTCCTTGCAAACTAATCAGAAATCTAGAAAGCAATTTCAAGTTACTCAACAGTTTCTAGACATCCAGTCTAGAGAAGTCAATACGCTCTCTTAGATATGATAGGAAAAGCTGAAGTCGGCACCATTTTCTGGCAGATTCTGCAGGTCTTTCAATGCGAGAAACAATGTATTGTAATTAATGCAGATTTTTCTTGATTCCCTGTCTCTACTGCAGGCAAAAATGTCAATTTTTCACTTCTGAAGCAGTTTTATGACAACTTTAAAAAAATGTGACCTGGATGTAAAACTTCCAGAAATTCAAAAATGAGTTCAGCTGTCGAGTGTGCTATGTGTAGATATTTTTTGCATCCCTTCTTTTTAAGAAGTTAGAAAGAAGGTGTACATATATTTTATAAAAAAAAAGAATATTGCTGTTTACTTTGTGTACCAAATATTTAAAGAAAGTCCAAATGAAGGAGTCAATAAAACAGTCAATGAAGAAAAAAAATCAATAAAACAACCCCATGATACACTGGAAAGAGCACTGGCTTTAGGGTCAGAGAATTCCATTTCAAATCCTGGCCATGCTACATTGTGCCTATGTGACTTTGGTCAAACCATTTCTTCCTTCAGGGCCTCAGTTTTCTCATCTGTAAAATTAGTAATCTATAGAAGATATCATTACATGTCTTCTAGTTCTATATCATATGATCCTATGACTTCTAAGTTTACATGGAGATAGGAAATGAAATAAAGGCCCAGGTATATTCAAGGGCCACTAGAGGTTCTCCGCTACTTCCCAACCGCTTTTAGAGATAACATGTATCATCAGTTATATTTTTGTAACTTAAAAAACTCTACCTCTCATCCCTATATTCAAGGCATGGGTCTAACCAACAATCTAGCATTGGCTATAGATGAACTTAGCATGCAAGGAAGCAGGGGTTTCCTTCTGGAACTAGAAAAAGGAATGGAGTACATTTTCATACCATTTTCCTGTAATCATCTCACTCACCATCCCTGACTACAACTCTCTTCCAACATGAAAGTGAAGAAAAGGCAAGAAAAGGAAACAGTAACTTATCAAAGCAGGAGGAAAGAAAGGAGAGAGATAGGAGACAGGATTGGTATAACTGACAATCTTGACTTTGTTTTTAGATTTACTTAATAATACCTTTGAATATAGCCTAGTGAGATGGCTCCAGATGAACACGAGAGAGAAACTCATCCTATCCAACCACTCAAATGGATTTATGATGTCATTGATTTAGATATTCCCTACAATGTTACAGATCTTAATCTGTGGATTCCTGACAACCCTGTGTAACTCTTGTCTATAAGCTCTATTAAGTCTACCTAATGTGATGGGGGTAGGGGAGGGCTTCTTTCTTCTTCTTACTTTGTGAAGATGTCAGTGGATCATTCAGTCTATCCACAAATTATCCCTCCCTAATATTATCTTTTATTACTGTTCTTCTTCTAAGTTCCTTATTTGCTACTTATTACAGTTAGAGTGCCCTTAATAAGCATCATAGCCCTCTCTGGGATTCTCACTTAACATTTCAGATAGAGTTGTGTTCTAAACCTAACATCCATATCACACCACTCTTGAATACTGATATTAGAAAGATGTTTTTTTGTTTGTTTGTTTCTGGGAGGCACATTTGAAAGAATTCTCTCAATATACTAACAGGATAAAAACAGTCTCTTTGGAGGAGGAAGAGAAGACTAACAAATGAATGCGGAGAATGATCAAGGAAGTCTTCATAGAGGATGTAGCTGAGCTTTGAGAAAAGCACATACATTTTTAGAGAGGGAGATGAGATGGGTACGAAGGTTGGCTTTTAAAGAATATACCGAGGCAAGAAATGGAATATTCAATTTAGTCAATACCTAACTATTTAGTTTACCTGAAATGTGGAGTTTATGAAAGGGAGTAGGAAAATAATAAGGCTGGAAAGCAGGTAAGATTCTGGCTGTGTTGGGGCCTAAAATTCCAGAATGGGTATTTTATCCTAAAGCTGATGGGAATTATTAAAGTTCTTTGAGCAGTTGCCATAGGATGATTATTTAGGACATTTTCTGGAAGATGATCTGAAGATAGGAAACTGGAAATCAATAAGTGTAATTAGGAAGCTATTACCAAGCGACAAATAATGAACCACCTGAATGAGGCTGGTGATTGTAAGAGTGGAGAATAGGGGACAGATTGGAAGATGCCATGGAGGTATAAGCCATGTGCCTCAATAAGACTTGACAACTTATTAGATATAGGAGGAGACTGAAGAAAAGTGAATGGTCCACATTGCTTCTGTTATATACCAGGATGACTTGGAATGCCCTTAAAAGAAACAGGAAAGCATAGAAAAGTATTGAGTTTAAGAGTAAAGATGATGAGTTCTGTTTTTGAGTTTGATATATTTACAGGACATCTAAGAATAACTGTTTAGCAAGTGGATAACGATGTGTGAATGAAGTTTAGAAGACAGATTGGGGTTAGAAACATAGGTCTGGAAGTCATTTGTGTAGAGATTGCACTAGTACCCATGGGAATATATACGATCTCTAGGAGAAAGTGTAGGGAGAAGAAAGAGGGTGGCCTAGGGCAGAGCTCTGGAGAATACCCATACTAGGTTGGTAGAAGATGAAACAAGAGCCAGAAAGAGACTGAGATGGAGCAGTCAGACAAGTAGAAGGAGAATCTGCAGAGGAGGGACACAGAAACCAAGAGAGCAAAGAGTTTCTAGAAGAGGGTAGCTAGGAGTATCAAAAACTGCAGATGTGATAGTACATCCCCATAATCCCAATGATTCAGAAAAGCTGATACGGGTGGACCTCTTGAGCCAGGGAGTTCTGAGCTGCAGTGGGCTATGTTGATTAGATGTATGAACTACTTTTAGCTTCACTATGGTGAGCCCCCAGGGGAAGAAAGCCACTAGTTGTTGAACAAAGGGTAAACTGACACAGGTCAGAAACACAGCAGGTAAAAATTCCTGTGTTAATCAGCAATGGGGACCCATGACTGGCTCCCATACTTCCAACCTAGGTGAGATTGGGAAACCCTGTCTTAAAAAATAACAACGAAACAAACCAAAAATACTTCTAGTTAAGTAGGTAGACCATGAGACAAAACACCATTCATCTGAATTCATGAATTATGGTTACTGACCCAGGAAAGGACTCACAGAATATCAGAAACAGGTATCACCTGGCACAGTTCTACTTAATTAATAGAGGAGGGAGAGACTCAGATGAATAAAAATGACAGATCTAGAGCCATTCCAGAGGTGTGCATAACACATAGGTTTTCTGACTGAACTCACAGCTCTCACATAACCCTATGTTGACAGCCACAAGGTAACAAGCCACCAGGTAATTTAGGGATTTCCCCCTTTTCTCATTCTCCTTTCTGTCTCCCACAGATACTTCTAAGTAAGATTAATATTGGAGGCATCCTCAAATGGCATTAATAAATAGCAGTGGGTTTTTTAAAAGTCTAAAATGCTTAATTGAAGCACTCCAGAAAAGGTCCAAGGAGCAGCAGGACTTACATTTTTGTACCTATAGTCCTCTAACTCATGGAGAGTCCCATAAGCGACTGGCATTTCTAATTGGGATTCTTTTTGCTCTTTAATCCCTTGGCAAGTGGCAATCAAACTTCCTGCCTACCAACTTGTGTTCATCACACAATCATACTTGGTAGGGACGGCTGGAAAAGTTCTAGTCGGTAGCAAATGTGCTAATGAAGCTAAGTGACAGGACTGATAGAGATAATTATATGTAACATTACCTCTCCTCTACCCTAGGTTGGTCACTTCTGTAATAAGACCAGCCCACTGGATGCTATTGAAATATCCATGGGAGATTTTCTACCAAACGGTTCCAAGCAAACCCACTGAGATTTCATTAGGAAACATTACAATAACAACCACAGTAAGTCTAGGAAAACCAACTTAATTCCCCATGCTTATGGCACAACAAAATCTCTGTCCTCTAAAATATCCCTCCACTTTCTCCTTCTGCCTCCCCATTCCCCACCCCCCACAAAAAGCCTAAAATCTTTCTGTTCTCATTTAGGAAACTCCCGGAGTACTAGGATTTGGGGGAATTATGGACCTTTTTCTCTGTGGACTTGTGGCCCTAAACATCTCAAAATGACAAGTTTCTGTCTAGTAGAGAAATAATTCAATTAATATTTATGATACAGATATAATATTTCTCCCATATTTGTCAAGGACAAAAAGGCACAGACTTTTAGCATATTTTTCACCTTTGCAAATCACCCCATTTGTAATTATTTCAATTGTACATGCGTGTTTTCTGAATCTTTACTTTGCTAAGTGTACAGTTTTAAAGAAAAAAATTCATATAAGTGAAGGGTCTGTGAGCTTAGCTAGAATTCAGCAAAACTCAAATAATCTGAATTTACAATAAAGGATATTGCTTATAATGAAGAGTCTCTTTGAAATACAGTATTGCGTATGTGATTTCATTGACCACTGCATATGTTTCTGAATATTGCAGTCTAGGGATAAGGCTTTATTTAGAAAACTCTCTAGAGGTGGCCTTAATGAAAGCATGGGGGGCAGGATGGGACTCCTGTGACTGTATTTCCCAAGTCTTGATGGAGGACCATATCAAGAAGGAAGGTGTCAATGGCAAATGTTGATAACAGAATTTCCTTCTACATCTCAGCAGAATTTACTCATTATTCTCAATTTTGCATATTCAATAACAGTTATAGAACATTGATGAAATTCTGTTATCATATCAAAATTAGTTGGAGGAAAATGATACTGGCATACTTCCCCTTCCCAACACTCACTAGTAATTTAGGAGAGTCTAAAGAAAACATCAGAGAGAATATAAAAGTACTCTTCCAATACATCATTACCTCAGAAACTGGAAAATGTTGCTCTAACTAAATTTGTATGCCTAAATTTATTTCTAACTTCTCAAGAAAACCTTTCCCTGTGAAATTCAATTCTCAGCTCCTTCTAGTAATAAGTTTTGCAAAATTCTGTAACATCATTGGCCTTACTGAATTGATCTGCAGCATATATACGTATATACATGCATATATGTTTACACTCTCATATATGTATATACATACATGTACAAAATATATGTAAACACACATGTAGGCTCTGTTCTTCTGACAATATAAGGAAGCAGAGATGAGTTTATAATCACATTAATAGGTCTTAATTAGGTCTGTAGTAGTACCCTCAAAGTATACAAGGTAATTTATATTCACACATTTTACTGATTCATTGCAAGAATATTCTTGTGGTACCAGTAAGAAAATGGACCATGTTACCAAGCAGAGCAAAAGCCCTAATAAGCTAAAATGATGTGACCTATTCTGTGATCTGCACATAGCACAGTCACACTTTGCTCCTTTAAGTGTCAATCTATCAATCCAACATTTCCCAGCATTTAGCATAGTATTTAGCGCATGGTAGGCGCTTAATAATTATTTATTGATTAATTCTATCCTTTGACAATCTAAATATTCCTAGATTTTTGAATCAGAAGACCCAGATTTGAATGCTGGTTTTGCTACTTACTACTAGGGTTAACTTAGAATAATTATTTATCTGGCCTCAGTTTCCCAATTTTTAAAAGGAAGGGATTTGACTAGATTATTTCTAAGGCCATTTTTGGCTTTCACATCCTAGAATTCCAATTATTTATCTAGTGATGTTTGATGGTTAAAAAAACAACTAAATCCAAAGATTGATTTAACCACACAGAATTGGAAAATCTGCAAGAATTTTACTCGAGGTAGAGAGATTTTTTTCATGTTGTCATAATAATAACAATAGGTATTGCTTATTTCACAGTGCTTAAACACGGCAGGCACTGTGCTAAACTCTTTACAATCTTTATCTCATTTGATTCTCAGAACATCTCTTTTAGGAAATGGAGGCAGACAGATGCTAAGTGACTCATCCAGTCTCACAGGGCTAGTGTTTAAGGCTAAGTCTTCCTGACTCTTGGCCCAGTGCTCCTTCAACTTGCATTTATTTCAGAAGTTGATTTAGATGTTTCCTAGTTTGGACCTTTAAGCATTCTAACTGTTGGCCAATTCTTCCTCTTGCTGACTGTAGGTCTTTTAAAAACTTTATTGAGTTTATTTACTTTATTCTTAAGTAATGAAGAAAACAGAGAGCGATCTATCTATCCTCACGGCTTCTATATGGCCTTCAATCAATCTCAATTCAATAGAGATTTATTAATTGACTTTTAAGTATAGGGACTGCATCAGATTATAGAAGATACGAAGGCCAAAAAAAAAAAGTTCAGTCTTTAAGGAGTTCATATTCACATTAGGGAGGGGACCACTGTTCAAAAGCTAGATGCTGAGTCTTGCACCTAGCTCTTCTGTACGGACTGGGGTAGAAAGGTAGATGTGGTAAGTTTCTGCCAAGAATTCAGCAAAAGTCTTAACTCTCCCTCTCCAGAAAAAATAAAATTATAGATAGATATATGGATATATATAAATTATATATGCATACACAATACACACATACATATATACACAATGCACATATGTGTATATATGCATGTATGTATACATACACATATACATGCATACACATATATGCTATGTGTGTATATGTATATAATACATATAATATTTGTGGCAAGTAAAAATGATGCTGAGGCACAGTTTTCTCCAGGGCAAGATATCATTTTATTAACAGTGATGCATATACTGTCAGTAAAACAGGTCATGCTGGCACCTTAGCAAAAAGCCAGGGACCTGATCACGATGAATTATTTAGACCCCAGTGAGGGTCAACAAGGTCTTTAAAACCTACTTGGGGCCCCCTTCTCACTAGCCTGATGCTACCTCATTTAGACCTCCCAGGCAAAGATAAGACAATCTCAATTGGTAGAAATTTTAATGAGGAGGTAAATTAAGAGTTTTCCGCTCCTCCCTATTACTTCTTTAGCAGGAGGAAGGAGTAAACCTCAAGTGATAGGATTAGTCTGTGATGGCGGAGGGAGTAGGTTAGGCTTCAGGTGTGGTTAGTCATGCCCCTCTCTGAGGGCATGCTAATTGCTTTATGTCTTTAGCATTAGAGCCTAGTAAAACAAAAGACAACTCAGTCTGGTTCCCACTGAAAACAGACAACAAAAACCTTGATGTCTTCCTTTGAGATCAAGTGACCTTTAACTTGAATGAAGAAAAGAGAGCAAGGACTAGACCCTTGTCATCCTGGGGAGAGCCTAGACCAAACTGGTTCCCTCTTGACAGGTTAGACAGAAGAGGGAGTCCTGCTTTAAACTGGCTAATGAGCATGTCCCAGGGTCTAGAAGTGATCACATTCTCCGACAAGGTCTTAGTTCAGATTGGGAAAGGTCTCCTTTTGACCTAGGCTAAGAGATGGAGTTTTGACAAAATAGGGGAAAGGATAGATTAAAGAGTAATATTAGCAAATGATACAGCATAATATTAATTTTCCTCATTCAAATTTTAGGAATGTTGGAACTCAGTTTTCACATGACCTCGATAATACTTCTGGAAAGTAAGAGTTCATTTCTGGTAGCACATCTGGCAGTACTTCACCTTTAAATGAATTGTTTTTACAGTTTGATTGCTTGTTAATCTGTAATCAACTACTGATAGAAATTTTTGAGACAGTAAAATTTAAGTGACTCTTGTGGTCACTATATAGACTAAAAGTCTATATATTTTAGTAATGTCTGTCTTTTAAAATAAGTTGCTTATTGTATAAATCTGTTTTTTATTTTTATTTTCCTAAAAATTCCTGCATTTTTAGAATTGTTGGTAATGTTCTGTGATTCAGGGTGAAAGCTTGAAGTTTGCAATAGATGCTTAAGGATTCTTCAAGGTCAGAGATACAATCTGGAATTGAAATATTTATTGAGTTCCCAGATGAGCTCCTGCCTATGAGGATACACTAACTCATTAAGATCAATCATGATTTGGGTTTCCTATGGACAGAGAACCTACTTTCTCACCTCTCCTATGGATAAGGAAGAGTCACCAGTAGCACTCTGGTGACTTCTATTATGGTACCTTAAGTTGAAACAGATCAATTATTATTCATGGTTCCAGCATTATTCTTATGACGTTCTTTAGTACAAGGTATATAGTTAATTTGCCTTTAAGTTTTCAGCTGCTTCTGTGAGATGTAGCATCCTGTTCAATGGTACAACTCATTGATAGATTTTAACGAAGACAATTGTAGATAACTATGACTGTTTTGAGGCTGATTCTAATTGATTTGGAATTTTTGTAGTTTATTCGTTTCTCACTGCATAAATTTTCCAACTACTTAAAACTTCTCCATAGATGCACAGAATTTATCATGCATAGGACTTGTGAGCTCAAAAGAACAGTAACAAGCTGAGAATTTGTCTGCACATCTGGCTTCTAGCTTATGGAGTTCCCTTACATATGATCCTTATATCAGCAACGTATTTTTCTTGGGCTGTTTTAAGCAATTGTTTCTATTATTGTCTCTTTGCTGTGTCTGGCTCTTCATGTCTGCTCAACATGAATTTCAGAAGAAATAATGGTACTTAAAATAAGTCCAAAAATTAAAAGAATTTTGCTTTTGTTAAGGGTTTTTCACATTTGACTCATCACTCTAGCTCCTGATCGGTTACTGTTCAAGCCTTCCTTTTTGAAGAGGTCCAATGACATCCAGGGGTGATGTCTTGACTTGTGAGTAAATTGGATTTGGGGGAGGCAGAGCTGCACAAAATTGTCAGTTTCACTGTCTTTTCCAGAGTCACTGAAGTACCGTGGCAAGAAAAAAGTCAGGAGGATCTGTGATGATGGCCCATGGATGACTTTGACATCTTCTAACCAATCTCTAAGGGCTCCATAGCCTCTGCTTCAGCTGCTTTTATGGTCATTGAAACAAATTGTTTTCATCCGCCCAGTCTACCAGGGAAAGTCTTCACATGCTTGGGGTAGACACACCCTCTTTTCCCACCTCACTGACAGGATTGAGGCAGTTACCCTCACCCTGGTTTAGTCCTTCTGCGAAAATGTTTTCCACTGGGGTATGGCCACTATGCATAGTAGTTTCTTGGAGTCACAGGTGAGAGTCAGGTACTGGAAAAGAGCTCGGCAAACCCTTACACTAGAAGTGCTAATGTTCCCTTAACACTGTATATACCCCATACACTCTTGATTGGTGAAAGTTCTCTTGAATTACTCCCAGCGCAGACCTACTACACTATTTCTCTCTTTTCTAGCTCTGGTACCAGTAATCAACACAACACAACTATACCTGGAAAAGAACATTTTTTTTTGGTCTCATGTTGATTGCAAGGCTCTAAAAAGCACTGATATGATTTCTGAGTCCAATACACCTCTCTACATTACCATTCCTCTCTATATGTTGTCCTCCCTTCTTAGACTGTAATGGAGACAGTGCTTAACACAGAGCCTGGCAAATAGAAAGGGGTTAATAAATACTTTTTCATTCATTCATTCATTCATTCATTCATTCATTCATTCATTCACTCATTCATTCATTCCTGAGGAGGTATAAGTAAGTTTCTAATCTTGACCTCACAAGGGCAGCTGTGTATAAATGGAAGGAACAGTAGATTTGAAGTCATGTGACCTGGGTTCAAAACCCCATTCTGATACTTCCTAGATGTGTGACCATCTACAAATCACTCATCTTTTCTGATACTGTTTATTTTTAAAATGAAGAAGTTTTATTTTGTGATCTTTAAAGTACCAGCCAACTCTAAATCCTGTTGTGGTACAGGGTTAATGCATAGATTATTAGCAAGGTTGTCTCCCCTCCTTGATTCCAACCATAATGTACGGTTGTTCAGTCGTTCAGTTGTATCTGACTTCTCATGATCCCATATGGGGTTTTCTTGGCAAAATATTGGAGTGGTTTGCCATTCCTTCTCTAGTTCATTTTACCGAGGAGGAAACTGAAGCCAACTGGGTAAAGTGACTTGCCAGTGGTCATACAACTAGTGTCTGAAGACAGGTTTGAACTCAGGGAGATGAATTTTCCTGCTCCAGGCCTTGTGCTCTATCTACAGCACCACCTAGTGGCCCTAACAGGTTCCCTCCAAGATAAAAAACTCCTTAACCATCTTTGCTTTTAGTTTTGCTTTCTTGGCTTACTTCCACTGTTCTCCTTCAAGTACTCTGTTGATCAAGTTGATCAACTTGTTCCTCAAACTTGGCACTCAGTTTCCTAGCTCTTTTTCTTTGCACAGACACATGACATAATTCCTCTTCAGTTCTACTTAGCATCCTTCAACATTTAGCTCATGAGCCATCTACAGCAAGATTTTCTTGATCTCTTTATTTGTTAGTATCCATTCACTTTTCTTTACATCATCACATATATGTTTCTCTTTAAATGCTGAGCCCCCAGCAGAAGGTAAGTTACCTGAGAACAGAATTGGTTTTTCATCTCACAGGACAGCGTAGCCCTGCACAAAGCAGACCGCTTTAATTGTGGTGGTGGTGGTTTGTGGATGTTGTCCTTTGTTCTCAAAGAAGACCAAAATGGCACCACTATGTTAGAGTTAAGTTTCAGTGTGTCCTAGTGTGGCTGATCAGATTCATATAAGCTCTGAATGCTCTACCATAGGTCAGGCACAAATAGTCCATGTGAACGTTTGGGGTGGATTTTCTAAATTTGTGCATTTTGCATTTCCTTTGAGCGCTGAGCTGCTATAATTCTGCTTTGCTCATAGAGCACAGCACCTTCTCTGATGTGGGCACACCATGCTGAGAGGTCCTGTGCCAGGGTCTTTCATGCCACACAATCAATTTCAAAGTTCTTAAGAGAGACCTTGTGAGTGTCCTTGTATGCCTTCTTCTGACCACCATGTGAATGCTTGCCCTGTGTGAGTTCTTCATAAAATAGTCTTTCTGGCAAGCATACATTTTGCATTTGAACAATACACTCTTTGAAGTAGATTTTGAATGCCTGGATGTTTAGTTTGAGAAAGGATCTCAGTTTCTGTTATCTTATCCTGCCAGGTGATCTTCAGAATCTTCCTAAGGAAGTTCAAATGGAAGTGATTCAATTTCCTGGCATGGTAATAGTATACTGTCCAGGTGTCTCAGACATACAACAATGAAGTCAGCAGAATGGCTCTGGAGACCTTCAGTTTGGTCAGTCTAATACCTTTCCTCTCCCATACTTACCTTCAGAGCCTCCCAAACATTGAGCTAAATCTGGCAATGTGTACATCAACCTCCCTATCAATGTGTACATCCCTGGAAAGTACACTACCAAGGTAAGTGAACTTCTCCACAGCATTCAAAACTTCTCCATTTGCTGTAACCCATGATTCTACAAATACGTGTTGTGGTGGTGCCTGATGTGTAAAAATTGGATTGAGTCAAAAGGCCACACCCAAGGACCTAGAAGGTCACCTATGATCTCAGGTCCACAGGTTCCCCACCCCTCAGTTAAATTATATTGAAAGCTTGAAGCCCTCTGGAGTATGTAGTAATATACTAGAAGGTTGGGAGTGGAGTGGGAGTTCTATTCTTTCCAGGTACATAGGGTTACAATTTTCAAACCTTGCCTGGGGCCCTGATGAGTCATCCCAGCTCTAGGAAGATGCTTTATGTATCAGAGGTGGGAGGTGGAGGCCATTTACCGCTAACATTCTCTCACTAGGCACTAACCAAAAGCACACCATTTAATGACTTGAATACAATTGTTGGATTAAAGTTAATTCCCCTCCACAAAACATGTTACATTTACTGAAAATTCCATGTGTGAAAGTGATAAGACAGAAGGCTAGAAATGACAAACAGAAGGCTTTGACAATGTGGTTCATCTTTGTAGCTTCTATTTTCTCCTCCATTTTTTCCTCCTACTTCTCACTTGTCTTCTCATTTTTATTCACCCTTTCATCCCATAGTCAATTGAAACTTATGTGGGTCAGCCAAAGGTTTTGGTGAGCCCAGGAAACAAAAATTAGAAACAAAAAAAAAGTCCTATTAAGGCCACTTTGCTGTTAGCATATTTCTAGCTTTAAGAATAACACAGGACTGACAAGAGCAGAGTCACTGATATGTTGTAAAGGTCAGGAGAAAAAACAGAATTAAATATTACTCTATGTTGATTTCCATCTCCCGATCCCTACTTATTCAAGAACACATCTACAAAATTCTACAGCAGTGATTTTCTCCAGAAAATTCAGAGTGCTCAGAGAGCACCATTTGCCTGAGGTGCCTTTCATCCTTTTGGAAATGGTTGTTTACTTCTGCTAATTTAGGCCCTGAGTATAAAATATTAAACAGTTATTAGTAAAAACAGGGACCAGGAATCACTTGAAGAAAGACCAATATTGTAGCCAGCTCTCTTACTGCTCTTCAAACATTAATCAATAGTTCATAGTTAATTAATCATCACTGACTTTATGAAAGTGGAATTTCCTATCAGTAGGGAGGAAAAAAAAATATGTGTTTTAAAACTCTTTTAACTATGCTCACTTTTGCTGACTTATAAGAGGAAAAAAAGAGTATCTTCTTTTTATTATTCAGGTTCCTGTGGAATGAGAGGAAAATGAAACAAAAGGTGACTTTTGCCATGGAGTCTCAAAAGTTCTTATGGAAGTGGGGGAAAGGTGGGGAGGGAGGGGAAGCAAGCAACAGAAAAGAAAAGAACATTAGAAAAGTCTCTTTTACTTACATAAATCAAGGAATTTTTTCTTTGTTCTTTTATTTCAAAAAAATCTTTAACACTTTAATTTTTTAAATAAAGAAAATAAAGGAAGAAGCAGCATAATGGAGAGCAAAATTGGGAAAACTGGATCATTGTGTCAATTTCAAGCCACGTGGCTTGTGGATACAAATACACATACGCTATGGGCCTGGATTTCTTCAACTGTAAAGCAAGGGGGTCAAGTTAAGTTGAATGAATTCTCATGTTCCTCCCATCAATAAAATTATATCATTCTATTAACAGCTTCATGGACAAGTGATAAGCTCCTGAATTATCTTTATTTTTAAAATTCTGATGTCCCAGTCTACATTCCAGGCAAAATGTCCTACTATCTATTCTCCGAATATGACAGAGTATATCTCCCATTTCTTTCCCTTTGAACATGTTTCGAATTCACTTTTTCCTCACCTTTACCTTGTAGAATTCTTCGTTTCCTTCCAACAGGTTCTACCTTGAATGCAGAACCTTTTCTGATTTTTCTAGTTGTTAGTTCTCCCTCTTCAAAATATTTTGCATTTACTTAGGTATTGGATTAGGATTGGTTTTAGCGCTAAAAAAAACGCAACAAAAATACCTCAGAAGCAATCTAACTCATCTCCCTCATTTTACAAATAAAGAAAAAAAAGGTATAATAATTTGCCAAAGGCACAATTTGTAATTGTCACAGATAGAATTTGACCCCAGGTCCTTTAACCAGTTTTAATTTTTTAAGTGGTTTATCATCTTAGGAAAATGTAAATTATTTGAGGGTAAAGACTGTTTCTTTTTTTCCCCTTCTTTCCTCCCTCCCTTCTTCTGTTTGTCTTTCTCTTTGGTTGTCTCTCTCAGTCTCTGTATCTCTGTCTTTGTCTCTCATTCTCTCTCTTACAGGGTGAAGGAAAACAGATCTTTGAGTGTAATATTAGTGCAGAGAACTCCCAGGTGCTGCAGGTTATCAACTTCTCTAGAATATGATGTTAGAGAGTAACATGAGTCAGGGGGAGGTTCAAAGACTCGACTAAATACACAATGTTCGTAAGTTACCATTAGAGGTTAACGTAGGTTTTTAACTCAAAGACCAGCTCTCCATCAGCTATGCCATGGGGCTTCTCTCTGCTTTGTATGTAACTGACACTTAATAAATGTTTATTGAATAGAATATCATTATAATAATGTTTCTGGGTTGTTAAAATGGCAGGCTTAGCAAGCTTATTTCACTGAGAAAAGGTCAAGAACAAATTCTTCGGTTACACACATATTTTAGCATCCATGTAACTGTATTTTTTGTTAATCCAATTTATGTTTTCATAAGTCTTTTGAATTAAATTCCATGGAATAACATGAAAATGCATGTGGAGACATTCTGAGAAGACTATACGTATTTTGTAATAGGAAAGACCTTCTTTTTGAGGGGATGTGTGCAAATGTATATATATATATATATATATGTATATGTGCAAGCACGCGTGCGTGTGTGTGTGTATGTGTGTGTGATTGCATAAATGTATGTGCAAGTGAGTTAGTGGCTAATGAGAGAGTTAAAAAAATTTGAAAATCAAGGAAAAAGTACCAAAATATTAAAAATACATCAAATCAAAGAATTCAAAAGGAGTTACAAATAACAATTTTATACTATTTTGCTACCTTGTTAAATTTAATTTTAAAAATACTTTATAACAAAACTTCACACTTTCATACACCATTCTCTTTGCATATAGAAATATTTGTATTTGTCATATGTTAATTTCATGGTAAACCAAATTAACCGTCTTAAGAATAAAACAAACTATAAAAGATCCTTTTGTCCTTTGTGACAAGTTGGTTTTGCATTAGCACATGCCAGAAACTTGACCTAAGCTGCCAATTTAGGAGTGTCACAAAGACCAAATTAATGTGCCCATGTATGACTGAATCATTTTCTCCAGTTAGGAACTGATATTTCTATTCCCTGGAAATTTTTTCTTAATTGAAAGGCTTAAAATACATACACCTCCCATTTAGCTTCAAAAGAAAGGGAACATTTTTGTGGGAAAATGAGATCTCTCTTTTTTTCCATCATCTGTCCCTTGTGAACTATCCAATATGATGAAATGGCAAAAACTCCTGAAAAAAAGTCATTACTTAAAAACAGAACAGAAGGTAATTATGAGAAAACAGAACTAGGTGTATACATCACCTGAAAAAAAATCAACTCAGAGAATTCCAGGATGAATATCAACATGGCCATATGATTTAGCCAGTAATCTGGCCACTTACAATGGGCCACTTACAATTTTTTTAATGGGGAGTTAAATCAAAGGTCACCTGACCCTAAGTTCACTGTGAAATAAAGATCACTTTTTCCCTGCATGGATGATCCTTATGTAACTGCCAACTTTGGCCTGACTTTAAAAACATAAACAGTTCTGGGAAGTATAGGTTAAGATGCCTCTCAATTTAAAGTTTCCCTGACCCCAGCAACTAAGTGAAAACAATTAGATGATATATGCTTTCTCCCCACCTTCCAGGGTTTTTAAAGTCAAGATTTTATCATGATCATCTGTCATAAACCATCACTCAACAACTTCAATAGCATATGCTTCACAATGAATTTTATCTTTTTAAAAAACTTATTTCAAATTGAACACTATAAGCAATGAGTGTCTAATAACATTAAAATAAACTAGCAACCTAGGAGTGGTCAGAGCAAGAAATCAATCAACTCAATGGCATTTGCTATGTTAAATTATCATGCTAGCAGATGGAGTCAGTAGTTATTACCAATAGCCAGTTGAACACATGTCCCTTCTATGGGACTGCAATTATAGAAGAATGCCAAGGGTTGTACATTATCAATTTAGACACTTAACAGCACAGACCATAATTGCACTGACTGCAGTCGGGGCACAACTGTAGTAGGGGTCAGTTACCTGCATTATAAATTCATGTCCCTTAGCATGTTCAATTCATTGCCTGCCATGAACTCCTAGAGTAGTTGCCAATTACTATAGAAGATCCACCAACCTATAGGTGTATACAATGAATTTCTTTCACTCACTCACTCACTCATTCACTTTTTCATTTATTCAACAAATGTAGCGGAAAGCACAAGATTGTAATCAAAAGACAGGTTCTAATCCCATTTTTATCAATATCATATTGTGTAATCTTGGATAAGTCATGGATTTTTTTTCTCATCTGTAACATGAGATCTTTGCACTAGATAATTTCTAAAGATTCTTTACAATTAAATTTTTTTTTAACATTTATTAGACATCTAGTAATACACAGTAATTTGCTAGCTGTTATATAGAGCAGCGATGTTAAACCCAAAAGGAAACAACAGTTGCAGATGGGGATTAAATCATACGTAAGGGTCTCAGAATAAGGATACAGAATGACTTAGTTTTACAATATATTATCTCTGTTTTGTTGTATTTTATTTATTTTAAAACTATTTCACAATTACCCTTTATTCTGATTCAGGTAGCATTCAGGAGTGTTGTGGGACACGTGACTAATAGGGTCATGTTTGACACCTCTGTCTATAGAGAACGTATGGCTTCTCAGCTATAGATTTGAGAAGATAAGTCTATATTTTCAAGGAATGAAATAATAACATATGCAACCCTTTTGAAACAAGTTCTCACATGACACAATGGGTCTAGGTATACTTCCAGGGATTTCTCACTGTTCTAGAGCATTGCTGTCACACAGAAAATTTGGGATCTTGCTTTATAACATCATGTTCTATGTTGTCACAATTCTCCTTGCAAATAATTATTTGACAAAAACTAAAAAAAGAAGTTTTGTTTAGAGGTTGAATAAAGACACTCAAACTAATAACTGAACTCATGGAAAATATGGACACTTAAGATGAGATCCTCAACTAGAGGTCCAGAGAACCTTATTTACTTCTTCAGTAACTGGATCCTTAAGAGGTATTGCCTCACATACTGTCTCAGCATGCTGCTCCTTCTCTATTTCATCATAGTCAATATTGCCTTTCATGATTCCCTGCCATTACTAGACATAACATATACTGCTCCCCCTATGTCTCTCTCCTCTCTCTCTCCCACTCTCCCTCCTTCCCTCCTATCTTTCCTTTCCTATACAATGGCTACCTAAATGATCAGCTCAGATAGCTGATATGATATTACTCACAGTAATAGTTACATATACTACAAACATATTAGTGCTGAAAAAGGTTTTCCTTATCATCAAATTTGAAGGATGAACTTGAAGGCAAGTTCCTAAACTCTGCAATGGAAATTAGGCAATAACTGAATCTTTAATGGAAGATGGTACCACAGCTAGAAAAGAATATCTCATCTAACAAGAGGAAGGATGAACGGAAGAAAAACAAAAAAATAAAGAAAGAAGCAGAACAGGAATTTAAGGAGGTTTAATCCAATCAAGTTCAATTAACTATCCTTCTCAGAATTTACTGGCTGGTAAATGGTTTAAAAAGGGGCAGATAGATGCCTCTGTGGATAGAGCACTGGCTTGTTGTGTTTGTCCTTCATTCTCAAAGAGGACCATGACGTCAAGATATGATTTGCACTTGACTTTGATTTGGGTGAGTGAGGGCTGTGCAAGCTCATCAACCTCACTTGCTTCTCCTGAGACATCTGGATCCAGTGGCCTGATATTTATTAGGATGACTGGAGATGGTCCAGGATGCAATGTGAGACCCTGGCCCTTTCAGGCTAAGGTCTTATCACATTCTCACTTTGAGTGAGATACACCCATTCAGTGAATAGGCTTCTTTAAGTAGTTACTCAAGGGATGGCCCATTTCATTAAAAAAAAATCAAACTGGGAGGGGAAGACCCTCAGGGTTTGTGGGTAAAAGGGATACAGTTACTATTTAGTAATTACTAAATTGCTACATTACTAAGAGCACTGCAACTGGGAAGAGTTGCAGAGTTTAGGAACTTGCCTTCAAGTTCATCCTTCAAATTTGATGATAAGGAAAACCTTTTTCAGCACTAATATGTTTGTAGCATATGGAACCTATTACTGTGAGTGCAACTGATAGCTCTATCTGAGCTGATCATTTAGGTAGCCATTGTATAGGAAAGGAGAGATAGGAAGGAAGAAGACCTAAGTTAAAATCTGACCTTAGCCACTTACCAGCTGTGTGACCCTGGACAAATCACTCAATCTCTGTTTGCCTGGAGAAGGAAATGACAAGCCATTCCATAATGTTTGCCAAGAAAACTACAAGGACAGTATGGTCAGTGGGGTCATGAAGAGTTGGACACAACTCAACAACAGTAACAATGGCCTCAAAATGTTTTCAGTCTAGCTTGTAGTCAGGTTGGCCTTATGTTAAGAAAACATACTTCATTAAGAGCTGATGTTACAAAGCAAATATATTAGGCAATGTGTATTTCTGGAGCATTTGTACTTTTTAGGTAAAGCATTATTATATCTATGTAACAGTGCCTTGAAGTTCTACTCTCTCCTTTTGGAGTTATATGAGAACAGAGGAATAATTTCTGACTGAGAATGTTTAGCTAGTATGTGAAGAGGTAATCTTTGGAGCAATGAAGGTAGAAAAGGAAAGGGACTGAGGAAAGGATGATAATAATATCTAGCATTTGTATAGTGCCTACTGCATATCAAACACTATGCTAGGTTCTTTACAAATATTATCTCATCCAATTTTCACAAAAAACTTTTCAAATTAGGTACTATTATTATCCCCTTTTTACAGATGAAAAAACTGAGGCAAACAGAGGTTAAGTGACTTGCCCACGATCATACAGCTAATAAGTCTTTGAGACCAGATATGAACTCAGGTCTTTCTGATATCAGGCCCAGGGCTCTATCTACTATACCACTAAACTTCTTAGAACAAGGAGAAATCACCTATTTAGCTTAAAATTATTTTTTTTACCTATGAGAATTAAGAGTCTCTATAAGGACAGTTGAATTGAGAAGTTTCGAACTCATTATTACATAGAATTGAATAAAAGATAGACCAATCATCTTCCTTTACACATAATTGTTAAGCATGGTAAAACACATTTACCTAGCATCACTTTAAAGCCTTTCCTGATCCCAACTGCAAATGCCCTTCCTATGTTGTACTGAACTATCTTACACTACTTTAACTTATTTTTCATATATTTATTCTATATATACTTTTTTGTTTCTTCAATAGAATGTAAGCTCATTAAGAATAGGGATTGTTTCATTTTTTTGTTCTTATATCAACAGCACCTACTACAGTGCTTGCAATATTTAACGCTTTCTGATTTCATCCTTTGACATCACTATTATAAAGGAATTCCTCTGTAGAGAGTTCACAAATATCCCTTCTCATGTTATCAGGTCAAATCCATTAGGCAAGCACCTGTGTGCTCAACACTATACCAGATGATGGGGAAGTAGTTAAAGAATTGGTCCCTCTGCCTTTGAGAAGCTTAAAATCTTGTAAGGAAGATGTTATTTACATACATTAATCAATTAGAGAGCATAAACATCCCTGGAACAAATACTATTTCTGTAAAAAGAGGATATAAAACAAAACACAGTTAAAGGAGACACTTCTGCCAGAACTATATTTTAAGTGTTACAAATATTGATTCAATGATGTTATAATAGGGTTCCACAATTTTACAGTTTTTTACTTGCAAAGTATTAATGATGTTACTGCTATGTTAAATGCTTCCACTACCTGTTTTGTAGAATCATATGTAACTCCTGTTTCAAAGATATCTCCCACTGAGAAAGTGCTACTGTCTTTTTAAAGAGAGAAGCTAAGAAAGGTATAATTTCAACTATTTTATGAGATACTCCTCCTCATGGAACCAGGGAAATTTTGTGTTTTTATCTTTCATCAAATGAGGAATTTGTGGAGAAGACAAGGAAGAAGAACTTAAAAAGAAACTTCTTTCTTGTAGAAATTATCTTAATGAAGAAACATTCTAAAGAGAATTTGATGAGGAGTGAGTCTGGAGAAAGAATGTTAAATAATGGTGGCTTGACAAAAGCTGAAGGTCCTATTTTCTTGTTATGTATGTATAGAGACTGAAAAGAGAGAGAATATGTATTTTCTTTCTTTATGAAACTATTGTAACCTTTTCTTACAAAGAGGATGAAGAGGATTTCTTAGAAGTTATTTATAATCCTGAGTGAACAAATTAAGGTGGGATTGTCTCTAAAACATGATGAGGATTCATTTGCAGCAATACAAGTGAGAGTTTATGGTGACTGACTATGATCATTCTCACAGCTAAAATATTATTAAGCATTATATATGTCTATGTTTTATTATTGGGTTTTCTGTTAATAAACTGCATTCACTTGCTAACTTTACCATTTATTTCTCCCTGGGAGATTAAGGGATTTAATGTAGCAAAGGATATGAATAGTTACTGTTGGAAAATGAGGTTTCTTTAGTTTACCAAACAAATAATATTTAATAAACTAGGGTAGAATTCTGAACTTAGTTGATTGAGAAACATGAAATTTTATTAATAGTGAAATAGAAAAAAATCATACCTCTGGAATATCCTAAAGTGTGGGATGATAATATTAAATATTATAATATATCAAGTAGAAGGCTGAAGGGTTACTTACAGGTGAGTTTGGGGATCTGTATAACCCTTTTACTTGTGAGGAAGTCCTCATGACACTCAATGATAACATAAAATTGTGTGTCTTTATATGACATCGTGGAGCAGCTAGGTGCCACAGTGGATAGAGCACTAGGCCTGGAGATAGGAAGACTTATTTTCCTGAGTTCAAGTCCAGCCTCAGATACTTACTTGCTGTGTGATCCTAAACAAGTTCTTTAACCCTGTTTGCCCTCACTTTCCTCATATGTAAAATGAACTGGAGAAAGAAATGGCAAACCATTCTACTATCTCTACCAAGAAAACCTAAATGGGGTCACAAAGAGTCTGACATGTTTGAAACAACTGAACAACAAAAAAAATAACACATCCTAAGATCAGGGTGGATTACATTATTTATTACGTATGCTATAGCGAACCTGGGCTACTTGATATGTTCCATGTTTGTTACAGTGGAAAAATCACTGGTTTTAGACTGATTAGTGCAAATCTTACTTATTTGCTCTTGGGCAAATCAGTTAGTTTCTCCTGGACCTCAGTTTCTCCATTTGTAAAATAAATGAGTTTGACTAGATAACCTATGTGTTCTCTTCTCGCTCTAACTCACTCTTCCTAAAGACTGTGCTTTCTTGCCTCTGGAGCTTTGCTAGAGCTGGTGTTATTCCCTATACCTGGAGTGCTTTCTCCCACTATCATCTTTTGAAATTTTACCTATCCTGCAATATTTAGCTAAAATGTCATCTCTCCCATGAACCATTCCTCAACCCTCACAATTAGAAATGAATAAAATTTCTCTGTTGTGGCTATGTTACCTCCATAAGGTTGAGGGTTATTGACTTAATTACCTTTATCTCTCTTATCATCTAACAAAGTGCTCTACACATAGCAGGCACTTATGCAAATTTTGAGTAAGTGATATATGTTAGAATATGTGCTATTATTGTTCACAGAAAGGGTAGATTATCTGTTGTTTGTTCAGAGAAAAACGGCTTCACGTGAAATATGGTTATTAAAGTTGTGTGTATGGAAAATTATATTGAAATGCATATTTGCACTGGTATATTATCTACATATTTTCTAACATTGATATATACATATGTGCAATGTGTGTATAATATAACATGATATATTGCTATATGTGTGATATATGATATAATATAGCACAATATGTTATAGCATGACACAACACAATAATAATACAATATAACATAAGTTGTGATATGACATGATATGATATGATATTCAGATATTCCAAAAATTTTAGTTTAGTTTTAAGCTATAAAAATTTCTAACTGGGCTAACATTTTTGGATTACCCTATATATTACATACATATGTATAAATGCATACACATGTAATCTGTATTATATATGTAATAAGTGATATAGATCCACCAAGAAGTGGGGAGAAATGATGATGTTCTTATAATTTAAAGTATTTGACATTCCTTGGAATCCATAATTATAATCAATTACTGAAATTGATTCTGAAGTAACTAAATACCATTAAAGATTCAAAGAAACTTATTTTGGCAACAGTGCAAATCCTGTACCTCTGCTATTTATGTTTATGCCATTTCTTTCACAACATCACAAGTGCTTTGTGCACAGATTTTAAAAAGACAACACTTGATGAGCTAAGTAACTCATTAAAACAGAAGGAAGGGGGCTATAACAAAGATGTCGTAGAACAACAAATTCAAACTTACAAGGTGGAGGTATTGCTAAGAGTTTATTAAGGATGATAAGAAGACAATGCAGGTCATCAAAGGGGAATGATATTCCATGGTACCATAAAAAATTATCAGAAAACTAAATTGTGTAGGAATAAAAGGTAAACTTCAGGGTAAATTATGAAGTGTTTACCAACGTCAAGTGTGAGCACTAGCCTTCCGTGCAGATGAGTTGTGTGATTATTTGTTTACTGTGATTTGTAGTGCACAGAAAAGGACAGACCAACCTTATCTCTTTTTCTTACACTGTATATTCCATAACCAACAAATTACTTCCTCTTGAATAAGTAATCTGCTTCCTGGCACCTCTTTTAAAATTCCAATACTCCGGTAAGGTACAAGAACAGAGAAACACAGATTCTCAGAATTGCTGGTGTCCTCAGAGACCTCCTTTCTAGAACAATCTTTACCTTTAAAAAAAATTTTCATTACATTATCTCCAACAAGTAGCTTATTCAGCCACTGACTGAAGCTCTTGTGAAAGGGAACCTGTCTCCAGAGGCAGTCCATTTCACTTTTGGACAGCTCCAACCATTAAAAAAGGTTTTCTTTATCCCAAAGCTGCCTCTTTGCAACTTTTATCCATGGCTCCTAGTTCTGCTCTGTCTAATCCCTTTTCTTTTAAAATTCCCCTTTTCTCGTGAATTTGACAAACACCCACAAATATGAACATTTTCCCAGATAAAGAAGAGGACTGCATATGAAAAGGTGAATCTCCACTACATGCCACTTGTGCTTATCCCAGATCATTATGAAACTACTTCTAATACCTGAGGACCTATCACAGGGCGTCCTCCCAAATCTTTCCTTCTTTAGGCTAGACATGCTCTGTTCCTTCAGTTGATCCTTATACATCATGACCTTACAGTCCCTTATTTGCCTGCCTTACTTTGGAAGCTCTCAGGCTCATCAATATATTTCCTAAGATGTGATAGCCAGAATTGAATAATTTCCTGTATGGGATCTGAGCACAGCACAATAGGACTATACCTGCCCTAAACCTGGACACTATGTCTCTTTTAACTTAGCCTAAGAATGCATTAACTCCTGCCTGCCACATCACACTGATGACACATGTTGGGCTTTGAGTTCAATGAAACTCCAATAGAATCATAGGTTCCCAGGCCTAGTTAGAAGAGACCTTTGAGGTCATCTAGTATAACACTATGATTTTACAGATGAGGTAACTAAGGCCTACATAGGTGGTAACTTGCCAAAGGGATATATAAGTAGTAAATGGAGGATCCTGGATTCCACACCAATCCTCCAGGTTCAAGTCCAACCCTCTTTCCACATCATCCTATGTTCCTAACATCCAAATGTTAACAAATCTATCCAATATTTTTCTAAATGACAGTGGTTGTATGACAACATATGGATAGGTTGGAGAAAGAAATGAAATTAGAGGAAAGATGGGAAGAAAGTGAGGGATACACAGAAAATGATTTTCTCCTTCAAATTTCCCCAAGGGCAAACCCCAAAAGGCAGATTAAAGAGATGTAAGCAGAAAGATAAAACAGGTAGCCATAAGATTCTATATAATTTAATTTGAAATATATGTAAAATGAAGGCACAGAGTAGATAAAATATCTGAATAGAGACTGATACTCATTTTCTACTGGTAAATGATAAAACTTTTATGATAACATTAGAGTATTCTGTTTAAAAAAACATTCTTAGCTTATTAACGTGTCATGAGCCATCCTAGTCCCTTCTTCTAAAGAATAACTGCTTTTTTCAGATGTCTTTAACCAAACTGACCTTGATTTAATCAGAAACTATTTTTTTCTCTTTACACTAAGTTTTTGATTTGTGTATATTCCATTTTAGTGTCTCCAGGAGCCCATTCTTAGTTAAAGTATTCATTATTTGAAGCATTATATAATCAGTCTAAAGAGGAGCATGTAGGCAGAGGCTAAACAGCACAGAGACTTCTGAAATTCCATTAGTTCAGGTATCCAAATGAAGCCCAGGAAGAGCTTCTTTAGATTGGAGATGGAAAAAAAAAATAAAAAGGAAAATGAAAAATCTGAGGAACTTATTACAAGTCAGCACAAGGTACAGTGGAGATCAAGATGGAATACATTCCAAGAGCTAAATCTGAGCATTTTAAATGCCCAGCACCATTTCTTAGAGATGGTCTTCATCTCAACAAGGCTGCTCTCATAAGTAAGTGGTCACATAAAAAACCCAGAAAGTCTGTTGACTGGGGAATGGTTAAACAAATTGTGTCAAATGAATGTAATGAAATGTTTCTGCAGTGTAAAAAAACAGTAAGCATGAAGAATAAAGGAGAGTATGGGAAGGCCTGAACTGATGTAAAATGAAGTAAGACCAGGGAAGGAAAAGGAAGGGAATAAGTACTTACACAATGATTACCATGTGCCAGACACTGTGCTAAGTAATTTTTACACATATCTCATTTGATCCTTACTATAACCCTTTGAGGTAGGTGTTATTATTATCTCCATTTTACAATTGAGGAAACTGAGGCAAACAGAGGGGACTTGCCCAGGGCCCTATAGCCTCAGTATCTGAAGCTGGATTTTAACTTAGGTTAAGCTCAGTACTCTACTGTGCGACCAGATGCATAAAGAATATATAGGGTGAATACAGTAATGTAAATGGAAACGACAATAACAAAATCTAAAAGCCATGATGAAACTTCTGATGGTCAAGTTTCGTCCTGAAAAGATAGGTCATTGCGTCTCCTTGCCTTTGTTTATAGATGTGGAACAACTGTATACACTGTCTGACTATGACATGTTGGTTAGTTTATGTGAACTGCATGTTATTTATTTATTTTTTCTTTTTCATTCTTTATAGGAAAAGATGGCTCCATGTGAGTGGGAAGGAGATTTATTGGGAAATTTAAGGTGAAATGTGTGTATGTGTATATATACATATACATATGTACATACGTATACAGGACACATAAACATATATAATAATTTGCACATATACACATATACATACATATTTATTCATTTATCTGTCTAGCTATCTACATGCTAGACTAGGAGTTAGGAGACTTGATTCTGCCAAGAAGCTGATTCATGACTTTGGGGGTCTTACTTGTACTCTCTGGTCACCAGTCTATAAAATGAACGATTTACACTAGATGATTGTTAAGGGCCTTCTTTCAGCTCTAAAATATTATTTCTAAGTGGCATGAATTCAGGGGCATTATACTACCTGACAGTATTATATGTGTATTGGGGGAGAGGAGGAGGTGGCACATTAAGCTACTGTAAGCCATTAACATATTTCCCCAGATTGGCTACTCAATTTATGGCTACTGTAGGTCCATGAGCATTTAAAAAAATAAACCTTATCACAGAGAGTTTTGAAAGGTATGGCATCTAATCCTCCAGTCCAATTTCTTAACAGATATTAAATCGGACAAAAGGTACATACATTTTGATGGAGCAAGTGAAACAGGAACAGGTTGAACAAGAAATGTAACTAAATATATGTTGGACACTATACCAGGAGCCTGTGGATAAAAGCTGAGGTTGTTGCATGCTTAGAGAGTTTAGGGGGATAAATGAACATCAAAGTCAAACCTCCCCTTCTTGGAATTTTTTCCAACCTCTGAAAAGAGCAGACTGAGCATAGCTATATTGCCTTCGGAAGTCTGCTCACTGAAAATGTTTTCATAACTGATGACATTCCTCTTCCCCTCCCCCTTGGCAATTTGGTCCTGCTGCTTTTCTGGTATTGGAAAGCTTCAGTGTTTTCTGATCTCACGATCCTCTTTAGACAAACATGCTATGATGTCAATAACCAGGTGGAGTTAAAAATGACACTTGGTACTTCCTTTTTACCCACCTAAAATCATGATTTCTGCATACCTCCTGGACACTCTCCTCTCACTGGGTTTTCATGACAACATTCTCTTGGTTCTCCTCCTGATTTCCTTCCTGATGCTCTCCTTTACTGGCTCAGTATCCATCTTATATTGTGTATATTCCTTAATATTTTGCCCTGGGCACTCTTCTCTTTCTTTCTATTCTGTCTTTTTTTTCATTAACTCAATAGATTTATTTACTATCTCAATGCAGATGACTGCCAGAATTACATATTCAAACCTCAGTGTCTTCCCTGAAATCCAATCCTACCTTACCAATGCTTTTTAGGTATTTTAAACTCACTACTCTGGAAACATTTCAAACTCAACATGTCCAAAACAGAATTCGTTATGATAGCCACTAGATTCTCCCTTCTTCCAAACTCCCCATTTCCGTCAAAGGCAATACCAACAGTGAAGTCTTACAGGTTTGTAATATTAGATTTATCTTAAACTGCTCATCCTCCTTCTCAATGCAAACCCAAACAGTCGCTAAATCTTAACATTTATATCTCCATAATGTCTCTCACATCTGATCCCTTCTCTCCATCAGATAGCTACCACACCACTGCCAGGCTCTTATCACCTCACATACAGGTTATTATTGAAAGAGTCTCTCAACAGGTCTCCTGACTCAGTTCTCTCACCACTACAATGGAGTCTACACACAGCAAAGAAATTTTCCTTAAATTCAGATTGCATCATGTGGTTCCCTTCTCAATCAATTGAATGGATTTCCTACTGCTCTTGGATCAAGTATAACCAATGCTCAGATTTTAAATCCCTTCAAATGGCTCTGAAGAATCTTTCTTGACTCATTGGATATTATTCTCCCACATGATATAATTCAGTCTAACTAGCTTTCTTTTTATTCCTCACTTAGGGCATTTCAGCCCCTATCTCCAGTCTTTGCACTGGCCATCAACTTCATAGAACTCTTCTTTCTTTAAGATGTAGCTGAAGTCCCATACTATTACTGAAGCCTTTTCAGATTTCCATAGCTACTACTGCCTTCATTCCCAACTACTTGTATTTTATATATATTTATTAAGTTTATTTTATATTATTTGTATTTTAATATGTATTTGTCCCCTCCATTAGAATGTAAGCTCATTGCAAATAGAAATAGTTTCATTCTTTGTACTTTCCAGTGTCTTGTTGAGGACACCCCCATTCCCAGTCACCTGGATAGGCAATCTTGGTTGTCATACTGCCCTCCGTTCTCATTCATCCCTCAAATCCAATCAATTACCAAATTCGGACATTACTATCATCACATCAGTCACATCTGTTCTCTCCACTCATATGGCTACCATGTTAATTAAGACCCAAGTCTTTCTTGGACTGTTGCAATACTCTTCTAATTCTTCATTCTGTCTCTAGTTCCTCCTCACTCTAATCCATTCCTCATTCAGCTCCAGACTGATGTTCTTCAAGTGCAAGTCTGACCATGTAATTGGACTATGCAATTAATTTGGAATACTTTTAGGATAAAACATAAACTGCAATGTTTGGCATTCATAAATCTGACCCCAATCAACTTCTTAGCCCTCTTATATGTTACTCTCCTTCACATATGCTACAGTCTAGCTATACTGTTCTTCTTGATGTTCTTCAAAAATAATATTCTATCTCCCATCCCCATGCATTTTCACTGGCTCTTGTATAATGTCCTCCCTCCCCCTTCACACATCTGGCCCCCAGAATCTTCATCTCTGAAATGTACTTTTACCTCTTGGAATCTTTGATGTCCTTTGGGACTTACCATTTTGTTCACTGGTCACGTCAATTGCTGGTGCCTTTCCTTCCAAGCTGAGCCAATATCTGCTTTGAATGTGTTTGTACATACCTACCTTTCTCTCTCTCTCCCCATATATGTGTATGTATGTATGTGTGCATGTATGTACATGTATACACACACCATATATAGTCTGTGTGTATGTGTATGTATGTATGTATATGTGTGTACACATACCATATACGTGTTGGTTGGGTGTTGTCTTTGTTCTTGAGTACCAAAATGATATCACAATGCTAGAGTCAAGTGTGAATGTGTCTGACTGTGGCTGATCAGACCAATACAAGCTCGGAATGCTTTACCACAGGTCAGGCACAAATAGTCTGTGCAAACATTCCTGTGTTTCCTTTGAGCTACTTCAATTCTGCTTTGCTCATAGAGTGCGGCACCATCACTGATATGGGCATGCCATGCTGAGCGGTCCTGTTCCAGTGTCTCCCATGCCACACAATCAATCCCAGAGTTCTTAAGAGAGCTCATGAGAGTGTCCTTGCATCGCTTCTTCTAACCACCATGTGAACACTTTCCCTGTGTGAGTTCTCCATAATTATATATGTATATGTATGTGTGTATATATATGTGTGTGTGTATATAAATATAGGTCTGTGTGTGTATATATACATATATATATATATATATATATATCTATATATATTTTATATCCTCCTTTTAGAATGTAAGTCCTATGAGGTCAGGGACTCTTTCATCCTTGTACTTCAGCATCACTTCAAAGCTTCCATAAAAGCTTATTGTTAAATTGAAATCTGTCCCTTGTTCTAATCCTTCCTTCACACAACTGCCAAAGGCATCTTAAAGCACAACTATTTGCTTCTTCAGAATACACCAATGGCTTTCCATTACCTCTAGAATCAAATATAAACTCCTATATTGACTTCGAAAACCCTTCATAATCTGGCTTCAAACTACCCTTATATACATTCCTCATTCTTCTTAGGCTTGCCTCAACAGCCTTCATACTGATGCCCATCACATACATTTCTCATCTCTGTGGCTTTGCACTGGTTGTCCCTCATGCCTAAAACACATGCCCTAACATATTAAAGGTAGATAGCAAAACAAACTTGAGATAGGGATTAGATCTTTAATTTCACTGGTATAGGGAATTCCCAGATGTGGTAGGTCCCTCTATCAGACAACTGCTCACTTCTATTTCTTGGACTGGTTTCCTTCAATTTTTAGTACAAGTACCAACTTATACATGAGACCATTTTCAAAAACTTTAGCAACTAGTACCTTTATTTACCCCAAATGGCACAGTATTAGAGTGCTAGACTTGCAGTCAGAATGACCTGAATTTTCATTCTGCCTCACATACTTATTAGCTCTATGTTGATGAGCAAGTCAGTTATTTTCCCATAGCCTCAGTTTCCTCATCTGTAAAATGGGGATATAATAGCACCTACCTTCCAAAGTTGTGAAGATAAAATGAGATAACATTCAAAGGCTTCATAAATGTTAAAATGAAATACAAGTTGGTTGTTACTATTAAACTTGTATCTATCTATCTATCTATCTATCTATCTATCTATCTATCTATCTATCTATCTATCTATATACATTTTTGCACCCCTATTCCCCACTCCCAAAGAAGAGCTCCTTGATAGAAGGGGTTGTTCTATGTTTGCTTTTATATTTCCAATGTCTAACAGAGTGTCTGGTAAGTAATTAGTAGATGCTCATTAAAGACAATTTTCTAAAAGTAACTTTTTAAATATATAGGTCCATGTCTCATGGTTAAAGAGATAAATGGCCCTAAATACCATTTAGTTAAAATCCCATCTTCTACAAGAAATTTTTTCTTGTCTTCCATGTTTGTTTGAGACTGGATCTCTTCTTATCTTATCCAAACTGCAAATGATGTTACAGGAATGAATTAAAATGTACTGTAAAAATTTTTGATTGTGTAAATAAAGCTATTTTCCTAGAAACATAACAATTGTACATTTATAATTTTTCAAACAGTCCCCAAGCAGAGCTGGATGTGGTAAATTTCACTCTTTGGAAGGTAGCCACAAACTTGTATACATGTGCAGTTAGTAGTGGAAAAATAAGTTCATTTTTTTTCTAGTAAAGACTGAATCACTGATTAATTCTTTTTTTTTTTTTTACCAAGGTAGACTGTGGTATGATTGAGCTTTGTATAATAACTGAAATGCAGTCTACTACTGTCAAAACAGAGGATGTGTGAATTAATAAATAGGTTGTATAGAGAAATTAGAATCAATCACAGTATTTTGAAAATGGACAATAAAGGCATGAAAAAATTTCAATTGTAGACAGTATAATTTAGGATTTTACATGATGACCAGATTCCAAGCCAACATTCAGAAACTACTAGGTATAGATTTGAAAAATGTGGCCACACATATACAAGAAAGTCATCTGGAACTGCAGCAATGAAAGTATGATCTAGGTCTAATTCCTTTAAATGCTGATCTTATAATTACCTGGTGCTAACATCAATTAGTATTTTCTTCAAGTTGTAGCACTGTAGCTGCCAAATAAATATCTGTTAAATGAACAACTTTTGATTTCCAAGATTATGAGCTTCTAGTTTGAGGTTTTTCTCAAATTACTTCAATAAGTAGATGAGCACTTGCTGAATTCCTAGGACTATGCTAGTCAACTGAGAAAAGTATAAGGCATGATTCCCATCATAGGGTTTATTAATTTCATTAGGGTAAGAGATCTAACATATTAAAGGTAGATAGCAAAACAAACTTGAGATAGGGATTAGATCTTTAATTTCACTGGTATAGGGAATTCCCAGATGTGGTAGGTCCCTCTATCAGACAACTGCTCAGACTGCTGAATAGTTAGGTAATTTACCAGGACCACCTGGCCAATATGACATGGTGGGAATTGACTAGAAGTCTTCCTCATTCTGAAGTTAACTATCTACCCATTATGCAGGAGAGTATATGGTCAATGCCACGATTAATAATAAAAAATAATGTATTTTGAGAGTTCAAAGGAGGAACTTATTAATATGGGTCCATCTAGGAAGACTCTATGGAGGAAAACCAACTTGACCTGGATGTTGATTAGGAGTAGATAAGCAGAGAAAAGAATATAAGTATTCCCAAGTGTTAGGAGAGCATTGTTGTTTACTCTTTGTTCTCAGGGAAGATCAATGACATTATAAGATCTGTGATCATCCTTCATTTTCGAAGACCACGCCATCAGAGAAATAATGACATGACTTGCACTTGACTTTGCTTTGAGTGAGGGAGGGCTGTGCAAGGTCACCAGCCTCACTTCTCCTCCAGAGCCATCTGAATCCAGTGACCAGATATTCATCAGGATGACTGGAGATGACCCAGGATGCACTGGGAGACCTTGGCCTATTCAGGTACTCACTTAGAGTGAGGGAATGCCCATTCAGTGAATAGGCCTCTTTAAGAAGTAAATAGGGAATGCCTCCCTTAATGAGCAAAAGAACTAAAAGAATAAGTAAACGGAGCTGGGAGGGAAAGAGCAACAGTTACTATTGATAATCATTCCAAAGCCAGAAGGGTCCTGATAGTTATAGCCAAAAGGAGAAGTCGAGGAAGAGTACATGGAGCAGCTAGGTGGCACAGTGTCTAGAGCATTAGCCCTGGAGTCAGGCAGATCTGAGCAAAAATCTGGCTTCATACACCTACTAACTGTGTGACCCTAGGCTAATCACTTCAGCCCAATTGCCTTGAACAAAAAATGAGCACAAAATGTACAGGAGACAGAATAAATTAAGGATACATGTAGAAGAACAGTATAAAATTATAAAGATAAGGAGAAACTAGAAATCATCATTCACTCAACATTCAACAGGAATTTATTAAGAGCTACTAGGTATGCAGCATTGGAGATACAAGGAAATTAAATAGTCCTTTCCTGTAAGGAGCTTAAACAAATCAATAAAGATATTTCAAGTCCTCATGTTGTTTAAGTGCCTGACAGTGGGATGTAGGACAGAGACATAGGATCCTAGAATCATGAGATTCAAAACTGGATAGATCTTATAAATAAATTAGTCCAGAGACTGATTTTCTCTGATGGGGACTCAGAGGCCTAGAGAGGTTAAGTGAGCTGGCCAAAGTCAAATAGCCGGTAATTAGCAGAGCCAGTAGTTCAACAGGAGGGTTTTGGGCACTTCTTCTTCATGGGAATATTCTTGGGCCCAGATCCTGACTCTGGTGTGAAATTGCTCCAGTCTATGACAATTAAGATTAGTTTTTTCCCCATTCTATTAGCTCTTTCATACAGAAGAAAGGAATCAGCTCCATTTATTAAGCTCATCGAATAGTAAAAACTCTTAAGAGACTAAAACAATTTATTGAAATAGGAAAGATACTGGAGCAATGCATAAAATGGCCAATACCTTCAAAAGAGCAAAGATGCAAAGCTGAAGACTTAAAAAAACTTTTTAACATAAAAGAAATAGAAATAAACACCCACCCCTTGCTTGTTTATGTTTTTATTTCTTTCAAATATCTATGCATCCACCTATATTAATGGCCAGAAAAAAAAATTGTGAATGCCTTAAGTGATCATTATTAGCAAGTTTCCCTGTAATTGAAAGATAAACCTTCCAACTTCATAGCAGTCTCAAATTCATCTTTAACTTAAAAAGAAATATAAATAATTAAAGTGAACTATATGTGCCATGGCTACATATGTTTGAGAAAAGATAACACTTCAGTATGACTTTGATTACTGCTCACATTTGCCTTGGGAAATTTTAATCCCTAGACCTTTAGAGTCAAAGCTCTTAATTTTCCCCCAGTTTTAGGAAAATTTTCTTTTGCTTCCAGCATAAAAAGATTCCAATTGCATTCCTTCTCAAGCTTTCCTTGGTCTAGGGAGCATGGATCCTTGGTTCACAACACAAAACTAAGGGCTGGTGGTAAATGGTAAGATGGCCAACTGGATGTGATAGGAAATAGGTTAATGCTTGTGACTTTAGGATTAGACAAGAAGCAACATTTGAAGTAGCCATTTTCAGCTCATTTAGAAAAACAACCAAGTGTTGTGCCAGACACACATTCTCTTATTTACCAAGCAGCTCCAGATTAGACATGCTGTTCCAGCATCTGTAGGAATGCTGGGTTTGGGTTTTTATTTTTTTAAAATCAGACTCCTCAGCTTTCTGTCTACCTACCTGCTGAGAATTAGAGATGACACCCACAGAGAAGGTCTGGACATCTGAAAAAGCAAGTCTTAGCTTAGCAGCCTTTGTCTGCTCATTCGTTAAGCATTTATTAAGTCTCCATCTTACAAAACACATCCTTTTTCTAAATTGCTGGACAGAAAAAACGACTGGGGACATCATTTCCCCATTTTACCCTCAAGGACCTTATACTCTAGATAGAAAAGATAATGAAACACTTTTAAAAAAGCAATCACAGTGTTTCAAAAACTTGGGTTAAGAAATGATGGGATTCGTCTAAGAATACTGGTTCTTGGTTTGGAGAGGTAACTAATAGGAAAAAAGCTATTCTTGTAAGAGAAACAGAATCACAAAGTTTTAGAGTTAGAAGATACCTCAGCAGCCACCTAGTCTAATCCACACCTCCAGACAATGCCCTCTTGCCAAAATACCTACTGGTCATCTAGCAGAGACTTGTAAATCTTCATCAAAGCATTCTATCCTCCACTACCATTCCATTTTTAGACTACTCTATTTATTAACTAACAAGGTTTTCCTGACAAGAAGCCTAAATTTGTTCCTTTGCAATTTCCATACCCACTGGTCTTAGTCTGTACCTTGGGATAAAACAAAATAATGAATGAATGAAACAAAACCTTCTGCATGATAGAAATAATAGTCCTTCAAATAAGAGTGAAGTTTACATATCCTCAACATCATATGAGATATTATAGGAACATGGGATGTGTGTGTGTGTTGGTGGGAGGGAGATGGCAGAATCAATACTAGCTTGGTCAAAGTATTATATCCTCTTCGGAAAGCAGTAATAGATGTTTAGAAGGATAAGGTTAGTTCAGCAGCCTAAGACTTGGTTTTTGTCTTCAAAAGTATCTCAGAGGAACAGACACTGGGAGAATAGGGACTAATCTAAAAAAGGAAGAATGTATAAAATGCATGAAAAGATGATAAAATCCCCAAAGGCTTCCTTTTGGCATTGCTCCCAATTCTACAGAACAGAGTGCGACTCTGCTACAACCCCCTTTATACAGATGAGAAATAACAAAAGGGAGCAAACCCCAGGAGGACAGATAACTTTTACTCCAAAATGAATGAGTTAGCCAACTGAAGCATCTATTTGGAAAGTGTGAGGTCAAGAAAAGGATGAATAAAAAAGACTGAATTCAGAAACTTCTGTCTCACCCACATAATGCCAAAACAGAAGCTGATTTGTTTTAATTTTCTTCACACTCCATTGTTTAAGATAAACAATTTAACACACATATGCACAAACTTTACCATTGTCTCACTTCTCTGTTTGGCTTAATTGTTTAGAGAGTTTATTATTTTCCACTATTATATTCATTGCAAATGGATCCTCGTTCAGTCACATTATGGGTGAAATGGAATTTTGGAGACTAACCTGGGAACCTATCATTTACAATGTTATTTGTTTAGATGGGAAAATGCATTACAAGTTCCAAACAGACTTACAAATGAATTTATAGAACATAGCCAGTCTGTAACTAGGGGATTGGCTGTATGGCTTAGCCTGTGCTAGTTATTAGTGGGTGGAGCATGGTACTAATGAGGCTAAGGTCATAGGTTCAATCCCCTTGTGGGTTAATTATCTTAGCACAGAGAGAGAGAGAGAGAGAGAGAGAGAGAGAGAGAGAGAGAGAGAGAGAGAAAGGGAGAAAAATAAGCCTCTTCCATGTTCACAGACTGTAGTATATCATAACCAGTACATGCTTCCAATGCGTGCCATTGGTCCTGACAGGGACATCTCTATCGATAGAGAAATAGAGGAACAGAATTCCCCTACCAAAAAAAGCATGTCACAATTTGAACTCATCAAGGGATTTAACCATTACCAAACTTTCGTTAACATTTTATTTTCTGAAAGAATCTAATAACCTATGTGAGCCATGTCTTTATAAAACATATTAAAGGAAATGAGGACATTATAAAAATACATACTAAGTCATGTTATATGCAGACAAACAATCACAAAAGCATCAAGCATTTATTAAATGTCTACTATTTGCCAAGCATTGGAAGAACAGTATTCAATTCCGCAAGTGTTATTGACCTCCTATTGTGTATGCACCTCTGCTCTAGGTTTTGTGGGTGAAACTAAAAGGTCATGTGAGCATGTGCCATAGCTGTCATCCTCAAGGAGCTCATTATTTAGCTGGGGAGATGGCACGTGATAAAAACCAATGGGGAATATGAGAAATTTTCAATATATTCCAATATGTATCTTGTCTTCCACTAAAGTCCTACTTGGATAGTTAGCCCATCGTGGCTGGTTGGGGATCCTGGAATGCTGGTGGGTATAGTAAGAAAAAGCAATCTCTAGTTTATCTAGAGGCTTTCAGAATGGACCTTTTCATGGACTGTATGCCTATTATCCCAAGGATCAGTTTAGCTAAGTTTGAGGAGGATCATCATCAGGGACCACCAGGTGGTAAATCTTTTTGGCCATAGCAACTCATGAATACCTTCCAGCAAGGTATAGAGAGGTGACAATCTGAATAAATGGAGGGAAAACTAATAAAATTAGGGATTACTGAAGTCATGAAGCATATATGTTATAGATGCTAATGACCAATGGACTCCAAACCTTTTTGATCATGCACCATCTGGAGTGATGCTATTTTGGAGACCATTTCTCTAGACTACTAGTGCTGTGGGAAGTTAAGGAAGGGAGAAACCATTAAGGACTACAGTACTCAGAAAATACTTTCTAGAAAAGGCAGGCATTCAAGGTCCTTCACAATCTGACTAGAGACTTCCTTTCCAGCTTCATTTTGTGGTATTCCTTTTTATGTGCTCAATATGCCAGATGAATAAGACTTGTCACTGTTCTCTCATGTAAGCTTAGCTTCTCCTTGCCCTTTTATCACATATAGCTGTAACTTGATTTCTTTTTACTCCATTAAGACCCAGTTAAGAACCCATCTTCTCCAGGAAGTCTTCCTTGATCCTCTTAGAAATGACCTCACCCTCTTGAATCTCCCAGGTCACTGTGTGTCACTTCTCCTTTGTACTTAACCAATCTTAATTATAACACCTTGTATTATTATTTGTGTACATGCCTCATTCTCCCAGTAAACTGTGGGCTCCAAGAAGAAAGGAACTACGTTAATTTTTCATCTTTGTCTCTCCATTCGTCTCTCCATGCAATTCAGATAATAGCCACTTCATACGCATTTGCCAAAATTAATTGATTTAAGATGAACCGGAAGAATAAGTGAAATTCACATGGATTTAGGGGAGGCATTAGGACAGTCCACAAATCCTCTTGACTAATCTCAATTCATTTGGAGTTAGCTAATTCTCTAACCTAAACTCTCTAAGTTCCATTGAGTCATCTTTTTAATATGATGACAATGATAACATGACAGTACTCTTGTTTACTCTGAAGTCAGTCCTTCCTTCCTTCCTTCCTTCCTTCCTTCCTTCCTTCCTTCCTTCCTTCCTTCCTTCCTTCCTTCCTTCCTTCCTTCCTTCCTTCCTTCCTCTATGATTCATTGGCAGGAGTAATTCTTAGTAAAGAAACTCCCTACCTCAATGCAGATCAGTAACTGTTTTTGCAATTTGTAATATTAGAGTGTTGCCTGATAGTGCTGAGAGGTTAAATCATTTGCTCAATGTCACACAGTCAGAGGTGGGGCTTGACAGGTCTGATCTCAGGTCCTTTTGATTCTAAGGTGAGATAAATTTTTTTTTCATTATCCGCTAGCTGTTATTCTGTTCTTTGACTATAGAAATTTAGAGAGAGTAAGCACTTGAGTGCTTATTAATAATGCTCATTAATAGTCTGTTTTTCTGAAACAAATTTGTTCTTTCCTCCTTAAGATGGTGACATCATTTTCAGATAGGTGACCTGTGATCTGCTAGTATGTGGTTCCCATAGTAGGCAGATACTCATTAATTCTGGATTCAAGATATCCTGATATTTTTCCTCCGACTGCCACATTAACTTTTTAAGAAGTAAACTGTCACAGAGACTATTGAAAAGTATGGAATTCAATTTCAGTCCAATTCCTTAAAAGGTATTAAATTAGTTCATCAACTGTGAAGTGATTTTTGATGATGAAATAAAACTTTTAAATAAATATTTGTTGAATCAATTAATGAAAATTCACTTAGAGAAAAACACATTCACTTTATTAAAAAATTGCTCCTTTCCTCAAACGATCAATTAAGGTGATCTCATATCCACATTTACACAGCTCTTGGAATTTTAGATATATTACAAAAGCTCTTAGTGAGGTTCTGAGTATCTCTTGAATTTGGCATTCTACTATTGTAATTGTCTTCACTGGGACTCCTTATGGATGTCATTAATGTTATTCCCTATTCTAAAGTCTACTATGTTGGCTTCCAGGAGGAAATCTAGCCCTGCAGCTCAGAAACTAAGTCAGATGCCACAATAGCAACTCCGGCCACCTGAGCCCTCTCACCAAGCCTTCAATTAAAATAATATTCTACTCCCAGACCTACTGACCTTATCTTAGAAATATTCCTATCCAACACAGCTATCCCTTCCTTGTTACAAGAGTTCAAGCCGATGAAGTGCTTACTTGTTATCTTTGATGTGACCTCATTTGACAGCAATGCAAGTTCTTTCTCTAAATGGAATCTTTTTTTCTTGCTCTACATTCTTGGTTCCAATCTGACTCAATGGAATAAGTTACATTCTAAGCCATTCTCAGTCTTACCTGTTATAGAAAGTACCTAAATTTAGGTGAATGCTGATGTGGAGTTTCTGAAAGTATCTAAGGCTCTATCCACAGTCTAAAATGGGGGCCGTTTCTATATCTACTTTTATTTCTCTGGAGTACAGAATTGCTCATCACCACTCACTTTCTCACACCTGCTCAAGGCTATGGCCACTCATCTTTTCTTTGAACATGTTTTCTAAATCTCAGGACAATTTCTTTCTGGCTTCCCTGCTTTTTCAACTCAAGTACAACCATCAATAACTTAATCTTCTTGTCTCTTTTTTTGTCTGACAAAGTTAATACTGCCAATTTTCTCTCTCTACCCTGCTATTGAGTATCAATCCTTTTAAAGATTTTTATTTGGCTTTGTTATAGGGCGTCTGGTTGAATTGTGTGACTTTTAGTCATGAAATACCAGTTTACTAAGAGTTAAAGTTGCATATTTCCTAAAGGGCCATGGAGAGACACATGGTGGTCACAAATAGACTGCGACATATTGCTAAAGAAAATTTTTGAAAGAGATTGGTGTAAAGGCTGTTATCAGAATGATATATTACTAAAAAACAAGAAGGGCTGACCACATAGCAAGAGTGCTGATTAGCATCTAAGCTATGCCAAGAGATCTAATAATAAAAATAAGTATTTATATAACATTTTAAGGTTTGCAAAGCACTTTACATGTTTTTATTCAGAAATCTCATGTGGTGTTATTATTCCATTTACAGGTGTGGAAACTGAGGTGTAGGGAATTTGAGATGCTCAGCTTGACACATCTAGTAAGGATCTGCAGACAAATTCCAACTCGGGTCCTCTTGATTTCTCGTTTAGTACTCCAGCTGCTGCTACCAAGCCACCTTTTAGAGGAATGTTTCTGGTATTTTGGGTGAGTGCCCTGAGGAGGATTTATAGCAGGGCATAGGCATGAGTTCCACAGTTTAGAGATCACAGCTAGATTTAGAGCTGAGAGGTCCCTTGAGAGTCATGGAATTCAATACCCTCATTTTACAGGTGAAGAAATTGAAACCCAAAGACATGAAGTGATTTGTCCAAGGTTACCCAGGAAGTAAGTAGCAGAGAGAGAATTTGAACTCAGGTCTTCCATTTTCCATCTTCATCATTTTCTGTTGTATTTTCTTTAAATTGAAGAAAATATAGGTCCATGGAAATGCCAAAGAAATATCTGCAGGATGGGGCTTTCTGTAGGATGGTCCCTTTCCTCTGCCCAACCTGTGTTCTCACTTTTTCTTAGTGCTTCCAATGTACCTTGCATCTGTTTTGTCCTTGGACTCCTTTTATTTCCCTCTTTGTTTCTCATGAGGCTGCAATCTGACTTCTCTGTCATGTCCCCCTTTCTCCTCGAAGATCACTTCAGCCCTGCAGCTCACATCTCTGAAGTACCCTCTGCTTTCCACCTAAGATGGCTTCCCTAAAAACTGCATTTAAGGATGGTGCCCGGACCAACCTTCTCTTCCCTTCATTTCTCCCCTGGCTGCAACATGGATTACTTGGTGATGACCCCACAGGGTACTTTCCCCATTCCTCCCCCTTTTAGATTTCTTTATTTTACGTGTTGTCTTCCCCAGTTAGAATGTAAGCTCCTTGAGAATGGGAGCAATCTTTCTTTTTGCTTGTATTTGATTCCCAGCACTTAATACAATGCTGTTACTGACACAATCCTTGTTGACAGCCTGATTGACACAGATCCACCAATCCCTCAGTGTCTATCACTTCAGTGTGGGCTGATGATCAAAGAAAATCTTAAAAGTATATTCTCAGGGACAGCTAGATAGCATAGTGGATAGATTGCCAGGACTGGAGTGAGGAAGACTCAACCTCCTGAGTTCAGATATGGTTTCAGACTCTAGCTGTGTCACCCTGAGCAAGTCATTTAACCCTGTTTGCTTCAGTTTCCTCATTTGTAAAATGAGCTGGTGATGGAAATGGTAGGCCACTCCAGGATTTTTAATGAGAAAACCCCAAATGGGGTCAGGAAAAATAGGATATGACTGAAAAATGAGTGTGTATATGGGTTTTCAGGGAGGCCAGCTGCTAAGCCCTTTTCAGGGCTGCTCATCCACCTTTGGTGCCACCCAGTCTTACCTGTGGCTCCAAGAAGCTATAACATGTACAGCAGCCATATCCTGTTAAAACCATCTCAGCATTTGGACTAAATTGGGTTAAAGGTAGCCAACAGATCTAAAACCCATGAGGAGTTAGGGAGGTGTCTACTCCAAACATGTGAAGACTTCCTTGCAGAACAGGCAGATGTGAACATTCTGTTTCAATAGGTGGAAGCAGGTGCTGTGGAGTCCTTAGAGTTTAGTCAGACACCAAAGATGCCAAGGTCATCCAATGTATCCAGAAACATCACCAGTCAACTGGACCCTTGTCTTGCCACTGGACCCTGATGACTGGAAGAGTGAGGTTGACAAGTTCCTGCAACTCTGCCTCACTAAAATCCAATTTACACACAAGTCAAAGGGTATCACGCAGTGATGTCATCTTGATCCTTCTCAAGCAAGAAAGACATACAACAACAACTCTAAAACAACAGATCCCATTATTACAACAAATGACTGCTTAAAATAAAGTTTGGTTAATGACTGTCCCTACGGCTACATGGAGTAATCAGTACCTTTCCAAAGAACATCTGTGACGTACATTGGGTAAATGTTTCTGATATATAGAGGAGACAACAACATTTCCACTGGATATAGCTTTCAATTAGTTTATCAGTTTCTCTTTATATGGTTTAATTAACTATGCAATTATGCTTTTTAGGTGCTCCATTTATACTCCTTGAAATTGTTTCCATTGTAATGGCATTTCTAAAAGCTTTGATGAAAAGTGTTATCCGGAGAAAAGAAGACCGAATAGAAATCATTACCCTCTGCATCTCCTCCAAACTGGAGACTAAAAGCAGTTAGATTGGGGGTGGGGGAGGGTTGGAGGATGCAATCGGCAGATAGAGTAGGAAAGCAACCTCTTTACAAAAAGATGTTCAAAACACTCCAGTACAAAACAGGCAATGGCCGGAGATAAAGAGGGCCATTGTGTGCTTAAGTCCAGCTCATCATAAATCTGTCCATGTTCTACAATGTTCAATTAACCTCTGAATCTCATTAAGGAGTCATCATCTTCTCTTTGGCTACATCTTTATTTCAAGACTAGCAATACATCACATATTACTAAACTATACCTCATTTACCCAGTATTATCATGGAATGAGGTATTCTACAAAGCTGAAAAATCAGTTTTGGAATACGTGAAGCTGACACAATTTAGAACTAATTAGGTTTATTTAAATTGGGAAATATTTCTAAAACATGTTATAGACTTCACTGCTTCAAAAAAAGTACACTGAATATAGTTTAACTCATCATAACTCTTTCTCTTAAGATCCTAATCCAGTGCCTCATGGTAGTTTGGTGGTCACAGGATTATAGATTTAGACTTGGAAGAGAATTTAAGGACTATGAAATCCAGCTTTCTCATTTTGCAAATTAGGAAAGTGACACACAGAGAAGTTAAGTGACGTGCCTAGGGTCACAGAGCTAGTAATTGTCTGAGTAGGGATTTGAATCTAGGTGTTCTTGACTCCAAATCCAGTACTCTCTCCATAATACAACACTTCTTCAACAGGACCTTAAAATCTATATGCTAGAGGAGCAAAAGGCTCTATTTGGTCCTAATGAGTTTCAAAAACAGTGTTTAGGCCAAAAAACAGACTTAGTCTAAGAATTAGCTCATATCAATGCAAAGATACAAGAGACTTGGTCACCAGGTGATCATTCTTTTTTTGGTTTTGTTTTGTTTTATTTTATTATTTTTTTGGGAGGCAATTGGGGTTAAATGATTTGTTCAAGGTCACACAGCTAGAACGTGTCCTGAGGCTGGATTTGAATTTAGGTCCTTTTGATTCCAGGCCTGGTACAGGTGATCATTAAAAAAAATAAAGAATTTATTTGAATGGCCATGACAGCCTTTGAAGCAAACATAAATTCAAAATGTGCCCTAAGTTCCTTTTTGCAGTGATAGTATGACTGACAAAGGGACAAACAGCATTAAAAGGCACATTAAGCTTTTAGATCGTCTACAAACATTAATGCAACTGTTGGTACTTTTAATCTGTTCACTCTAGCCAACAGTTGAACTCATTTGAAATTTTTGCTATGATTAGAGTTAGGAGATGTAAAGAAGTTATAGTTAACTCAAAAGCTGGTTTACACATTATCTTTAGAGAGGAGAGGAAAGAAATTAACTCAAGAAATATCTTTTCAGCGGAGATTTGATATGGTAGGAAGAGTATCTCCAAATTTCATCAAACATTCTCTGAAGTGTGGGTAGATCATGCCAGAAAATTTGCTGTGCAGGTGGTCTCTGAGAACCTTGCATTGCCTTCATGCCATGATGTAGCACATGAGTGGGGCTTTAATGCAGACTTGCTTTCTCATCTCTATAAAAATCATTATGAGAATGGCTTACATGTGCATCAAATATATTCACAGTGAAAACAGGTGAAGGGAAGAAGCACATTTTCATGTATACTCTTCTACAGCAGGCATCTTTATGATAAAACAACTAACTGAAAATTATGCAGAATATAAGATCCCACTATTTATTGATATTGACAAGATGTACTGAATTTGGAGTCAAAGGACCTGGGTTCAAATTCTGGCTGTCACTAGCTATGTGACCTTGAACAAAATACATAGATTCCCTGGAACTTGGTTCCTCATCTGTAAAATGGGAGTGGAGATGATTAGATGGTCATTTCCATGATGGTCTTATGATATGATAATAAAGAGTTTAAGCTTGAACACTCTCCTTGGGCAAAAGTTTCTCATCCATGATGGATTTGACTCCAGAGCCTATGTTGTTCAGTGAGTTGGTGACATTAAGCAAGGCTATAAGCAGACTTATGTTTGCCCCAAATATTTACATTCCATGGAGAATATCCTGAACGAAGTCCAAAGAAGAGATGGATTTGTTATTGATTAAAAGTTTCTCCACAAATGCTCCTGTTTGCAGATGCTGTAGGGTGGTGGTGGTGGTGGTGGTGGTGGTGGTGGTGTGTGTGTGTGTGTGTGTGTGTGTGTGTGTGTGTGTGTGTGTAAAAAACTACCTTTGGTCTTTCTGACCTACTCTTTCCCAGTCTAGCAAGCTATCTATATCTTAGCAATGCCCCCCCCCCCCCAATATCCCCTGCCTCTTCTGTGGAACAATAGATAATTAGTGCCTCCCTACCTGCATCTGCATCATCACAGGTAAGAAACTAATCCAATTATACCTGCCAGAGTAGGATCCTAGTCCTCCCACACTCAAAAAACAAAATAGATAAAAACATTACTCAAAGAATGGCAATCCACTGGATAGGTAGTTGATTAGTTTATACATTATGAATAAGAACTGCAAATGGATTAAGAATTGGGTCAGGTATCAATATTGGGCTGCACCATACTTTGGAAAATGTAAAGCTTTCAGTGATCTCAAAATGCTATTAAAAGACTTGTCTCTTTAACGATATTATCTCCCTGATGCCAAGCCAGGGAACACTATTAACTCATAATCACCTCCACCATCAGCAGCAGTATCACACAGCTAACAGTTATAGAGGGCTTCCTATGTGCCAGGGCTGTGCTAAGGGCTTTACAATCACTATCTCATTTGATCCTCGCAACAACCCTGGGAGGTAGGTGCTATTATTTACTGTACAGATGAGGAAACTGACACAGAAAAACCAAAATTAAAAATAAGCCCAAAATAACATGGTATCTCAAAGGCTGGTTTACACATCATCTTTGGAGAGCAGAAGAAAGACATTGACATACTTGACTTCCTTTACAAGAAATATCTTTTCATCGGATATTTGATGTGGTAGGAACAGTATCTCCAAATTTCACCAAACATCCTCTGAAGTTCTGGTAGATTATGCCAAGTAAGTATAAGTAGGTTGCAGTGTGTCACCAACAACAGTTTGTATGTGAGTAGTGGCATAGAAATTGTTATGATGTTATTTATGTCTAGAAATAGACAGTGTACCATAGTGGATAAAGCTTTGGCCACCCGGGTTCCATTACTACTTCTGACATATACTGGCTGCGTGGTCCTTTATAAGTCACAACCTTTCAGCGTCTCCAGGCAATACTCTAATTTACAAAATAGTTGCAAATTTTCAGAGAGAATTTCTTCACCAGCTGCTCCCTATGCAGATAAAATCACAAGTCCAAACCAAATGAATAAATGAATGGTAAGTTCATAATTTACCAAGAATGAGAGATAAGCAGTTGAAATATTGCACTCAAACTCCTAAGATATTTAATGAGCAAGTACATGTCCTCTACCTTATTGGATGTATTCTTCTACAGAGAACTTCTAGGAAAAGTGGGTAACTTGTAGGGTATGAGAAAAATATTGAACCAGTGAAGCCTATGTTAGTAGAAAGAATATTCCCATACTAAAAAAAAAAAAATGTGGCTCCATCAAAGTAAATAGACAGCTAGGTGGCACAGTGGATAGAGTGAAGTCAGAAAGCCTGATCTTCCTGAGTTCACATCTGGCCTCAGACACTTACTAGGTGACCCTGAGCAATTCACTTAACTCTGTTTGCCTCAGTTTCCTCAGTTGTAAAATAAAGTGGAGAAGGAACTGGCAAATCAGTCCAACATCTTTGTCAAGAAAACCTCAAATGGAGTCGTGAAGAGTTTGACATGACTGAAAAATTCCTGAGCAACAGCTACAACAAAGAAAATGATGATGATCCTTATTCTATAGAATACAACAAAGGTCTTTGTCAATTGCTTTGCCTATATTGATAGAACGAATACTCTCACATTTAAAAAAAATATTGTGATCCATTGAAATAATTGGCAATTAGGAAGCACAATGGATATTGGTACAAATTTATACATTCACTATTATGATTCTTCAATTTGGAAAAGACTTCAGAGTTGCTTTAGTATAACTTATAATAACATCATCAAAAACAATAATTAACATTTATGTACACCCTAAGGTTTACAACAGGATTTACATGTTAGAAAATCTTCATCAGGATATTTACCCCCATTTTAAAGGTAAAGAAACTGAGGACTACAGAAATTAAGGGACTTGACCAGGGTCACAAAGCTAGCAAGTATCTAACACAGGATTCAGACTTAGGTTTTCCTGACTCCAAGTCCACCCCTCTATCCACTATACAAGCTACCTGTCTGTTCACAATAGGAATATTCTCTAAGTAGGGTATTATGGTGCTTAGCTATACTCTTAACCCTCAGCATTACAAAATCTACTTCTCTTGAATGTGCCTACAAAATTGGCATTATTTCACATTTCTTTATGCCTTGGTGGAAAAGTAGAAATTATTCTTTTTGGATATATGTAAATCTGGAAACTCTCCATGAGATGAATGAACAAATGGATGAAAAGTCATTTATTTATTACTATTTATTAAGCAAAGAGCACTATGCTATGTATTGGGAGTACAAATGGAATAGTAAGACAGACCTTTTTTCAAGGAGTTGACATTTTGGAAGGAAGTAAATATGTATAAAAGATTTCAGCTCAAAGACAAGATGGAAAAGTACCTCTGGCCTTAAAGTACAATCTCAGTTGTAAAGCAGGTGGCAATGTCTTCTTTAATGCCATTTTTAGTTATATAATCATATCAGTTTTTCATGTTGAACTATATGATAGTATCAAGGAGCTTGGTGACAAGTTCTTTCTGGGGTCTTTAGTACCTATGGATTCAGCACCTGCAGAGACAGCTGCCAGGTGGTATCTCCACAGGGACTGCTTCTCAGAATGATGATCAAGTAGACTATAGTGGAAGCAGGACAAGTGGTGGTGAATAGGGGGAGGTTTTTATTTTCAGGGCTTCCAGGCTTACCAGGATGTTAGGGGAGTTGGTCAGTTGTAACTGGTGATGGTAAGGAAGATGAACCCCTTCTCCACAGTAATTTTCCCATTTGATGATGACTGTAGGGCCTGAGTTGCAAGCAGGGTCAGTGGTCTGGAGGATATTGCCCATCCTAAAGCTTTTGAGTTCACGGTCCCAGGTTATCTCCTTCCAGATCTCAGGGGAGGTAATGGAAAAACTAATGATGTATAAAGACATTCATACACCCATGCACCCATAGTCAAGAGAATACAGCAGAAAGTTAAATGCAGTGCTATGGCTATCAGTTCCCAAAGTCTTTGTACTTTGGAAATATAGAATTTATGCATTGCATTAAAACTTTTTTCTGTCCTTAATCACAGCCTGATACATATTTAGCATAAAATGAAACCCCCAAATTAGGGTTTTCATGACTAATGTGGAAATATGTTTTACATGACTTCATATGAATAATGGATACTGTATTTCTTGCTTTCTCAATGTGTGGGGGAAGGTAGAGAGGGTGAGAATTTGGAACCAAAACTAAAATAAAATTAGTTAAATTTTAAAAAACCCTACATTTTCCATAAAGTCTGCTCCTGAAGAGATATTTTCCCCAAAAAGATGGAACTAATTGTCAAAAGATCTATCTGATGTCACACAGTGGAACATGGAACACCAGCTTTGAAATCTGACTGGAAAAGCAAAGCTTGATGATGAGCCCGCTTTAATAATTATAGTTTATATATTTAATCTCTTTTTATTTTTTCAATTAAACACCTACGTGTATTAGGGAGCTTCAAACAGGAATATGCATACACACATCATTTCAAAGAGGGTTTTAGCTAGTGACAAATTAAATGAAATATAAAATTAACAAATGTAAATAATATTAAGAATCCAAATTAAATATTAAAACCATCCCATATCTCAATGACTCCATTTTATTTCCATAAAGGACCCTGAACTATAAACCATTCTTCCCAGTGCAATCCCCAGCTGTTTGGTGTTTAGCACTGGAATAACATTATCCTAGAGCAGCTGCTGTTATTGTTTGCTGTATTTCTGCCAACTCGTGGAAGCCAGAGATGTTAGTCTTGCGGAGAGGGACAGCGATGATGAAAGCTACAGTTTGACAGATGCTTCCATCAACAACTTTGTTACTCTGATTGACTACATGGTATTTTAGGCAAATTAACCTGTCCAAAAAAATTCTTTATTACTGTGCTTGTGCACAGATGGAAATATGAACTTGACAATTCTGGGTACTAGCTTAGCAATTAACTGAAATGTTTCAATAGACTAATGAACTTTCATTCAAAGCATGCTCTCTGTCAGCAGAAGAGACAGGCTGTTGTTTGAGAAAGTGATATGGAATGTCAAACAGATCTTGACAGCAATGTTACTATGGAATTTGAAATATTAGGATAGCACAGAAAGGAAATCATTTAACACCTTTGTAATCCACAGGGATCTGAGTTAAGCCCTTAATGCCTAAGTCTGTAATCGTGGCTCATTAGAAATTTACTCCCTCTAATTCAAACTAAGTCTAATGGCTAGTCTTCCATTAATATTGCAGTTCCCAACACTGACCTTTGACTAAAGCAAAATCAATGGTGCCATTTAAGAAATTTACTAGAGCAAATGTTAACAATATGATTTTTAAAACAGCACCAGATGCTAACTACTACCTGTGTGCTTAGAGAAAATTACATTTTTAAAATAAGGAATCCCAAGAAAACCTTGTCAACAGAGTAGATGCAATGAGATGCTACCCTCCCTCCCTACTGTTCCCAGGACAAAGTGTAACCAAAATATGTAGAACTTAAAGTTTCTTATGGTGAAAAACTAAATAAAAGGCTTCTGGATGAGGTGGGGGAATAAAGTGAATGGGAAATAGGCAACGCATTTTTTGATAAACCAGAATGGCATTTCTAGGAAACTGTTTAAATTATACATTTGCCTTGGTTAGAACTTTAAAAAAATCAGTATTCCAATAAAAATTGTGTATACATATATGTAAGTATATGTTTATTCATATATGTATATGTGTACATGTATACATACACACATATATATATACATACATACACATACAGCATATTCATTCCATGGGCAACACTTGAAGGAAGCAAATAGGGTACTGAAAGAAGGTTGGCTTTATTCTAAATAACTTATTTAAAATTTCAAATATCATTCATTCATGAATTATGAAACATGTTGGTAAATAATGATTTTCCCCCTCATTTTCTTGTAATCTCTTATATATAATATAGATATTAATTTGATACTTCAAAAGAGTTTCAAATTTTATTAGTAGTGTAGATATAACCTTTACTGAAACAGATCATGACCCAGCTCACGGTAACTGACTTATCCCTCCAAATTCATCATCAGCTTGCCACCCTTATTTCTCTCCTAATTTCACAAAGCCCTCTCTCTTTTTAAATCCACACTTGAAGTCCTTCCACCCTCAGTAAGACTTACAGAACTATATTTTCTGCTGGTCTTCCTTTCAAGAACTTCAGGATGCCTTCATGAAATGATGGAGAGTGGTAGTTGGGCTTGAGGGTGGCCCCAAGGTTTTGAAGGCTGTTCTTACATAACAAAGAGTCAGAAATGTGGGTAGCAAGGAAATACTAAGTTCTTGCCTCCTCAGCTTCATTTTATCTTTATGCTTTTTTTACCCTTTGCTTGTTTACTGATACAAAAAAAAAATTGGAAAGAGGATTTGCAGTGGAGAAACCCAGGATGGGGTGATGAGGTATCAGAGCTTTTGGCAGTGTTGGACAAGTGACTACTACCTGTTAGATGACTGGGTGTGATCTAGACTTGAGAGACTAAAACCGAGAGGCAAAGAGAAGAGAGAGAGAATGAGATCTCTGACAGAGAGGCTGGAAGCTCAGGGACCAGGAAGCTTAGACTAGTACAAAAGACAGATTTGAGCCTGAGGGTACTAGCTATTTAGCTGGAAGTATTTTTCTTTCTGTTCTAAAGAGCTTGGAGCCTTAGGCAAAACCTTCAGTTGGAGATGAGAGACCTGGTGCAGGTGACTCCTTATACCAGGGGCTCTTAACTTGGGGCCTGTGGATAGAATTCATGGGGTCTGTGAATTTGCTTTTTAATATCTTGATAACTGTGCTTTAATATCACTGGTCCCCTTTGTAAGCCTGGGTACTTTATTTTATGTGTTTCAACATATTACTATAGTAAGAGGTCCAAAGGCTTTCCAGACTGCCAAAGGGATCAGAGAACACCAAAAAAGGTTAAGAATCCTTGCATTTATATAAAAAAAGCAGAAGGGTTCTTGTTTTCTTTTTTCTATTTTTTGCCCCTAAGGAAGGTTATGGTTAGTCCTATAGCTGAAACAAATGCTGCTACCTTTTTTTTTTTTAAGATGAGTATCTAGGGGTCAGTCTTCTCAAGAGAAAGACATAGCACCATATTCAAACATTTGAGCTGAAAGCAAAGAAGCTCCCTAGAATCCTGCCCAGTGTGTCTACGCCTAGATGTGTATTTTAAAGGTAAAGTTATCAAAGGGGCCTTACGAGTGCAAGCCGACCCAAGGTACATGCGGCAGCTTCCTCTAAGGGAGCATCCTTGTGAATGTGTGTGTGTGTGTGTGTGTGTGTGTGTGTGTGTGTGTGTGTGTGTTGGGGAGTGGGTGTTTGTGTGCACCTTCAGGTACTATGTGAAGATAATGTTGTGACCCCAGTCCCAAAGCCCATAAGAATAGGACTTTCACCTCATTTTTGGAGATATATGCCCTGCTTTTGTATGAAGGACTGGGCAGAGTTGGCAAGAACAAGAGAAGAAACCTTTTCCATCTTCTTCTAGCTTGTTCTGAGTCTCTTTTGGGCCTGGAAGGTGCTCTGGGAGCTCTGGCTTCTACTTTTGAGGGAAGTTCAAGGAAGTTAATCCCACTTCAGGGTTCTGAGAGGAAAGACTCTAGGAAAGAGGTGGGGAACTTGAGACCTCAAGGATACATGTGGCCCTCTAGGTCCTCCAGTGTGGCTCTTTGACTAAATCCAAACTTCATAAAGGACCATGCTGGAGGACCTAGAATGCTGCAGATTCCCTACCCCTGTTCTAGGAAGACATGATAGAGACTGCCAGATCCTCTCCTGTCTTTCCAGTGTTTTTTGTTTTTTCAGTAACCTGAAGTGGGGTTGACCTTTTTCATTTTCTCCCTAGAAGCTGGAAGTCAGAGGTTCCAGGTTATTTTATGTGTTTCAACATATTACTATATGGTACTAAACTTCAGGTCCTGAAGAGACTCTAAACATGAAGGAAACTTTAAAGCTCTTCTTTCTCCCACGCTCACCAACTCTGTCCTGCCCTCCATCAATCTCCACCAGTAAGAAGAGAATCCTATACCAATGAGCTCTGGTATCGGAGTTACGATAAAAAAATGATAAAATATTAATGAGCCTTCAGAGGCTTATGCTATTAAAAATACGAGCAGCTTAAGGACTGACTGAAAGTCTTCTTGGCCTGCCCTCTCTAGGATTCTATCCCTGAAAGCTATATATTGAATGACAAATTTGAGAAGTTTCATAGATCTTCACTTTGTTTCAGAACAAATCATCAAATCTTACTCCTACACCCACCCCAATCCTACCCATTAAAGGGGTCAAAACCATATTTGGGAACTTGTGTTAAGCCTGATGGAAACGCTGATTTTGCAGGCATTCCTGTCACGTGTGATTCAACTTTATGAAAGTTTCACTCTCTGCAAAGTACATGCTATGCTAACTGTGCACTTCATATCCTTTGCATTTTCTGTAAAAATAAGATCTCCTCAGGGTGAGGAGCTAGCTCTTTTCCATCCCACATCTGTCATCTTGGGCAGAAAATTCCATTCTGTTCAAACAGTGTATACATTTATGACACAGATTGCAAACAGTTTGACATGCTCACAATGAAATATTAAAAGCTAACGTTAGGACTTTGCTACCTCTGAGGACACAGATTAGAGCAGCCCCTAGAATGTCACATCGGATTTGTCTAGAAACATTCCATTTTCAAAACCAAAGCAAGGTATTAGCATGTGATTGACATAACATATGATCCAAGAATAACATGGAATCAATAAAGTCTTCAAAGCATTAGTTTTGTGGTGAATTAATGAAGTTAAAATTGCTGGTAATGACTTCAAACGACGGATTTAGAAAAGAAATAGCAACAATAAAAGCCCAGTTTTACAATATCATACGATTTATTGACCATAAGTCACTCAGCTTGGCAGTAACCTCTGTTTACCTTACAGTGTAGTGTAGGGGAAAGAGGTGTGCGTAGAGTACACAAAGACTGGGGGTTTGATTCCTGCCTCCAAAACACAGCAAATGTGTACCTACAACCAGCCACAGCTTCTCTGAAACTTGGTTGCCTCATCTGTAAAATGGGTACGATATCTATAATAAGTTACCTCACAGAGTTGCTAGGAGGGTCAAATGAAACACAGCACGTAAAGCCCTTTGTTGCCCTTAAAAACACTGTTACTGTCATCATTCTCCCATAAACGTTAATTCCTGCATGTTCTGTAACACGGTAGTGTGCTTAATCAAACACCTACTATGTTCCAGGCACTGTATGAGACCCTGGGGATAGAAATGCAAAGGCTGAAACCATCTCCACTCACAAGAAAGAAAATGAAAGAAGGAAAGGAAAAAGAACAGAGAGGAAAGCAGGGCAAGGAGAATGCAGAAGGGAAATAGAGAATGGAGAAAAAGTGACAAGAGAAGGGAGAAAGGCAAACACAAAAGAACTGATAAACAAGTTCACTTGATGTGAATGAGTTCAGGGGTAGGCATATTAAGGGCCACCAGAAGTTATTTCTGATACTATCAAACAGCAGTATTTCCTGGGGCCCCTAACTTAGGCAGATTGCCAACTTCCTTAAATGTATCTGGAGAAATGGGATACTATCACTTACCTCAGTCTTCTTTAACAAAGCATTTCAGTGTCCCCACTCAATTAGCAAATTGCATCTGTCATATCCCTAAGACCTGAAGGCCAAGAGTTAATCGATTTTCTAACACTTATCTACAACCTTTACCCATAACATTCTCCTACCACAATTTTAATTCTGTTTGCTTGGTAAATGGAGAAACATGAATCACTTATCACATGACAGACTTTAAATTCCAAATTGCTGTAGTAAATTCATGCATTTTCCAACAGTGAAAGCATAATTATAACTCTAATAGCATAAATGGTCTATTTTGTGATAACAGTCCCAATTTGGTGTGAAAATTCAATTGAAGGGCAAGAGACACTGGAGTTGTAGCTCTTTAGAGAGCTGTTCTTTCATAGGGCCATATGCTGTATCATACTCTTATTAGGACCATTCTTTTGTAATTAAATTCAGTAAAAAAGTTAATTATTTCTAGATGTCAATTCAGAGGATCACAGAACTAAAAATCCAAAGGTATTACCCCCTTATTATAGGGGGTATTATAGAAAACAAAACCAAAAATCGGAGGCCCAGAGAAAGCAACTGAAAAACTATGAGAAAGTGTGCCATCAACGACGGAAAGCTGACTTCAAAGGCAGAAAGACCTGGGTATAAGTCCTGCCTCTGACATATAGAGACAAGCCATACTCTGTGAGTCACTTCAACTTTTCAGTGCTCTAGGCAACTCTCTTATGGCAGAAAAATTGCAGGAAAGGTGCTGACCTGAATTAGGTAGAGGGTTTCCTTATATTACCCAGGAGTTCCTTATATTAATGAACTCTCAGGTCCATCCCTGTCCCTCTCCTGAAAAAATAGTGAGTACCCTTTGAAGTGTTGATGACCAGTAAGATCTTAATGTGTTAAGATTCCCACGATAATGGCATTTTAACTTGAAATTCTTTGAGCACACGACAATATAAAGGAATAAATTTATACTTACATCTACTTAGAGGCTTTCACGTAACACCGCAAGTCATCGGGGGAGATATTTTCTTGGGAAATGGAAAGGGAGTTACTAGCACATGTTAAAGCCCATCATTTAGAAGCCTATTTATTTTATCTGTGCTCAAGGACAATCCTAAATTGACACTGGAGAAAAGAAAAACAATCTTTTTGAATGGCACCACCATAGCGATGTTCCTGAAATGTACATTTTTTCAGCCTAAAAAGATGGATGGGCCAGCCAGTTATTTTTTAAAAAAATATTATTCAGATGGCTATTTTAGATGTCTATATGCAAACATGGGTATGATATGACACATTTGTTGCTATTTCACGTCACACATGCATTTCCCCACTTAATTATAGTGCCTTTTGCTCTAATGTTAACACTGAGACTTTCCAGTACTAAACTCTTGAACTCTCATCTTATCTAAGTCTGGTTACCTCACAATTGCTCAAGACTTCTAAGACTGATGGGAAGGATTCCCTAGGTTATATGACTGTGACTTGAATTCTTTTCTATCTTTCTGACTCTTTTTTTAAAAAGTGGACTCAGTAGCAGTGTTTCCTAAAAGCATGCTGAGAGGGTACTACCTTAAACACAGTGAACTTCAAGAGAAATAGAGAGATCATACTTATCATTACCATTTACAAGGGCGGGAAACATCAGAAAGAAGACAAAAATGAATGGGGAATTTAGAGTGGTCATGCCACTAAAAACACATTGGTTGAAGTCATTGGAAATCTTTCAGAAAGAGAGATAAAAGCTAGGCTTTGTTCGCAAACACACTGTGCCTGCAGGCCTTTATCATGTTAGCTAAGAGCTTTCTTTTCAGCTATATACACCTCACCACTTTGCTTAACCTGGAGTTTTTCATGGTTCTGTGCTCCAATTTAACCTATCAACCGTTGATTGTTCCCCTTCCATTGAGGGAAAAGGAATTTAAATGGCCAGGTGTTTTCTGGCTACCCAGATTATGGAGCTCAGCGCTTTTCCTGGCATATGACAACAACTAGGCTTGAACAGAAGTCTTTAAATTACCAGAAGCGATTTTCTTCGCCTTTTTGCCTTGCTTAGATAAGAACATAGAACCATAGATTTACAGCTGAAAGGGAACTTGGAACACTTTGACTCCAATCTCTTAATTTTATAGGTGAGGAGACTAAGGCCCACAGATATTATATGATTTGTGTAAAAAATAATTTAAATTCACTGTCATAGAAAAATAACACCTTCCCGGCTTTTCTCATGACTACTTGGATGTCAAGATTTGGATGGCCCTTTGGCCAAGGAGCAAGTTTGCCCTTGACTCTTTTATTTCATTCATGAAATAATGAATACTTAAGAAGCATTTACAGAGCAAAGTGAGGGAAAGATTGTTGAGGGAGGCAGAAACATAAACATAACAAAGTTCCTAACCTCAAAGAATTTCTGATCTAATAGGGAGATAAAGCGTGTGTGGAGATAAATGGTATATATATCCCATTATAGTTTAGTTTTCATAGCTTTTTGGAGTTTGGCTTCAACCTAATCTTCCAGACCTATTTTATACTATAGTATAGTGTATAGTATATAGTAACTATACACATTGACTTTGTTCAATGGGTAGAGTATAGAACTTGGAGTCAAGAAGACCTGAGTTCAAATTCTGCCTCAAGGACTTACTAGCTGTATGATATAGGCCAAGTCACTTAAATTCTTTCACCCCCAGTTTCCTTATCTGTAAAATAGGGATAATAATAGCACCTACCTCACAAAGTTGAGGACCAAATGGATTGACATATATAAAGTATTTTGTAAACATTAAAGTGCTACTTATATATTCTATCTATCCTCCTCCTCATCATTAATCCTCACATACCTTCCTGGTGTTTTTTTCAACACCCTCCTTACCTTACCTCTTTGCCCTTTCTCATATTGTGTCTTTTGTTGACCTTTCCCTAGCTCCTCTTGTCTAATTCCTACACATCTTGCCTTAAATGACACTGCCTTGGCCTTCCCAAAGGCTTACCTAATCTTCTATGGTCCATTCCCTCAAGTGCACCTCAAGATGACTATGAATCTTTCTGTCTATGATCCTAGGGTCATGCTTATACCTTTGTCTCATATTCTGTGTAGTTGTATATGAAATTATCACCTCTATTATACTATAAGCTCCACTAAAGCTAGACTATGTTTTCAACATGTTTTTTTGCATCCCTCTCAAAGCCTTATGTAATAAACATTTGCAAGAAATACTTCGAAAATTAATATAAGAATGAACTGAACTGTAATATCCTCTAGTCATTCTAAGTCTAGAAATGGAAGGTTTAGACTCCCTTATTTTCATATACACATTTTTTTTTGTAGAAAATGTTAATCTGCTAACTCTCAAATCCTCAACATTAATAATTACAATGTCTTCTGGGAAATTTATAGATGGCTGGGCATAGATTTATATACAGTTTCTAAAGGCACTGAAAAGAATAGAGAGAATACAGAATTAGGAATTATTTTAGAGTCAAAAGTCACAGTATTTTTAGCACAAGAGGTCCCAACTACCCTCCACGCATTAATATCCTTTTCTCTTTAAGAAATATTAATGCTGGAAACTTAAAAGCTAATAAATAAGCAACATAGAGTACTTTGAGTCTAAGTAATTATGAGTTTTTCATCACTGCTTACTTTTAAAAAATCCCTACAAAATATATGAATACATTTTAGATGTATGGAATTTGGCATCAGAGAATGGTAATCTTTAAAGCTCAATCACCTTGCATGTGAAATAAGAGTTTATGCTGAATACTGGAAGCTTTCAGGGAAGGCAGAACTCTTAGTTTTAATACTGAACATTTCACCTAGATGGGCAAAATGAAAGCAGAGGGAAAAGTACACATAAAGTGCTGTCACAGTAAAGGAAGTGAAAAGATGGAAAATACTCAAGTCCAAATGCTCTGAACTCATATCCAATGCATAAGATTAGAGGGATAGATGCTTTTTAAATATTGACCTTCCTTTTTCTCTTAGTCAATAGGAACTTGCGGTGTAGCTTTGATCACCCATAAAACCAGGAGATTTTAAAATTTCTCTTATTTTTGATTTCTACTTGTTTCTTTCTACCCAATTCAGCTTTCCCTGTGGAAGAAGCCCATCCTCATGTAGGATATATATTCTATGTAACAACTGCCTCTCATGGTCAGCCATTTCCACTACCACAGTGACTACACTTCTCCCGAATCAGCCAGCAGCGTATCCAGGAAGATCATATGAGTGCAACAGTTGTGTCAAGGCAAGCACAGGTTTATTCTGAGTTTGGTTTGCTTGTTTATGCCTCAGAGATTCAGCCTAAAAATACCAAATGAAAGAGGTGTAGTCAACACTTCGACCTAACACAAAATTCCTAAGTGCTGTGTTAAAATCTAGATATAGCTCCAAGGCTGCAGGGGAAGTAGAGGTGGAAGGATGGGAAAAAAATGAATAAATTGCATTTTCTTTCATTTATTTTTCTAAACTTGTACAATTAGTGATTTCACTGCTTCTTTTGGTATATAAATATATAGCCTTCTAGAGTTTTAAAAAAATTTTCTTTTAAATTCTATAAAACTGTTATTCTGTACTGCATCTGTAAATCTGTTTGGAGATGGGCGGTTTGTAAAAGTCTATTACTAACACCAACACAAAGGTGATGAAAAGAAATATATGCTCAAGCCTCTGAAAGGATGTTTTTAGAGAAATATTAAGAGGTGAGAATATTTTTACCTTGCACTTGAAGGTTTCCACAGCTGATTGACACATTCAAACAACCTGCCAGGTCAGGTTTGTAATGAGAGGTGAAAATCTGCAAAATTTCGTGATGAGCTGCTCTGAAGGCTTTGAATACAGTAGCTCAGCCCATTTTGCCTAGAAGGCAGCTATGTCTCTAGAAGCCTGCTCCTATTTTTAAAATGCTCAAAAGATTTATTTATTTTTGAAGCACTCAGGAACAACCAAGAAGGGGAAAGGAGAGAGAAAAAAAATCTCTTTATCAGGGGAAAATAACGAGAGAGGGGAGGAAAGTTGAGGAAACCCCACTCCTATATGAGATGATGAATATTGATATTTAAAACTTTATCATCCTGAGAAAACCATGAGCTTCTGACTCTCATTTTTGTTTCTTACTACCATTTTGTTTCATATTTCCTTGTTGTTTCACTTTAAATCGTTATAATGAAGGGGACAAATGTAAAATGAATATTTCTTGGTAATACTTAAGGTCACTTATTTAGGCCACTGGGGAAACTGGATTGAGTTATTGACAAGTCATATCTCATTATAAAAGGCACCAATGAAACTCCCTTATTATGTAAGAAAAAATATATAAAACCAATAAATAAGGTGCTTATTTCAAGTAGCACACAGCGTAATCCAAGCACAATCAAAGGATTTTAACTGACTTTTAATAGGCTTTGTATTTAGTTACGGATACTATATCATAGAAAAAAAATATTGGGAATGCATCCAGAGAAGGGAGACCAAAATTATGAGATAACTAGAAACCATGTTACATGAGGATTCATTGAAGAAAGTGGGAACTCTAGGCATCCTTGAGAAGTTAAGGGAGGCATGATACCTGTCTTTGAGTACTGGAAGGTTAGTCATTTCAAAGAAGGATTAGACTTATTCTACTTGGGAAAATATAGCAGAGGATGGAAGAAGGCAACATAGTCTAGTAAAAAAAAAGGATAGAATTTAGAATTATAAAACCTGTAAGTGAATCCTAACTCTTCTTTTTATCTACCTCTGCTTTCTCTTCTCTGGGATTTCTCAATTGGGGAATGACTGAACAAGCTGTGGTATATGATTGTGATGGAATACTACAGTGCTATAAGAAATGAGTTTGATGATCTTAGAAAAACAGGGATGGACATACATGAAATAATGAAGAGCAAAATAAGCAGAACCAAGAGAATGCTTTATATAGAAACAGCAATATTGTTTTAAGAACAACTCTGAGTGACTAAGTCATTTTGACTATTATAAACACCCAAATTGACTACAAGGACCTATGATATCTGCATCCAGGGAAAAAAACTGGTAATTAGAAATATATAAAGAATGATTTTACATATATATAATATGTATACATACACATGTACACATATATGTATGTATGAGTGTGTGTGTATGTGTGTGTGTATAGTTTATATCTAATTGTAGCCATCCGTAGGGTGAGGGGGAGAGGGAAGAAAAAAAGAAATTTACATGATAACTTTATTATATATCTAAAATCAATAAAAAGTTATACATAATAAATTTGCATTTTCATGTGCAATCCTTTTAAAAATTTTGCTATGTTATAGAAATGCTTGTATTTTTCTATATGTTAATATTAACAATAGTAAACTTCTCTGGCCTGGTTTCTTCATCTATAAAGCTGGAGTGGGTGGAGATGGCTGTACTAGATGATCTTAGAAGTTTCCTCAGGTTCCAAAAGTGTGATCCTAAATGATGCAGAGAAGCAGTTATAATTAAATATAAGGAAAAAATTGCCTAAAAGTTAGAACTAGCCAAAATTAGGAAAGGCTGGCTTAGGAGGTGATGAATTCTCTATTACAGATAAGCAAATATTGGATGGTCATTTATTAAGGATGTTAAAGAAAGTATTATTATTTAGATATGGGCTGGACTAGGTGTCCATTGAAGTTCCTTTCAGCTCTAAGATTCTGTATATGATTCTCCTTATGTCAATCTTCCCTACACAGGGCAAAGTTCCTCATGTCCTCCTGGGGTTTCATCAAGATTTAGGGCAGGTTCACTGCAAAGCTTTTGACAGTTTCTATATTTAATTGGAAAAACTGTAGTTCAAGATTTGAAATTTTCACCAAAAATAATCATCAGAATTAAATGAAATCTGTGGTCTCTGAAGGGAAGTACATCTGCACAGGCATTTGTGATTCTGAGGTAGGTCATGTGATTTATCTAAATACTGATAGTTCACATGAAAGTTTTTAGGTTAAAGGGAAAATGTAAAGATAATACAGGGGATGTCCAACGCATAAGATGTACAGTCTAAATAACTAGAATAGTTTTCATATTATCGTACTAGCATGTTCAGCGAATGCTACTTGTCAGGGGACCCTTAGTCTCTGACATAGATAGATAAACTCTTAAAGGGGGGAAAGCTTTTAGAATATTGATGTAGTTCTTACTTTGTTTGGAAGAGGATCAATGATATCATGGGGTGATGTCTTGACTTGTGCATGAAGTGGATTTAGTGAGGCAGAACTGCACAGTGGTCAGCCTCATTCTCTCTTGAGAGTCACTGAAGTCCAGTGGCAAAATAAAGGTCAAAATGACAGGCAATGGCCTGGGATGCAGTGGATGACCTTGGCATCTTCAATGTCTGACTGAACCCTGAGTACCTGCTTAAGTCACTTTCACTGTTGGAACAAATTGTTCTCATTCATCCATTCCAATGTGGGGAAGTCTTCATGTGCTTATGGTTCGACAACCCCCTAATTCTGGTACATTTGAGGTCTTCAACTTGGTTTAGCCTGTCTATTGAGAGAGTTTTATAGGGGTTTGGCTGCTGCCCATGTTATACCTTCTTGGAGTGATAGGTGAGAGCAAGGTAGAAGGTGGACACTAAAGGTGGATGAGTATCTTTGAAAAGGGTCCAGCAAGTCCTCACATCAGAGGTGGTAATCTACCCTTTATACCACAGACATTCCTTTTAGAATGTACTAACAGGGAGGCAGCTTTTGCTGACTCCATAGCATGGATTAATCTCTTGGTGTTGCTAGCATGAATCTGGGCATCAAGGAGGTTTTAACAACACAACCATCACATGTAAGACCTACTTAAGTTATATAAATGATACATATGTATTTGTCTTTCTTCCATGAGGGTATGACTCTTAGGAGAGCACAACACTTACACACCTCACCCCAACACACAGCAGTATTGATGTATACACAAGCATAAGGGAAGAGATTTGTGACATTCCACCTAACTTCTGTAACTCACTCCTTTGTCTGTATAACTGTGTATGTGCCATAAAGAGCTTGTTTCGCATATATTACATATGTTGCTGTACTTTTCCCACTGGGATACAGTGGCAGCAGAGACTTGGGTGAGGAAGGATATTCCAGAGCACTCTTTTGTCACACTTGACCATATTTGTTCCTTTGTGTCTCTGCTGTTCCACTATTGCTATTCCTACTATGCTAACACTATTGGGGAAAAAACCCAAAAAACTTATTTTTAAAAAAGTTATTCTTAGTTTTAGAATGCATGATAAGCATTTATTTTTAATATCACTAGCAGATTAACCTTTTTAATGATTTATTTGTGCTAATGTAAGGTTGCATGTGCAGTCCCTGATTACATGGTAACTAAAGGTAAGGGAAGAAGCCCAGAATTATAAAAGAAGAAACTAGCCTGGAATCAAAATGTAATGAAGATCATCTGTAAAGTGGATTGAGAATAGATTCAAGTTCTATTTGCAAAGCAAATGAAACAGTACTATGGGATCCAGGACCTCAGAGAGGGGTAAGTATTGATGCTGGTGACTGCACAATGAGTGTTGCAGAGCAGCCAGAATCACTTTCTGTCATGGCTTAGCTGGCTAACACGATAGAGTGGACAGCTGGCCTATTGATCCATGGAGTAGATCGATTACACTATCACCCCACTTGGTTGAATTCATGTCAGGTTCACTGGCAAATATCTCTTGGCAACATCAAATAATGACTCCCGCCTCCAGTCAAGCATCAGAGACATAGATAGATATACAGAGTAATAATGAATTTGGGGTTCTACTTAAACCATTAGGTGGATAGGATGTTACTGAATATTTAGATCATAGGAATTAGGGAGGAAGGAAAAGGAGAAATAAACAAGAAAATGTTAAAGACAGGGCAGTAGGAAGAAAAAGAAAGGGAATGGGAGAGAAAGAGAAAAAATCACATTGGATTGTGTTCACAATGAATTGTGTTCTTTGCTGTGCTAAAAATTCCTAAATGACAAAGCATCCTTTTGCAGAATAAGTACATTTTGAACAAAAGAAGGAAATGTCAGCAGACAACTCAGAATGTTAGAAAACCAACAAAGTCATCTGCGCTGGACACAAGATAGTTGAGATCTTTTGGATGGCTCCTGGGTGGGGGTCAAGTGTAGGTCAGGCTGCCTCTCTGGTTCTAAGTTTTAGGGATCCCAGGATTACCCCTGCTTCTGTGTTCACCTCAGTTCCATTTGGAGAAATGGGAACTTTGGCCTAGGATTCTTCAGCAGCTCTGTATTGTGAAACCTCACTTTAGATTGAGACTATTAATTGGCGTTTTTCTTTTGTTCTAAAAATGACAGCTGTAACTTCCATAAAAGTTCAGTTTGACTGAAACCATTTGGTAAATTTATTGTGAGCTTTTTCAAAACAAGATTAAGGTACATCCTTGCCAACCTGTTTATTGCTCAAAATAAATTACCCTTCACACAGAAATTAAAATATACTGGTTGGATCAGGTAACAAAAATGCATTAAGATTTATAATTGGCACAAAACTAAAATGAATCATTATAATAATCAAAGGAAAAAGAAGAGAAAAAAGTGCCCCATGGAGCCTACAATTTAATTGATTATTGAGAACAAATGTGTAGAAAAGGCAATCCTCAAAAAAGCAAAACAATAGAATGTTTAACTCATAAGGGAGATGCAGAATGCAAGAGGAAGGGAAGAGAAGAGAGGAAGGAGAGATTAACAGAGACAAATATCAATACCCTGGAACACATAGAGAGAAGCAAGGACAGAAAGAAAGACAAAGATTTAAATAATACAGAATATTATGGCAGAAGGGATTCATTCACTCATATGTAAGAAAGAAGGAAAGAAAGAAAGAAGAAAAGAAAGAATGGAAGAAAGGAAGGAAGGAAGGAAGGAAGGAAGGAAGGAAGGAAGGAAGGAAGGAAGGAAGGAAGGAAGGAAGGAAGGAAAATAGAAGGAAAAAGTGATCTGAATGAAGTCACATACAGAGAACATGTTCTGGAGAAGATAAACTTTCATCTGTAAACTGAAGGAAATAGTTCAGGTGAAAAGACAGTCAAGTGTGAAAACCCAGAGACAAGGACTGGTATAGTACATGCAAGTAACCATGTTGGAGGTGGGGATAAACAGTTGGTGAAGGGTCTCAAAAGTCATGCCAAAGTAGCAGAGAATCACAAGAAATCAGCATGGTGCTTTAAGGAGAATTACTCTGGTGCCAGCTGAATGGGGTGGCATATATTGAGAAGAAATGGAAGTCCAGAAGGTCAAACTAGAAGGCTGTTGAAATGTTTAGTGTCTGAAATAAGCAGGGCCTGAACTGGGAGGTAGCTATGGAAACAAAAAGGAAGGGTCAGATCCAAGAGACATTATTAGGAAAAGCAACTGTCAGGACCTGAGGATGGATTGGATGTGGGAGGTCAAGGAGAGAAAGGTGTCAAGAAGAACTCCATGGTTATAATACTGGAAGAGTGGTTGTGCCACACACTGATGGTGATGAGGCAAATTGGAAGCAATTTTTTACTGGAATTGAAGAAAATGCATTCAGTTGGTCACATGTAAAATTTTAGGTGGTCCAGATTAGTGGAGATACAATACCAAAGAATGGAGGAAAGAGGTCAGGGCTGGTAACTTTGGACAAATCAATGAACATCTCTGGAATTCAGTTTCCTCATTTATAAATTGAGAGGGATAGAACAAAGGATCTTTAAGGAGTCGTCCAGCTTTAATCTTAGGATTCTAAGCAGATTTTTGAGGTACTTGGATCTAAAGAGTGAAATCCTAAGTAAATTCATTTGCTAAGGGTGTGATGATAGAAGATGAAGAATAGAAGGTGCAGGACTGAATGGCATGGGCAGGTAGGATGAAATAGGTGGGGAAAAGAGGAGCCACTGAAGGTACCAGGAAAGAATGATCATGGATTTAAAAAAATTAAGAAATTCACCCATGAGAGTGAAGTATGTTTTGTTTTTAAAGAGACAGTATGGTGAATGTCAGCAAGATTGAAGGAATGAACATATTTTTGTCTATTCATAAATTGGCATAATAGGTATTGTGTTAAATTAGTTTTTAAATGTAACCAAACAAAAAGTAGGTAACAATTATCAGTTGGCCCCCAAATCAACCCCCTCAAATCTTTTTATTGATCATGCCACACTTCAAAAAATTTAGTTACTTCACAGATTAATCTGATTATAGCATCAACAATTATCTTAATATCTTCCGTATTGTTTACTGTAATTTTTAGTTTTATAATTCTTTCAAAAAATCCTACCTGAGAAAAATATTAAAACTAAACTATGACTAGGAAACAGTGCATTTTGAAGAAGTCACTATCATTCTTTTATGTAATACAAGTAGCATTGGTGATCAGCTTTTCCTCCTCTTTTCTTCTAGACAGGTCATGATAGTAAATACTATTATATGAATTATTGCTTTTGTGCCATCAAAGCCAACAAAATGTGATAAAAATGGAAACATTCAATTGCAAAATGCATTCCCCTCTATCTCTTCACACTGGAACACAGCTCTAGAGACCCCTAGATGAGGGTAAATTTGAATCCTCCTGGTCTTAAGTGGGGTCTGACTTACCTACAAAACATGGATATAAGGTTTGGCAGGTGAATTTAGCATCTACATGGAGAGGGCAGATTTAAGCAGTGACAATATTAAAACAACATTGTAAAGGGTAACAGACCAAGAAATTGACAAATGACCATCTCCTGCTTTATTCATTTTCTGCCTGTCCTCAAATATTGCATAACAGAACTTTGCTCCAGTTTTGTACAGACCAGTTGGAAAAGAAAAAAATTCTGAAAGTTTTTGTGGTCTTGAAGGGAATTAAGGGGAAAAACATCTGGAAACATTGGGAGGCTAATTTAGAGACTATATGATCCTAATGATGTCCCTTTCCTCTCACATTTCCCTTCAAATTAGGTCACGGAAGTAATTTGAAAAGAGTCAAATTCAAAAATTCATTTTCTTTCCATTCAACAGTTTCGGGTGTGCATGCCACAAAAAATAGCAACAAATGCTAGGAAAAAGATGTGGTAGCAGAGCTTGAATGAAAGATTAGCTGAAATATAGATTTATATTTCCACTTCTCTTTCCATTTCCATTGGAGCCAGCTCTGTTCTGGCCTTTATAACCTTTTTCCTGGTTGAGAACAGCCTCCAAAGTGCTCCTGCCCCTCTATGATCTATGCGATACATAGCTGAAAGAATGAGTTATCTTTGTAAATCGTATGTCTGACCATTTCATTCTGCTGAAAACAAAACAAAACAACAAACTTCACTGGCTCCCCACTGCCTGTGATATGAAATCCAAAATGCTTACACTGTCATCCAAGGTTCCACTCAATCTGGCTCTAATCTACCTTTGCAGTCTCATTTCACATCTTCTTTACACTCTCTATGTTTCAGTCAAAATTGGCTGTACTCCGTTCATTGACTTCATTCTGCTCTCTCTGCCTCCATGCATAGCATACTCCATGCTTGGAAAGAACTCTGAACATGCCTGTTTGATGACATCTTTCCTTTGCTTCAAGGTCTTCAAGGCTCCACTGTAATCACCTTTTCCATGAAGTATTCTTTGACTCTGAACCCTCCGGCTATAAGTGTTCCCTTCCTTTGACTTCTCATTCCTATCTCTTTGACCTTTTCTCTTCACTTATCATAATCTAACTTGTATTATAAGTTATGTGAGTACATTTTTTTATTATTAGATTGGAACTTCTTGAGAGCAGGGATTACGTTGCTTCCTGTCTGTCTTTAATGCATGGTCCATTGCTATACACATATTAGGTGTCCCAAGTACACATTTATTGAATTTAAATAGACAATTTAAGGCACTGTGGTAGTTTTACAAAACATTTGAATGGTTTTGTCAAAAGACAATGCAATGAACCCAGATCATATATTATCTACTACTACCAACTTAAATTTCCTGTAGATAGTTTTCCTTTTAAAATAACAGCCAATAAGGATGAAAGATCCAGAGTCCATGTCCAAACTTCGACATGATCCCAGGTGCTAGGCATTCTGCTATCTCCTACGGATGCTAAAATTTGATGGGGTGTGTCAAAAGAAGTGCCTTTGCCTGGGAGGCAAGAGAACTGGGTGATACACCACACCACTCAATCACTTTGATCCTTTAACTGTAAGATAGCCGAAAGAGCATTGCATTTGGAAGCAGAGGACCCAGCCTTGAATTTTTGGCCTACTATTTGCAAGCTATGTGACCTTGGGCAAGTTGCTTAATCTCCCTGTACCTCTGTTTCCTTACTTGTAAAATAGGGATAAATAATATTTGCACTAATTTTCTCATAGGATAGTTGTAAGGTGCTTTGCATACCTTAAATAAATAATAACATATATTTTATTAACAATAATCATCACCTCTCTGAGATTATTTTTTTAATCTATAAAGTTGACATCCCAATACTTTTCACCATTCACCAACAACCTCATAGTTATACTGTGGGCAAAAATTTGTAAAGTGTTTGTTTATACATAGATGCCATACAGATGTTAGCTGTTTTTGTGAGAAGTCCTCTCTATAATTTAGAAACATCATTTTTCCTTACTTATTAATGTGATATTATGAATTTTACCACAGCAACATTTTATTGAAAGCTTGATTTGCTGAAGCTTCCAAAGCCAATGAATGCTCACATATTTGGAACTGGTAAGGGCTTTATAGATCATTGAGTTATAGGACCATAAATCAGTTAACAAGCTTTTACTAAGCACTTACTATATGGCAAGCACTCTGCTAAGCACTGGAGGTACAAAGAATATCAACAATATGATCCCTGCCCTCAAGGTGTTCATATTCTAAAGTGGGAGACAACATTCAAAAAAAAATATACAGTGCAAACAGTAGCTAATCCTAAAGGGAAAATGCTAGCAGTAGGGAGAACCAGGAGAGGATTTTTGTAGAAGTTGGGATTTGAACTGTCTTGAAGGAAACAGTTTGGAGAAAATTTATAATCCAACCTTCTCATTCAGAGAAATTAAGTAACTTCTTTAAGGTCATATGAGTAATATTGCAGAGCCAGGGTCTGGTCTGAGGTTTTCTCTCCTGTTATACCCCTTTCCATTCTACCACATTGCCTTCAAGTGTGACTGTTCTATCATCCTTTTTTGTGATGTTTCTTAGTGGTTAGAAGTTTGGGTATCTGATTATTCAGCTATTACCAAGGCTGGCAAAGAACATCAAATGATCAAATGTTAGCAAAAGTCTGGTTCCATTAAAAAAGCACTTAATAAGTACCTACTATGTGCCAGGGTATATACCTGGAAGTAGGGATATGAAGATAAAATGAAAATCAGCTCCTTCAAAGAGCTTATGTTCCACTCTCAGGAAGATATAACACACAAAGAGGTAGATGTAGAGATGTGTTTTTTAGGAAAAGAGAGTAGTAACAGAGAAAATAAGGAAAGCCCTATTAAATATCAAATATATATATACATATATGTATATATATAATTTCCTTTTTCCATAAAGTAATATCAATTCCGTAAGTTGTAGCAGAATTAATTTTATTATAAGAATTAACTAATTTTATTAAAAATGCCCAGACAGTGCATAAAAATGTCTCAATTCTAAGGGCCTCATGTGGTTAAAAAGGTTCAGGAAGAGTCAGACTTGAAGGGTGAGGGAAAACAAAAATGATTTTTAAAATAGAAAATGTTAACAATTTCTAAATAATATCAAATTGGAGACAAGATCTCCTTGTACTTCTGACCATAGGGCTCTATGTCACCTTTGCAACTCCATGACATCCATCAAAAGCCCAAGCTGCTTTAATACCAAGGCCTTTTCTCCCTTGTGCTTCATGGCAGGGAAAGGGGGGAGGAGTCATTACTTCCAATAACAGTAACTAACGCTCATCATTTGCTGTCATGACTGACATCTCCCCATGAGTGTGGAATTGCATTATATGGAGAATTAAAAACGGACTCTAAAAGGGCCTATTTTTCTATACTGCTATCACCCAAATTCTTAGCCCTCAAATACTCAGATATTCAGCTAACACCTAGCAGTACATGTGAAATTATGAAGGAAAAATCTCCAAAGAGTACTTCTATACATCTGCAAACAGAGGCTGAATGTCAGTTAACCAGTGTTTGGACACTTTGTTAGGGTCAACCATTTTATTCCCCTTTCAGACAATTTGCTCTGCCCTCTATCCCTGCTTAGAGTCCAAACTGCATGAATATGTTTCTGTCCAGACTTTCTTAAGCTTTCCTCTCAAGTTTATTTCCATTTCTCCTGAAGTTATGCCCATAGCAACATCCACTGGTAGCATCATCATTAGACCATTACTGCAAGCTGCTGTATTAAGCAGTTAGCCCATTTCTCAAGTAGCTTGTTCAGGGTATATTGAGTACAATGTTAAAATACATCCATGCTTCCAACCACAGGCTATTATCTTCTGGAGGTGGATGTGATTGCATTTGTATGTATGCATGCTGCTGCTGTGCACACACACGTGTGTGTGTGTGTGTGTGTGTATGTGTATGTGTGTGTGTGCAGGGCAAATCTGAGTGAATGGAAACCAATTACCAAACAAAGAGATTACTCAAAAGCATGTTCGATTCTAGCTTCCATATGTTCATTTTACAGTTAAAGAGCTAGGAGACTATTTTTAAAATAAGTGAACTGCTGAAAATACCCCAAAAGTAAATCTTAACACTCTTAGTTGGCCTGATGCCTATGAAAATGTCACAGAGAAGGAATGCAAAAGCCTCCCCTGAAATGCAGAATATCTTTCTCTGTTCCTGGTCTCATGTTCTCAGTGCAATTATTTAAACCACATCCTGGTATCAATAACTCATCGGAGATCAGCGTCAACGTCCAAGAAGGCTCGTTATATGCAGAGGGAGGCACTGAAGCATTCACCGAGCAAACACGATAATTAAGTTTGCATCTCATCTACTATCTAAGCCTTCCATCTATACTTTTCAAAAGGCAACTCTCTCAACAATTTTTCCTTTAGGGTTTAAAAATATAATATTCTTGGCCACAGCCCCAATGGTTAATTGGGAGAGAAAAAAAGATAGAAGCGCATCTGGCTTAGCATTACTTCCATGAAGACATTTTATATGTGTGCATATATATGTGTGTGTATACACATGTGTATATATACATATATACACACACGTGTGTGTGTCTAGTTACTTTAAAATTGGTGGGGGTATTGAAGGGTGTATTATTGGCTTAAAGTTGATCATTTTGAGGGATACATTATGGAGAAAAACAGAGGCTGAAAAATCTGATTTTTAAAAAATATTTGCATCACTACAGTGGCTACTTTACAAAAACCTCACACTCTCAGTTTACCCAATGCAAGCTTTAATTCCATGCATCACTGTGATGCAATACCAGGTTAGTAAAATACCCAGCCAAGCAGCAGCCAGGCTACACTGTATTGCAATGCTGTGTACACAGTAGGAATTTACTGATAGACAAAGATATTTCTAGTCCCAAAGTAGAATGGCAAGAAACTCACAGTGCTGCATTATACTGGCATCATGGCTCACTGGAAAGACCCCCACACTTGGAGTAACTAAACCTGCATTTGGCCCCAGCTGTGCCACTAGCTAGGTATGTGGTCTCAGGCAACTCAAAGTCACTTCTCTAGTCTAAGCTTTATTTCCTTGTTTGGAAAGTGAGTGGGTTGAACTAGATGGTCCCTAAGATCCCTTTTTTAAACTCAAACATTTTATGACCTATGAGATACAGATTCTTAATAATCTTCTAACACACACACATACACACACGCACACACACACGCACACACACGCAAACACACACATGCACACACACAAACACACACACGCACACACAAACACACGCACACACACACGCAAACACACACACACACGCACACACACACGCACACACACGCACACTCACTCACTCTCTTTCCTCTGGTGGTTTGAAGAATGAAATCAACCAGGAAAGGTATAATGGGGTGGATTATTTTCATTGTTGCTTCTTACATCTTTTCAGTATGGACATTTTTCTAGAAGAAAATTAAAAACTGGCATTTAAAGCTCTCCACACACAATTTTGTCGCTACCTACATTTCTAGATTTATTCCAGATTAGTCCTTGTCACCCACTCTACTCTGATTAAGCTGACTAGTAGCTGTTTTCTGATTCTAGTTTCTTATTAACAACAGCCTCTTTGGCTTCATACTTTTCCATGTTCAGAGTTCCTTTCTCATCTTCCTTTCTTAGGATTACCAGTTTTCTTCAAGGCTACTTTTAGGTGCTATTTCTCCTAAGTAGACTTTTCTGATCTTCCTAGTTCTTAGTGTTATCTTTCTCTAATTATCTTATATTTACTCATCTTTATATATGCTACCTCTCCTTAGTGGATATGTTTGAGGGCAACTCTGTTCCATTTCAGTCTCCACATATATCAAAGAAGCAAACATTTATTGAGGACATCCCATGTGCCCAGCACTGTTAGGCTTAGACTGTTCAATGCTTTTTATATAGCAGATGCTTGAACTGAATCTGCTGGGTATTAAGTCTGGGTTGAATATTATCTAAAAAGCAAGGGATTCTTAACTTAGAGCCTATGAACTAAAAAAAAATAACTTTATAATTATATTTTTAAAAAAAAATACTTCATTTGTATTTTATTTTATGTATTTTAAAACATTACTCTAAAAAGGGGACTTCACCAGCCTGCCAAAGGGGTCCATGGTGAAAGAAATATTAAGAATTCCTTATCTAGAATGTGTCTAGTTCTGAGGACACAGACTGGTTAAAATTTCTAAGAGGTAGAGTACTATTTTAGAAGTTTATAACAATCCACTCTCTACTCCATGGGGAGGAAAACTAGGCTGATTAGGTGTCATCCTGCTTAGTAGATAGAAAACATAATTGAAATGCAGCAAATGAAAAACTTTTGTGATAAAACTTGAAGCCTTAATGTGTCAGGGATGCTGTTTGTAGCGTCCATGGTAACAAGTTTTCCACTCTAACCCAAGAGAATTAAATTTAAATGCAAGCTTAAGCTAAAGAGTCTGCTTTAGGTCTGCTGTTATTAACTCTGTTTAATCAGAAATTTTTTTCTTCCTTTAAACTAGCAAAGAATGTTGTGTGGGACCAGAAGCATAAAGTTAATGACATTTTCACCTTTCAAGAGGGAATGAATATTCCAGGAAATGAGACTCATACACAGATGCTTTCCTCTATGCATTTCTCACCAGTACCTCATCAGTAGTCATGGCGGCAACTGGGATGAATTAAGGAAGCAGAAAAATCTTCTGCTTTTCTCTATTATCATTGTCTTCCTTGTCTCATTTATTTCAACTGAATTTTCATTGCAGCCACATGTTGAATTGTACATTTTAATCTCAAGACAATGAAATAAAGTATTGTCTTGCCATTATGGGTGTTGATAGATACTTAGATTTATGGATCTGAGATCATATTCTCAGGCCAAGGAAAGCTACTGAATCATCTAACCTCCTTTAGGTAAAGTGATATTTGGACTTATATGCAATGTTTTTTGTTTGTCTTAATTTCACTGGGGGCAAGGAAGTCTTTGGTGTGGAAACTGCCTTTACTGATGCTGATTTGCCCCTCCTCTACAATTTAGTTTTCAACAGCTACCTGGGGCACTGAGAAGAGGTTGGTTACCTCTTCATCAAAGCTTCATGATCATACAGCAGGTTCGTTAGTTTGGTAGAAGTGGGTAAAGTCCTGGGTCTAAAATCAGGAAGATCTGAGTTCAAATCCGATCTCAGACAGCAGCTGTGTGACCTTGGACAAGTCACTCAACCTGTTTGTCTCAGTTTCCTCAACTATAAAAATAAAGATAATAATATGATCTACCTTGTAGTGCTGTTGTAAGGATCAAATGAGATAATATTTGTAAAATATTTACAACAATGCCTGTTACACAGTAGGTGCTATAATAATACTTATTCCCTTTCCTTTCTTCCTCACTATTCCTGCATCTTTTACGTACAATATTCATGCAAAGTTAGCATTGACTGGAATGCAATTGCTTCATTTGGATGAAGGCTACCTCTTCAAACTGAGAGCCTATCACCCATGATTGCATGTAAAATGAATTTCTGTTCTACACTCATGAAAATAAAAAAAAAGATAAAGATAGGTATAGCTACAGTAATTAATCTCTTATTCTCTTTTTCCATAAAATCTTCCCCATCAACTGGGTGATAGGTAGCCTTAATGGGGTCCAGTAACAGCTGTTAAGTAACCATACAACAATACTAGTTAGTTCAGAACATCTTTGGACCATCTGGACTAAAAATTCCTCATCTTGCCAAATTTTGTTCTTAAAAATATTCAGGGCATTAAACCATTTGGGAGAAATGTCTTTGGATGTTCAGACAGTCTGTACAAATAGAAAGCATACTTAAATTATAATAAATCCTTCACATTTTCCCCAGTCATTAAAATAGTGTACCTGTCACTTCAATTCAGGAGATGGGAGCATCTCTCCACTAAGGTAGATGCTATCCTGAGTGGCTTGACTTCTTTTTCTTTCCCTCTCTCTTTTCTTTTCTTTCTTTTTCTTTTTTAAAGCAAGAACTGCACTATTGAAATGATTGTTCCGGCATTGCATTTGATGTAATAGAAGCCAGGCAGGCTTTTTGCTTCTACAAGGAGCAAGGGAAAGGGAAGAAATCTTTGCTGTAAGCATCATTTTAAAAGAATGAGATGGAAGCAGAGCTTTTCATGAAGAAGGGCTTCCATGGTTTCAGTATGAAGTAGAATAGATTAAGAGATGCCACGTATACAGAGAGACTTTTAGAGACCTCCATACTTCTGTGCTTTTTATTAAAAAAGAACTTGAAGAGTAGAGGAGCAGCATGGTAAAGTGGAAAGAAATCTGGATTTGATGTTGGGAGACTTGGGTTTGTTTGTATCCTGGCTTCCTAGCCATGAGACCTTGGATAAATCCCCTGTCTATCTCTGCACTTCAATGTCCTCATCTCTATAATGGGGGTGGAGGAGTGAAAAAACCTTGATAAGTTCTTACATATTATAATCCTTTCATCCTAGGACCCTCTTGCCTCCTACTCATTATCCAGCTATATAGGTCAAACTGTGGTCTACATTAGCAATAAAAATGAACTGCTCTTTTAAAATCCATTTAGAATGCTATGTATAGTATTTGCATGCTCACCACCATTCTCAACCTAAGTTTATGAATTATTTTTTGATAATTATATTACAATATAATTGGACTTTTACCATTCCATGCATTTTGTTATGTTTTAAAAATATTTTTCTGAGAACAGGTATACAAATTTCCCCAAGCTCCCAAAAGGGTCCAGGGAACAACAAAGATAAAGAATCCATGGTCTGTAGAATGCTTCTTCCCTAAGGACCTAATAAAAACCCAATGCCTATTGTCTACTTAGAACACGTTGTTTTTCATGCTTCAACTCCTTCTGAGCACTGGTTGTAATGGGCAGTGCACCCGTGGTGGGTTCCTGGCTCTCCCTCCTTGGAATCCCTAGTTTCCTTCAGGATTCACCTCAAGTGCCAACAACTTCAAGAAAACTTACCCAATTTCTTCAGCTTTTGTTTCCTTTGTCCTATTGTATCCATTTTATTTTGTGTTTTCTGTCTCCATCATCTAATAGAACATGAGCTCTTTGAAGGCCAGAACTATTTCATCTTCGTCTTGTATCTCCAGCATCTAGTATGGTGAAGGCATTCAGAAGGCCTTTAATAAGTGCTTGTTCATTGACTGATTTATCTTATGCCCCTTATGTAGAGAGTATAGGGCAAAGATAGAGTGCTATGGAACACAGTCGGAAAACTGGGACTTTTTCTCATTGCCAACCTCTAGAAATTGACAAAATTAAGAGAAATTAGAGACATGCCCTTTCTCCTTTGTTGCACAGGAAGGTAATCTCATGTCTCAAAGAAGTACTTCATCAACTACCCCACTCATGCATCGTTTTCCTGATCTTTCCCTCTGCCTCTTGTGACACTTGCCAGAAGCCTCTGTTTTCAAACACAGTGTTACCTCTTCAAAGCCTAAGGGCATACTCTGAATCACAGGCACTACCCGCATCATCTTATCCTCCTACTTGATCCCACAGTAGAGTCATAACATTGAACTTGTGACATGGCAATTATTGTTGATGGTAAGAGACTGAAGTCAGTAATCATGCTTTTCACTTACAGGCTTCCACTCCAAGATCTCAAAAGGCTTTGCAATGTTAATTGAGCAACAGAACATGACTTTCAGACATGATCAAGTCCGAGGATGACAAGCAGGGAAGTAAGAAGAGAAATGCTCTGAGAATAGAAATCTTTGATATGATAACATGGTACAGTTGCAGGAGAAGTAGGTTAAAAGCCAGGACACCTGAGTTGAGCCCTGAATTTCCCACTAAATTTCTATGTGACTGTGAGAGTCACTTTTTTCCTCTCTGGGATTCAGTTTCCTTATCTATATACAAGGACAGTAGTTGTATTAAATTTCTGATATCCCTTCCAGCTCTGATATTCTGTAATGACAAGTGTGTCAGGGGACACAAAAAACTATTTCTTATATAGGAAAACATACAAGAAAAAAAGGAGGAGAAACAAACTCAGAAGTTCTATTAAAAAAAGATGGGGGGGAGAGTTCAATATAGAGATTGGTAAGAAGAAATTCAGAAACCTGACCAGGACTATCTGGAGCAGTAGAAATTGGAAACGAAGAGAAACCATTTCATGGTTTTTGATACTACCAGCATTATAGGCACAATGCTATGGAGAAACTGATGACCTGGATGAATAAACAATAAATAGGTGGCAAATATATCTGTGCCACAAAGTTGGGGGAGGAAAGCAACACCCTGAATGACTGAGTGAGGAACCAAAAGCTTCTTGACAGGCTATTTTAAAAAATGAATTAAATCTAATAAAATTAAATTCAACAGGGATAAATGTAAAATCTTACTCCTGGGTTCAAAAAACAAAAACAACTTCATGAATTCAGAGTGGGATAAAAGTTTACCAAGAAAAGATCCCAAGGGGCTTTTGTGGATTAAAAGATTAGTACGAGTAAGCAGTCTGACTTTGGCTGCCAAAGCCCACCCCTCCAAGAAAACCACCATCACAACAATGAGAAAAACAAAACTCATGTGATCTCAGGCTGAGTTAAGAAAGATATAACTTCCACAAACACGTGATTCTGGTCAGACCATATCTGCAATCTTGAGTTCGGCTCTAGGTGCCGTAGTTAAGAGGTGCATTGATGAATTGGAGAGCACCCAGGACTGTGACCAGGAGGTCAAAAGGCAACAAATTCATGCCATACAAGGTTCAGTTATAGAATTTGAGAAGTTTAGCTTGGAAAAGAAAGAGGCTCCCCTGTAGAAGAAGAGTTAGACATGTTCTGTTTGGTCCCAGAAAGCACAACTAAGAATGATGGATGAAATCAGCGAAGTAGCAAATTTAGGCTTTTTGTCAGGAAAATTTCCTTATGATAAGAGCTGTCCATAAGTGAAATGGGCTATTTTGGGAAATGGTAGGTTTACTCTCACTAGATGCCTTCAAGCAAGGGCGGGAGGAACCCTTACTGAGTGTGTTATAGTCAGAATTTGTTTCAGATATGAAATGGATTCATCCCTTCCCCCTCCTCCTCCTCCAGAAAAAAAAAAAGTGCTTCTGTTAAGTGAGCAGCCTCTAGAGCAAGAGTTCTTAACTCTCCCTTACCTTTTTTTTTGTGTGTGTGCCATGGATTCCTGAACAGGATAATGTTTTTACATGCATAAATAATGCACATAAGATTACAAAGGAAGACTATATTGAAATTACTATCTTCCATATAATATATACACACAAGCACACAAATACCCACATGCAATTACACAATCACCCACACATACACATACACAAACATGCAAATACCCACACACAATCACACATTTATTATATATAATAAAGTTCATTGTCACAAAGTTAAGAACCTCTACATTAGTGGACCAAACTCCTTATACATTCCTAGGACCTTGTTGGATACAGGAGAAGAGATAAAAAAAATACATAGCTACAGATGTTCAATCATCTACTGTTTCTTCTGGAAACTGGGATACAAAGAGAATGGTACGAAGGAGTCAAGGGTATTCCCCAAAACATTACTAGCAGTGATTGCTGCTATTGCATTTGACCATTTAAAGCCCTAGGAAAGCAAAACAAACCAGAGAGCTGCCAGGTTACAAACAGTCATGGGAAGGACAAGCTGTATATTCCTAGCCTTAGCAGTGCAGAGGCAGACACCAAGCTACAAAGACACAGGCTTTCAGTGTGTTTTTTCAGTTCAGCTATTTATTAATGCAATCCATGAATTTATTTCAGTAAAGATTTTCAATAAATGAAAACTTGAATATGTGATTTGCACATGGGAAAGGTCACTGTATTTATAAATTAGGCAATGAAATTGAGTCTCCTTTTCCCAAAAATGAAATGTCCATTAAACTTGTAGCAAGTATTTATTGACAGAGCCTAACTTGTGAATAGGCTATATTCACAAAGTTTGCCTGTAAATTTCTGCGACCCTCAGGACACATATCCCTAAAGAAGCAATGTCTTAATCAGGATCAGATTGAAATATCTCTTGTTTGCTAAGCCCTGAGCTAGGGGATGTCCAATTTAGAGATGTGGTATTAATCCTTAGTCCACATCCTCATGGAGTTTAGGCTAATATGGGAGAACTGTGAAATAATAGAAGACATGGGTCAATACAAAAATACCTTTCCTGCTGATACTAACCCCTCTAATATTACCTTTTCCCTACTCCATATTAATCTGTTATGTTTTGATTTCTATATTGTATCTTCCCCCATTAGAACGTATACGCCTTGAAAACACCGACTGTTTTACATTTTCATTGTATCCCCTAGCACAGTGCCTAGCATACAGTAGGGACTTAATAAATGCTTCTTGGTTGTCTGATGGTCATTGCTGTTCTTTTCTCTTGTAAGGGATGACTTTCTGGGAGAGTTGGGGAAATTTAAGTGAGATTAAAAACAAACAATATCAATAAAAACATTTTTAAAGGATCTGTGGGAGAAGGTAAGACCTCGGCTGGACATCTGAATAGGTGAAAAAGAATGGGGAGTTATTTCGAGTAACTGGAATGACACGAGGCTTGAAAACCGATCACCAAGTATTTAATGAGCAGCTACTATGTGTCTCTCAGTATCTTGGTGCCAAAATAGGATGACCTTTTGTTTGACACAGAGTAAGAGTTTGTAAATCCAGCAATCTTATGTCTTAATCTAAGTGGTATCTTAAGTAGCAGAGTATGAATACATCATACATGCTGTGAAATGAAACTATAGCCCCAAATGACCGTATTGATTTCTTAATGGCCTACCATAGAACATTCTCTGGCTCTTTAAATCCAATTGTTTCCAGCTCAATACCAAGTCCATCGTATTGGAGGACACAACATAGTGTAGAGGACAACAAGGGAGCATCTCATTTTGACTTATTTGCCTTTTAAGTATTATGCTTCATTCCACAGCAAAAGTTGCAATGAAATTTTTAAATCTCAGTAGCAAGCTATTTTGAAGGGACTCAGACTCTAGTGAACAAACCATAAAATAGATTTTTTATTGATATATTTTGATTTACATCACCTAAATTTCCCCTTTCCTCTTCCTAGAGAACCATCCCTTGTAACAAAGTTTTTTTAAGAAAAAAGAGGAAGAGGAAAAATTCAGCAAGAAGAAAGAAAGGAAAGAAGAAAGGAAAGAAGAAAAAAAGGAGGCAAACAAGCAAGCACATTTGGGGATGGGTATAACAAGGGAGTATTTTTTTTAATGAGACCCAGAATAAAAATCATTTATCCCAGGTCTTAAGAGCATTTTTGGCATCTGTAGCTTTCTGTACTCAACTAATTTTAATGCTCATTTTTGGCTTGGGATTTTTGCTTATTTGCTGAGTTTGTGTCATTCTGGATGGCTTATTGCCCCTACATGCTAACACACCTCTGGTTCCAAGCTATAGTGAAGAATCAGTGCCACATAGAAGAATCAGTGCCCTCTCTTTGCCCTTAGCCAATAGACATTGAATTTTTATGGGAAAACATTATGGGAAAACATTCACTTCCACATTTACAGCCGCCTTTTCAAGTCACATGGCCAATCCAAACCCTAACAAAGTTCAATCTTTCCAACCAATGTACTCCCTGAATTTAGTCAACAAAATTAATCCACACTGAACAATTCTGCAGAGTACAATAACAACAAGCCGGTTACACAGACAGGAACGCGGATGGAATTTAAATGAGTCACTGTTTCTCTCACTGTACACAATGCTGAGAAAACTTGTCTAATACTTCTTAAACACTAAAGAAAAAATCAATAATTTTTTAAAAAGTTAACTCTTATGTTCTTCCTATAGTTTATTCTAAGGGATAAAAGAGTTCTTGGCTGAGTATTCTTACAATTAAACATAGTCATCAAAAGATGCTGTCTACAGTGGCTTAACCTGACAACCTGTTATGATTAACGGTCTTCAGAATAAATGTGCTCAGCTTTCTGAGCCATCAGGAAAGCAAAAAAAAAAAAAAAAATTCTGGACAATAAGCACAAAGCAAATCTACTAGGGATAACTTTTAGTACCTTCAATATAATTCAATCCTTACTACCCTGAGCCAGTGGCTAGTATGATTTTAATATGACAGGCACCATCCATCTTGTAGGAAATTCTTAATTGTTCAGACCGATGCCTTGCTTGGGTTGATAAAAATACGTAAGTGATATACATATGCTTATATTTATTTCTTGGTTAAACTCCAACAAAGCACTAATGCTTATAAGACAGAATTAACAACAGCAACAAAACCCAACAAAGCACTAACATTTGCAGTACAGAAGAACACTTAAAAAAATACATATGTTAGTGTCTTTTTTTACATTTCTATTGTCAAGGAACATTTCTTATTTTAAAAAAAAATATGATAGTTTATCATCATAAAAAGCCATCATAGCCAACAATGGCAATATGCTTTATTGTACACAAATATCTATCTGTATTTCACACCTATCACTCCTGATAGTTGTAAGGGTAAAAAGAAAGAATATTTATTAAATACTTGGCCAAACATAAACTGACATATAAATGCTAACTATTATGATTATATGTGATTTTAGCTCAGTTAAACTATTCATCTGCTAATGTAATTCAATTCAAGTGAATAAGCATTTAAACACCTGCTGTATACTATGAACTTTGCAGGAAGCACTGAGGATACAAAACAAAAAAATGAAGTCCTTCCTTCCCTCAAGGAGTTTATACTCTATTGGAAGAAGGACAAATATTTGGAAAATTAAATATATACGAAGTAATATATTTGTTATATTAATGAGGTAGATGGAAAGGGACACTAGCACTGGACATGGGGGTATGAGGTGGGTCCAAGACAGTTTTCTCCAGGAAGTATTACTTGAGTTGAGATTTGAAGGAAGCTAGGGATTCTGTGATGTAGGGAGGAAGAATGAATACATGCCAGGTATGTGGGTCAGCTACTGAAAACCAACATAATTATCTTTACAATAAAACAACAACAAATCTGGTCTTTATCTTTGATACATATAATGTGAAACATATTGTTTGTTTGTACATTAGAGACCTTCTATAATACAAATAGTATCAAAATGTAGAGGTATTACATTTAGATCTCTTTCCCTACCACCACCTAAGTCTTCGATCTTCACACACCCTCTTACCACATCTTTGCCTAACTCTAATCACTGATGATGGAACCCAACTGGATCATCAGTTGAAGGGATGCTTTTCAGTTATGAACATAGAGTAGGGTACCTTTCGTCAGTATATTTGTTTTTCAATGATTCATATGGACTGGACTAAGTATGTTGCCTTCTCTTTCTTTATAGCATCAAAACACTTTCCAGAATGACTATTCTGGGGCAGAGATTCAAGTGAGAGACATTGTCATTCTTGTGGAGTAGGAGCTGAGAACTGATAGATGCAATCTTTGAATGGAAATAGCATGTATGGTTTCAGCCAGCTCTTTTTTGGGATATTCTTGACTTTTGTTCTCTCTCTTCACCTCTAGTAAGGTATGAGTCAGGAACAGACTACACTGACTCTCTGTCCTAGTTTTCTTGTCTGTTGAGGGATGGAGCAATAGACGAGTCTAAGAGGCAACCGAACTTCTTTGGGGAAAGTTGGATAGAAGCTATCTTTCTCTTAAAGTGAATGAGCTAACTGAAGTCTGTTTTTTCCTTTAGTTCCTTGTTTTTCTATTCTCCATTAATAATTGAGAAGCCCATGTACTGTCATATCTAGGCTAGTCCCATTGTTCTTTTTAGGAAAGGTATCTATTATAATTCAGAGTAATCTTCTTTATGGGAATAACTATAGGCATTACATGTTTAAGATAATTGCTAAGGATTCTATTTTCATCATAAAGCAGTCATTTTTTGATAGGATGGGAAATATTTAATAACAATCTCTATAATATCTAACAATCCTCATTAAATACCTTTCTATCTCTAGAGCAAAACTGCAGCTATTTAGTGAGTTTCCCTTTTTGCAGGTAAACTATAAATAGGACCTAAAAGGGTTATAGGAGTTTGGGATTAAAAAATGTTTAGGGGTGTTACAGAATCAATGGCTGGTAGAAATTAGGGGTTTCCCTTTTCAAGAAGACAATCTATGAGCCTATGTTGGTTAATACATGTGTCTGTATTAAATGGTGTAAGCTATAGCTTTTCTTCAATTACCAAAGAAATTTGGTATTTGGGGAGTTATGATTTAGTTTTCTTACTTACTGAAGATGAAAAATAAAAGAAAATATAAAGTCAGTCCTCAATATTTGTGCATTTAACTTTTGTGACTTCAAACTTTTGCATTATTTTATTAATAGCTTCATTGTCACTTATGTCTTGGCAAGTGAGCACATTTGTGATTACGTGCAGGAGAGAAAAAGATGAAAGGTGTGATGTGCACAAGCTTGTAGAGTGATTGGAATCCTACTGTTTCACTGGTCTTGTTCACTCTATTGTTGTAAAGTGGTCCACATGTATTCATTGTATAATTTCTCACAAAAGTCAAGTTTTGTGTTGCAATTATGCAGCCCAAGTGCAGTGTAAATTCTTTGGGTCCTAAGATGATGTTGAGATCTTGATCTTGCTAGTTTCAACATCTTCTGACAGCTGTGACTCAAATCCTCTCCCTTAGTCCTCAAAGGGTAACCAAGGTAGACAGGTTCTCACAATACAAGGCTCTCACACTGCCATCTGACACAGTGAAAAATAAGATTCAGATTAAAAAATGCTTTGGTTTTAAGAACTTTATTTGCTGTACAATATTTATGGTACTATAGATTTCATGTGTTATGAAAAGTGAAAGTTGTATGAAATATTCATTTTTTTATTGAGATATTAGCACAAAAAGTCACGGAATTCTAGGAAATTACGAGAGAGAAAAATGTTTTGCATGTTACCAATTTTATTTTGTGTACTGTTTTATGGGTTATTTCATGGTTACCATGTTAGGAAAAATGCACATTATCAGAATTTATGTTCTATTATAAAGAACTGTATGCATAAAAACGTATTTTCAGCAATTTCTAGCAAAAGATTTCCATTTTTTTGTAGTTTTTGGAAACCTAACCCCCTATATCACATAGGTGCAATGCATCAGCATATATGTTTTTGACTTTTAACTTCAGTTTCTAGGAATGTTATGCCTATGAAAGTTGAGGATTGACTGATCAATAATCACTGCCACCATTATAATTATCACCACTGTAGCAGCAATGTCTTTTTAGTGTGTGTGTGTGTGTGTGTGTGTGTGTACTGGATTGGGAGTGAAAGGCTGGAGTTCAAATCCTAGCTCTTACCCTAGATGAGTGATCTTGAACAAATTATTTAACTCCTTTGGCTCTCAGTTTCTTCAATTGTAAAATGAGGGAGTTAGACTACATGACTTTTGAGGTCACTACCACGTCAAAATCTATGTTCTTATGCTTTCCAACTCCAAGTCCAGGATCCTTCCTGTGATCTTATGCTGCTTCTGCAATATGAAAGGATATTTTTCACTGTAGCTTCTTAAGACCACATGGGAAGATGATCTCCTAGTAAAGTTTTAAGCACAATTCAGCCTAACATTAATTTTTCTATCTACCATTACATGGTTCCCAAATATTCTTTATAGCATAATCTGCAAATGAAAAGCAGTTTAAGACACATAAACTATTGGTATATGTGAGGAAAGAACAAAATGGCTACCCTCTTGAATCTTCACTTACTGTTTTAGCATATTGTATCTCCTTTAAATGAACTCTAATAGGGAATATATTTAATGGGACAAAGGTGGCCTGAAGTAAAAAAGAACCTAATAAAATTAACTTACTTTTCTCCCCACTGAAAAACTCTAATCTTATGTGTCAGGCGGTCAGACAGTATATCAAAAATGGAATTATTGGCATAAAGAAAGTTATCTTCATCTCTTCAAAAGATCGTAAGTACAGCTTTATAAGTACAGTTGCAGTGGCCATGAAGGTTGTAATAATTTATTTCAGACCCAAAATGAGCAGTTTTAGCTCATGACAGACAACCACATAAAAACAGGAGGAAGGAATGACTTATACTGAACAACTGAGAGGTACTGGGAAATGATATGAACCATTCTGGGAATTGCTCTGTGGTAAAAGTAAAATGCAAGATATGCCCTAGAGAAGCCCTAATAGAAACACTGAAGGTTCGTAGAAACAAATATCATGAGAAGCAACAATGAAAGATTAATAATGATTCCTTCTTTGGAGGCCTTGATGATGCTTAAGTATATATACAAAGAATCACTTTAGCTTCCAATTCCTTGAGAACTATCATTGTCTTCCAGTATAAACCACTTAGGATTATTGTCTATTGATAACAAGTGATAAAGAAAATTATTTCAAAATTAATTTGTCTCCCTACTTCCTGCCCTAGCTGCACTAGTAGTCTTACCAAGCACCAGCCCTACTCTAATTTTGAAACCACAATTAAACCACTTCTGATATTGTTGCTGGAAATGAAGTGTCAGTTTCGTACCTGAAGGTCTCACAGACCATCTCAGTAATAATCAGGACTAAAATGTCCCTACCTGGCCACCACTCCCTTATATTTATTTTCTCTTTCATTAAAACATAAGCTCCTTAAGAGCAGGCCTTGCCTTTACTCTTGTATTTTATCTCCAGATGTCTACAGTGTTGGGCACATAGGAAGTTCTTAATAAATGCTCATTCATTCATTCACTCATCCTTGGGACTCCAGGTCCCTCTTTACCAGCCCTCTAATCTATTCCGCATACCACTGTTAGACTGAGATTCATAAAACTCTACTTTCGTTTTGTCATTTTAAATAACTTTAATAATAGTAATAATAACAAAGTTGAATTTATTTAGGACACTATAGACTACACAGCTTTTTCCCTCATAGAGTTTTGTGAGTTAGATAATATAAATGTAATAAATTATCTCCATTTTACAGACAAGGAACACCAATTTGGGGAGTTTATAGACTCATTTATCTAGAGTTGGAAAGGATCTCAAAGGTCATTTAATCAGACTGCTTGATTTTGTAAATGAAAAACCTGAGGCCTAAGGAAGTTAAGTGACTTGCCCAGAGTAACATTTCAGGAATTGTTGGAGCTAGGACTTGAAGCTAGGTCTTCTGAATGAATCCCATGTAATTTTTTTTTTAACTATGCCACTCTGCTAACAGAATAAAGAGCCAGCTAGTACAGTGTACAGAATGTTGGACCTGGAATCAGGAAGACCTGAATTCAAATCTGCTCTTAGATACTTAATAGCTCTGTGAGCCTGAGCAAGTCTCTTGTATCTGTCTTGGTTTTCTAATCTATAAAATGAGGACAATTAATAACCCCTATCCTCTAGAATTGTTATGAGGATAAAATGAAATAATATTTGTAAAGCACTTTGCAAATCCTAAGGTGCTACAGAAATCCCATCATTATATTATTACATCATATTAACATTGCATTATATTGTATTTTTAAAGTCCAAACTCTAGTGTGGAGCAATAGGAGAATTTGACTTGGGGTCAGGGGATTCAAATCACAGTGCTATTACTCACTAGCTGTTTGACTTTTGGTAATAGACTTGATTTCTCTGGGTCCTAGCTTTCTTCTCTGCAAAACCAGGTAGCTGTACTATTACATGGGGCATTAGGTGGCACAGTGGATAGAGTACCAGACCTGAAATCATGAATATTCATCTTCCTGAGTTTAAATCTGACACTTAGTAGCTGTGTGACCCTGGGCAAGTCATTTAAGCCTTTGTTCCCTCAGTTTCCTGATCTGTAAAATGACCAGGAAAAGGAAACGGAAAACTCTTCCAGCATCTTTTCCAAGAAAACCCCAAACTAGGTCATGAAGAGCTGGACATGATTAAATGGAATTATTGGCATAAAGAAAGCAACAAAGTGCTGGATGATTTATGAAGACCTTCTAACTCTACATTTAACATCCAATGATCCTTTTTTTTTGGCCTTGAAATCCTCTGTACTCTAGTTTTAATCTACTGTTCCGATTTTATCTTTCATGAACTCTAGAAGCCTTTTTTCCCCAGACGTGCCATCTGGCCATTGTCTTACAGATCCTTCTCTAATCTTAATCCCTGCCTTTGGTCAGTGTTCCATTTGGACAGTGGTCGTAGAGCGAAAAAATGAAGTTGTGACAGTAATGGACAAATTAAATTCTCATTTGCAGCGCTAACCCTCGCTTTTTTTTCAATTAATTTCTATTCAACAAACACTTAAAAAATACCTATTGAGCGCAGGACACCCTTCTAGGGCTGCTTTGTCTATTGTCCACTGAATGAGTTATAGTCTACTTATGTTATAATTAATATATAATAGAGGCTTGAGATTCTTATATAACCTCAATTATTGGTATAGTAGAATCAATGGGTTAAGCATAAGAAATCATCTCAATTCTAACTTGCCCAGAATTAAGCTAGGGAGAGTCAGTAATTTGAGTTCTTACTCTTTCCTTTGTTCTTAGCAAAAGGAAGACTGTCATTCCCATCTTCCCCTCCTTTTTTAAGGCAAATAATTTCGATTTATTTAAAAGGATGCATGAAAACTAATGATTTACAATGCAAGAAAGCTTGATTTGAAAAAAAGTTAATCAGAAGCATGAGATTAAATTTTTCTTTAAATGATGTACAGATTTAAAGTTATAGAAAAAAGTGTCAGGAAAATAAATCATGTTTTACAAAGATACTACCTAAGAAAAAGATCGAGCCATCCTCCTAAGCTATGTTTACATTTCAGATGTGCCTTCAGACAGACAGGCACACGTCTTTGAATACAAACTGATCTATTATCAAATGACTCAAAACAAAATAATTACAGATGTTTGCATATATTTGTCATCTTATCTATCCATTACTTCCTGAACACTAACAATGTACTTGGTACAGCTTAGAACAAAGTAAGATCAGGACTTAGCCCTTAGGGCTTACAATCAAAGTAAGACAGATAAAACAATTCAGACATAAAATATAGCCCTTGAAAAAGCTGTTAAAATTTATGAGGTGCAAGGTTTGTTGGCTTTTCTTGGAAAAGAAAGAAACCTTTACTGGGACCACATCACTGAAAAGCATTGTTAAAAACTGTTTTTTCAAGAAAAAATTTTGAAAATAAATAAGAGAAGTGTACTGAGAGGGGATAAAGTACACACTATGGAAGAATAGAGGAACAAGAGCAGAGAAGAAAAGTAACTAAGGGAACAGAGAGGTGGCAAAAATGATGATGATTATCTCAGATTTTATCAGTCTAGGAAAGACTGATCTAGTTATGATATGCAAGCTGAAAGATGGATAGGAGTGAACGTAAATTCTTGAACTTAGGGGGGTGTTGTGGACCCTTTAGATATTTTGTTAAAACAGGATAATGTTTATAAATGCAAAAAACAATATTCATAGAATTACAAAGGAAAACAATTATTGAAATGCAATTATCAAAAAATTATTTTTTCAATGTTCATAGATCCCAGGTTTTTTAAAAAAGAAAAAACAATCCTAGCATAGATCATTCCACTTCTCTACATGTGAGCTGCTCATTCTGATCTCTTCATATTTTCTTGTTAGAGAAGTGTCTTACATAACCTCAATTAATATAAGTAACAAGAAGCTCTAAACCCTGATGCCTTTATCAGGTGAGAACCCTATTTTGATTGAGTTATAGAATCAATCAAATTTATTTAGATAGGAATAACTCCTAGACACTTCTACTGAATCAATCAATTGATCAAAAATATAAACTAGGTGAAACTCTGAAATGCTTTGAGTCAAAGGATAAAATCAGAAATGTATTAGGGTTTGTTGAAAGACTTAAAATCATCTCTAAATCTATGTAGATCAGGGAAAAAAGAGATTAAAGAAGGAAAATTTCAGCAACTTCTCTAAGAATTAAGCTTTTGGGGTATTTTGGGGAAAGATACCTTTCTGCCTATAGCCAGAGGGCATCATGATGTGGGGGAAGTGGGGAGGGAAGAGGAGAAAAGAGTGGAAAGAATGAGCCCAGAGAGATGCCTCATTTCCTCTACCTAAACTCAAAGACCAAATCATCTGAGAAACAAGATCAGTGACAAACAGTCATCCTGTTAGCAGATGAGAGCACAAACTAGAGACTCTAAGAAAAGACAGCTTCAAAGAACATGACATCTTCATGGGCAGAGAGAATTGAATCTATAAGATTCAAAAATTTACAAGAGTCCCAAATCTTGGAGCCTTCAGAGACCTACATACACATACCTCAGGGGAACTTTAGAAGGACTCCTAGAAAGGAGAAAAGGATTTTGAACCAACCAACCAAGCAGTGCCCTCAATTATCTCCATGTTTAAGCCCACTTTTCCATATACTGTGTATGTACTTCTGAGACTTTTTGGAAAATGTTTTGTAATAACTATTCTTATATCACATTAGTAAATAATCTTAACTTAAAGCTAATTAATTTTGGGCTGGCTAAGTGATATCCACTGAATAATCAATGAGGAATATATCAGTAGGTGATTGTGAGTGATAGTATTTTAAAACACCCTCAAAAAACACACCTTAGAATACCCCCAGATCACCGAGGTGAGCAGCAGTTAACTGATATTTGTTTTTGCTTGATCATGTGAGACACTTCATGACCCTATTTGAGTTTTTCTTGGCAAATATACTGGAGTGGTTTGCCACTTCCTTCCCCAGGTCGTTTTACAGATGAGGAAACTGAGATGATCGGGCCCAGTGTCACACAGCTACTTTAAATGTCTCCATCTACCAACACTAAAAGAGTTTGGGGAGTGTGGCTCTGAAGAAATGTTACACTGATTCTCTACTACTAAAAATGTCCTTTTCTTTTCTCTTCCCTATGTAAATCTGACCTCTTCTGTCTTCTCATAGGAATCTATACCCCTTTATTGAATTCCTACAACAACTATTTTTATATGATATAATTGGACTCAATTTGAAGTGAATTGGAGGAGGGAAAAGATTGTGGCCTTCCCCTTAGATTAGATCCTTATATGTTACATAAATTCTAGGTAGAATACTGAATTTGGAATCAAGGAGATCTGGGTTTAAATTGCATCTCCAGACACTAGCTATGTGCTCACTTTCTTTACCTGTTAAATCAGGAAGATGATAATTGTCCTTCCTTAGGAGTTGTTGTGTGGAAAGTGCTTTACAAACATTAAAAGGCTGTATTTTTTCATTTATGTACAGACTATATCCCCAAAGAAGAATGCAAGGTCTCCAAAGGCAGGAACCATTTTTTTTTTTTAGTTTATATCTGCAGAGCCTACCTCATAATAGATGCTTAAAGTTTGTTAAGTTAAGTTGAATGAAAGTGGTTGCACTGTTACTGTGGTTAACTTTAGGTGGTAGGACCTGTGATTTTATTGATGTAGGGAACTCTTGACAAGAAGATTCTCTCCAACACTGACTAACAAGTGGTTGCTTTTTGTAACTGAATAAAGGTATTGGGATATAAATTCATCTTTTGTAGGCTCTTAGAAAGCAGAATAATACTTATTATTGAAAAATCAGGCCTTAGATCTTTATTGGAAGAATTCAGACAAAAATGATCCTGAAAAAGTAATTATCCTGCTATTAGATTGTATCTATCTATCTATCTATCATCTATCTATCTATCCATCTAATCTATCTATTTATCTATCATTGCTTATGGATTGTTTCATAAGTGGATAAAATGAAATCATTTATTATTATTTTTGCATCTCATCTCTCCAAAGAACTGTTAGGTTATTTGATGACAGGGACCATATCTTATGCTTCTTTTGTATCTCCTACCTCTCACAGTATAGTGAATAATACATAATAGGTGCCTAACAAAGAAAATTAATCTCAGAGCAAGACTAAATTTTCCTTACAATAAGTACATTTGAAATTAGGAAGGAAATTCCAAGTAAATAAATTTTATTCAGCAAGGCAAAAATCCTTGAAAATTAGATTAAAATAGCCAACTTGTCTGATCTTTGGGAGAAAATAAATTAATTTTTCAGCAGAGTTCAGAGTTGACAGCCCAGTTCAGTATAAAAATCATAGGAATTGGCAGACCTAACTTCTATTCTTGGCTCTCCCACAACTAGCTCTATAAACTAAGGTCAGTAATTTCCCTATTCTGGGCCTTCATTATCTATAAAAATAGGGAGGTGGACTTGATGATCTCCAAACATCTCTAGCTAAAAAAATACATCAGTTAATAATGAAAAATAGGAATGAAGGTAGAAACAGCGATTTTAGAAAAAGGGCTCTATGATATTAGGAATTATTTAGATTTTGGAGATGAAGAAACTGTTTAAAGGATTGAAGAAGGTGGGAGTGGAAGGAGCAAGCGTTTTAGGGGCTCTTGATCATTAAAAAAATATACAATCAGCAGCACAGATGTGAGAAGAGAAAAATGGAGAAATTCATTATGATCCTAATAGGGAAGAAGCAGAGACCAGTAAGTTTCCCAGAAAACATACCATACAGATAAAGATGTAAGGAAAATATAAAGATCTTTATTTCTTTCAAACAGAACACTTTCTCTTTTAAGTTGTATATTAAAACATGTCAACTTGATAAGAAAAGCAATAAATGGGTGTTTTAATGGTTGCCAACCTATTATAGAAAAACTGAAGGCAGCCACGATAGTAATCTTAACTGTTTGATAGAAAAACCATGACATATCAGGACCCTTCAGTCTGTATTTTTTTTTCCTCCTATTGAAATATATTATCTGGCACAGGTCGTACTGATTCATTTTAAACATCCAGAAGTAGGTAAGTGGAATGATAAGCCTTGAGATTATGCTTTATTAGGAATAACTGAAGGAAGGGATTGGGGATGCTTAGTTAAGAGATGAGAAAACTTTGGATGTTGGCATGATCACTTTATTCAAGTACTTAGAACACTAAGTGGAAGAGGGATTAAATTCATTCTTCAGTTTCCAGGAATGTGAGTAGAGGCCAAATTAGACTTGATTTGAGGAAAGTCTTCCTAACAATTATTAGAACAATCCAAAAGTAGAAAGGATAGCCTTAGGAGGTGGTGAGTTCTCTTTCATTGCAGGTCTTCAAGTAGAGACAGAGAAAACACATTTAAATATGCTGTAGAGGGGAATACTACTTCAGACAGAAGTTGGATTAGATGGACTCTAAGGACCCTTCTCTTGAGATTTAAAACAATGAACTACTATGGTGGTTTAAACAGAGAGTTTGAATTCGTGTCTAGAACGGTCTGAAGAAGAGTTATCAATCTCATTTAGAGGTTCATAAGAAGTTGGTGCATAGGCATAGGTGGATCTGCATGGGCTTTACTTCTTTCCATATTCATCTCTCAACTCTTATTTCTGAATATAGGATGATAATGGGATAGTATAATATGTATAATGTATCTATACCAGTCTTTACTAGACTGCTGAAGGGTCTATAATATAAAAAAGTAAAAAAAAAACCCAATATGATTCGCATGCAAGAAAAAGTGTAATGGTAATTTAAATGGGAAGCTCTTTCTCATTCATTAATAGAACCATATGACCTGCTTAAATCACATGGAAGACTAAGTCACATGAATCTGAATCACATGAAGCTTGTGGTGGAAGTTATTGAATGGGTGGAACAGGAAGGGGTGGAGCAGGATGATTAGAATAGGAAGAGGTAGAGCTAGTCAGGAAGAGGTAGTTAGGCTAGTCCAAGCCAGGAAGGACGGAGAAAGCAGACAGTTAGATCAGTAGCTAGCATGATTAGGAGAGCCTGTTTGTGATTTATTTAAGGGAGCTAGTCTGTGGGAAGTTTAACAGAGGGAAGGCTTGGGGATGGTAATGCCATCTGCATTGTTAATTGTGTATAGATTTCTTTGTTGTTACAATGTATTTGGTTTTCTGGTATTGGGATATAGCTTTCTGGTGTTTGCATGAATGTTTTGGTTCTGTTTTCCATATGGAGGGTCTGTTATATTTTGTGATTCAGAAGTGTGCTGGTATATTCATGGCCACCATAGGTGCTGTGAATATTGCATTGGTGCTACATGATATGGCGATGAGGATGGCATCATGAAATATCAGACCTCTATCTGGAGGCAGAAAGGCTTTAGAGAAATGGATATCTGAGGATGGGATGATTTGTCTTATTCCTCTCTAGAAAGAGAATGAGCTAAAAGCACAGGGCTCTGTGAAATTTGCAATCAGGGCAACAGAAGGGAGAAACTAGAGATTTGGAAAGATGTTTGCCAGTAATACCAATAGAACCAGGAAAAGAACTGGCAGAAGTGTGTAGGAGATGCTAGGCCTTATTGACAAGCTATTGCCTTATGTGCAAAAACAGAGACAAGCTGTTGGAAGAGAAAGCTCACATGGAAAAGGGACTTGATTGGTTGGCTTGAGAAACTTTTTATGCTACAGTATTCAAACTCTCCTTTAGAAGAGCAAGCTAGAAAGTTCCAGGTGGTAGAAGAAAAAGCAGTTGCTAGTTCAGCTCACAAAAAGAAGCAAAAGAAGTAACAAAAGGAATGTGCATGCAGCCTTTGCACAGGCTAGGCTTGATTGGGGCCCCAAAACTTGCCAGGTAGATATGTGGAAGGAGAATGAAACAAAGTTACATGAGGAGACTGAAGTTTGTCCAGTACTAAGAAAAAAGCAGGAGAATCAGAGGCTGCCCACAGTGTCTGGGGAGGTAATTGAGGATTTTACTCATCAGGAAGCCACAGATATTTTGAATCAGTTCACCCAAATGATGGGAGAATCGTTAGTATCTTGGATGGTGAGAATCAGTGAAAAAGATAAGTTTCCTTGAGAGAGAAGAGTAAATAGCTAGTGGATTCAAAGTCAGAATAGATTGACAGGAAAAGAATTACTGTTCTATTGGGAGCAGGGGTAGATTTTTTAATGGTAATTTATTTTTTATGATTACTTATTTTCAGTGTTCTATAATCACTACCATATAACTTAGATTTTTTTTTTCCTCCCTCCTCCTCCCTCCCCCCTCCTTACCTGAGATGGCATACAATTTTATATAGGTTCTACACATACATTCCTATTAAATACATTTTCACCATAGTTATGTTGTATAGAAGAATTTAAATGAATGGGAGAAATCATATAACAAAACAAATTATAATGCAAAAGAAAATGATCTGCTACATTCTGATTGAATTCTATAGTTCTTTCTCTGGATGTGGAAGGCATTTTGCCTTAAAAGATCATTGGGCATTTTTTAAGTCCTTGCATTGCAATGAAGTTCTAAGTCTACTAGAAAAAAAATGATTTTTGAAGAATAGATGGCATTCTAACTAATCAACTATACAAAATATAGTGAGAAAAGGGGCTTGATATTAGACTGAGCAGGGAAATAAGAACTGCCCCTCCTAAGTTCATCACACTTGCAGGGAGAATAGGAAATTGTCCAAGTCCCAGATCAGATTAAAGAAAGTATACCTCTAGCTAGAATGATGATCCCAAAACAGCAAATTAGAAAACAGTAAACAATGGTGAATGAGGCAATGATAGTGGGTTCATGGACTCCAGAAACATGGTTGACCCTACCTACCCTATTTCTGGTTATTGTCTCCTCATTTCTTTTTGGATTTTTGTCTGTTCACTTTGGCAGATTTATTTTCTACAGACTTAATACCCTCCACTTGTAGAGGCCTGGTTGCTTAAGCCAGATGACACCCCATTTTCAGTGTCCTGTGTACCCCTGGACCTGGTGTCGACCAATCTCCAAATGCTGACTGAGGAATTGATCCCTTAAATGGGACCTCTTGGGGCAAGGACAGCTCTATATCAAATTTTAGCAGGAAGTAGGTATGGAAGAAGAGACCTTTACCCCTTACACCAAGATTTGGGGTCCTATTCATTTGAGGGGGGAATGATGGGGTGATGATACTTAAGCCCTAAACTAAGATATTGTTCTATGTGCTTATTTTGTGTGATCCCTGTTATATTGTTGTAAAGTTCTGTTGACAAACAATTGCCTAAGATATTGTTTTATATGCTTGTTTTCTGTTATCCTTTTTATAATTCTGTTGATACCAGTTGCCCCACCAACTTTTGTAATAAATATGAAAGATCTTGAGACTGAATGTGATGGTCATTTAAATGCGAGGATCTTTCCCACTCATTAAAAGGCTCATATGACCTGTTTAAATCACATGGAAGCCTAAATCACATGAGTTTGAGTCACATGAAGCCTGTGGTAAGAGGAGCTTGCTGAACAGGTGAAACAGGAAGGGGTGGAGGAAGATGGGTGGAACAGAAGGAGGCAGAGCTAGAGCAGAGCTGAGAGGAATTTGGTCAGGCTTGTCAGAGCTGGGAAGGACAGAGGAAGCAAGCAGCTAGAATTGTGAGTGTTTGTGGGAAGGCCTGATAATGTGTATAGACTTCTTGGTTACTATGATGGATTTGACTTTCTGGTGTTTAAATAAACATTTTAGTTCTGTCTTCCATGTGGACAATCTGTTGCATTTTGTGATTCAGAACTCTGCTGGCATATTCATGGCTGCCAATATGTGAATATCACATTAGTGCTACAAAAGGCTAGAGAAAATAACTAGAAAAGGTTTTAGACAAGTAGGACTCTTCATTGAACCCCAAAAATAGTCATGAAGTTATTTAGAATATAATAGAAAAAATAATTCATAAAGTAGAGAAATAAAAAAATATACCATTCATAAAAATAGAAATAAACAAGAGGAATACCTCTGTGTAAACACTGGTCAGTGATTTCAAGTGTCCTGGCATGATTATGGGCCAGTCATCAAAGTAAAGAGCCTAGACTCCTACCATACACACATCCCATACTGGGACTGATTTTCTCCCAGACTCACCAACTAGAAAATATAGAATACCTACTCATGGTGTTAATAATAAAAGACAAGTACAATTCTAATAAAGGTTCTGAAGAAACAATCTCAGAATTTGCACCAAACAAATTCAAATGACCAGAAATGTGTTCATAATTTTTTTTAAAAAAGAGACTTTTCATTTGTTTTATGCTTATTCCCCTCTCTCCCCTTTGTAAACCAACAAAAGAGTTTGTAAATCAAGGGCTTTACCCAGGGTTACATTAAGAAAACTGAAGACAACATGAGAGAAAATTAGCTGTTTTCTCTCTGGTAAAGATGAAGCTTTCATTGAAGAAGCTGGATGAACCTCAAATGCACAGCTGTTTATTTTACAGTATGTTGGATATGTATGTTTTTAATATATACTCAGAAAGTGTATGTGATTTAATTAGCCTTTTTATATTACAAAAATACATTTTGGTACCAAGAGCTTGTGAATAACTCTAATGCAGAGGGATATGTACATTTATAATTAGAAACCTGATTATTATTACACTTTAATTTCAATGAAGTTTCAACATGAAGGCAAATGTTATGCAGCTTTGCAAGGGGACATATAATTCAGCTCAATTGATCAGCTGGAGTGTATCTTGGGGAGGGCAACCAGGAGAGAAAAATCAAGCCACATGAGAATTGGTTCAAAGAAATGGGGATGCTTAGTTTGGAAAAGAGAAACCTTAGAGAACATATGGTCTATACCATCCAATATCTGAAAGATTATCCTGTGAAAGACTGGCTATTATGCTTTCCCAAGAAGTTAAAGCCAGCCTCAGTGATTAAAAATACAGAGAAACATATTATGGCTCCTTATAAGGAAGGATTCCAAACAATTAGTACTATCAAGAAATGGAATGGGTGGTTTCAGTGAAACCTAGGAAGACTTGCACGAACCAATGCGAACCAGAACAATTTAAAGAATAACATTGCAAAAGTGAACAATTTTGAAAGATTTAAAAACTCTTATCAACACAATGACTAACCATGATTTCAAGGCACTGATGATGTAGAATAATACCTTCTACTTAATAGAAAAGTGATAGACAATATGTTTAATGAAACATACACTTATGAACATGACCAGAGTAGGAATTTGTTTTCTGTGATTTTGCATATTTATAAGATTCATTTATTGCCACCCTCCCCCCCGGAAAAAAAAACTTTGGGAGGAAGGCAGCAAGAAATATTAAATGGTTGAAAAATGGGATGTATTATTAGGATGAGTAGTGAGTTTCCTTCCAATAGAGGTGTTTAAGTAAAGGCGGGATGACTACTTACTGGGGATATTATAAAAGGGAATCATGCCTTGATTCAATTCAACAAGTCTTTATTGAGTTTCTAGTTCACATTTAATGTTGTGTCTAGTTTTGTGTGGTATAAGATAAAATCTTTTCCTTTAGAATAGTTTTCGAGGACTTCCAACTCTGAAATGGCCAAAGCTGATAAATAAAATAATTACAGAGAAACTTATATAGTGCTTTACATTTTGCAAAGTGCATCACATTGACTTCTTATTTCTTTTTAATTTGACCTCAAGAAGGTTGATATACAGTGCAGTGTCGATTAAATACAAGGTAGCAAAGACGGATGCTGATTCAAAGTCACTATAATTAGGTAGCTGTGGCTAAGCTAAAATGTGCAGTTACTTTCAACCACAGTCTTCTGTGGATAAATGTCCTGATCACTTCAGGTACTTCGCTGAACCTGCCACTAAGCAATGTCAAGTCCGTAGTGAATGGGGATGGTGACTATATTATGCTTTGGCCCTTTGGAATGATCTCCATAAAAGAAGTTGGAGGAATCTTGGAGGACAGATTTGAAAGTCACACCATCAAAGAATCTTAGAGTTAGAAGAAACTATAGAGGGGTCTGTGGACTTGAGGTTGCATGTAGACTTGAGGTCACATGTGTCCTTGAGGATACATGTGGCCCTCAAGGTCCTCAAATGTGGTCTTTTGCCTGAATCCAAACTTCACAGAACAAATCCCTTTAATAAAAGGATTTGTTCTGTAAAACTTAGACTCAATCAAAAAACCACACTCAAAGACTAGTCTAGTCCATTTCCCTTCATTCTCTCCCTTTCCCCTCCCCACATACTTGAAAACTCTCAGTGCAGGAGGACCAATGACCTTTTGAGATAGTGCAGTTTATTTTCTGGTATTTCTAATTGTCAGAAAGATTTCCCCTCTATTAAGCCAAAATCTGTGTACCTTTCTACCCCCTGCTCCTAGTTTTGTTTTCTGGAGTGTTGAGCAGAACCAGTTAATACCTCTTACACACTACAATCCTTCAAGTACTTGAAGACTGTTCTTACATTCCCCAACTCTCCCCCACTCCAAATTTTATCCAAGATGAACATGCTTGGTTGTTTAAATCATTATAAACCTTACAAAACTATAATTAGGAGCAAAATTCTGCTATGGAATGAATGCCTGGAGTAGCTGGAAAGTCACAACTTCATGAGACAAACAATTCCTCTTGAGACAGTTCCAATCAATGAATAAACATTCAGTAAGTACCTACTATGTTCTAGGCACTGGGCTATGTCCTGTGGATACAAGAAGAGACAAAAGAGAGTCCCTAACCTGAAGGAGCTTACAATTTATTTCCAGTTGTTATAGCTGTTTTTCTTTTCCTGATATTGTACCAAAATATGCCTCTCTAATTTCTATCTATTGTTCCTACTTTACTAAAGAGAAATCCAATAGAGAAATAGAATATTTGCACTCAGGGTAACCACTTCAAAGTATCTTTAGTAACTCTTGATTTTTTTTTAAGTTCATTTCAGTAAACATTTACTGAGCACCTACTGTGAGTAAATCCCTACAATCACTTATGTTTGTTTCGTTAGTTGCTATGAAAGGTAGCATGGCAGAGTAGAGAGTTAACTTTAGATAAAAAATAAGAAGCAGCATTTAAATAGCAGTTTAACGTTTGTAAAGTACTTTACATATGTTATATCATTTGATCCTCACCAATTCTGGGAGGTAAGTGTTATTATTATTATCTTTATTTTATAACTGAGGAAACTGAGGCTGAAAGATCCTAAGTTATTTGCCAGACTAAAGGATGATTTGAACTCAGATCTTCTTGACTCCAACACTTGAACCACAGAATGCAAAATCTGAGTTCAAATTCCACCTTTGACATACCCTGGGGGGCAGCAAGGTACAGATCCTGGAGTCAGGAAGACAACATCCTGAGTTCAAATCTGGCCTTAGATACTTACTAACTGTGTGACTCTAGGCAAGTCTTTTAATCCTGTTTGCCTCAGTTTCCTCATCTGTGAAATGAGCTGAAGAAGGAAATGGTAAACTACTCCAATATCTTTGCTGAGAGAATCCCAAATGGGGTCATGAAAAGTCAGACACAGCTACAAAACAACTGAACAACAAACTGACATGTTCCAATAACAAGTTGTGTGATCCCAGGCAAATCAATTAACCTCAGTTTTCTCTAGGCAACTAAGACCTCTATTGTTAAGAGTTCGTCATTGAGCGTTTTCTGTACCAATGAAATCGTAGGCACACAAAGTCGCTTTCTATTCTTAGCCCTAATTCTGTTAGCATCATTGCAGTAGTACGATTCTCCAAGGGAACCTGTATGATTAACACTCAGTGCCACTCCCCTGAAGTCAAATTTGAGCAAGTTGAAATAAAATTTACTCCCAGCCTTAATCTGTCAAAACAATAACTAGCTTTCAAACCTTTCCAACTCCCAAACCAACCCCATTATAATCATGACTGATGCTTATATAGCTCTTTACAGTGTATGCATGTATGTATACACAAACATAAATATATGCATACACACATATGTATATATGTGTGTGTGTGTGTATACATACTCATATTTGAGTCTCATAACCATCCTGTAAAGTAGGTACTATAGCTATAATTGTTATCTCATTTTACAGATGAGGAAACAGCTACAGAGTGTGATTACTCGATGGTCATACAGCTAATAAGAGTCAGAGGAAGGATTTGAACACCGGTCTTTCTAATTCAAAGTCCGACATACTACTATACTATCCATCTCCTGGCTTTCTCCCTTCCTTGGACAAACTCCAGGCATAATCTTCTTTTCTGTGTAATTGATTATGAGCAATAAGATCAGAAATTCAACTCATCTCCTCCTGACAGTAATTAAATCGCTTTACCTCATAGATCCATCAACATCCCAAAAACATTCAGGCTGATGACACAGGTAAACATCTTCACAAGGCTTTCAGCCTTTAATTGGGTTTTCCACATTGATTTTTAATTTCTTCACACATATTTATGGCTCTGGTGATGACATTCTTGGTTGATATTAAAAAATAAATAAATCTTCTAAGACCTGGCAGTCCCAAGGCTCAGTGAGGCTAATTGTGAATCCACAATTTTATTCTTTCAGACAAGCCTCTTAGATGAAACATCTACTTCCACAGGGAAAACAAAATACTTTTGTGGGAGGTACTGAGGAAAACTGTAATGAGGAAAAGAGAAAACTGACTCACCTCCTCTCAAAATTATAAAATAATAATGTTACAGCTGGAATGGGTATTGGAAATCAGAGTCCAACCTCTTCCCTACCCCACCCCCCACCTCCAATCCCTTTTATAAATGAGGAAAAGGAAGTAGCTTGATCAAAGTTCCACTATTCATTTGCTGTCAAATCAGAAATAGTCTCCAGGGTTCCTTCTACCATTCAATGTTTCCCCAAACATGCTTCCCCCTTCTCATGTAGAAATGGGGGGTGGAAGACCTTCTCGTGATATGAGGTTACAAGAAGGGACTCACTAATCACTGAACTGGCCTCAGTAGTAGGGAGTCAAACAGAAGATGAAGAGGCAGAAGATCGGCATAGTAGTGGAACATCCTAAAAGGTGAGTAGCATGACTGCTTGTGATATGGGCAGGGATTCACCAGTCATTGAGTTGATCTCATGATATAGTGGCTAGCACTTTAAAAACTGAGGAATCCTGTACCTTGAAGCTGTTTGGTGATTATTAGATGAATGGCCACTACCTGGTTATAGTCAGTCTACAGAGATGAGGATTTGGGAAATACACTAGAGGGCCACAATAAGTTAGAGAGAAGTCTCTCACTGAGTGTATCAGATCCTGAACTTTGAAGAGTTTTCAAAAAGAAAAACTAAACCTCTCTTCTCTCACTTCCTACCTATGGAAAAGAGGTGATAAACTTCTGAGTCTGGGCTCTGAGGGGACAGATTTTTACCTTGGACTTGAGAACTGAAGGACTGAAAAACTGTGATTTGGAAAATCATTGCCTAAAAGTTTCCACTCAGTCTGTAAGAGTCCACCTTAAGGTTGCAGTTGAGTCTGAAGCTGGAGGTGAGGGAGACTATAGCTGCCCATTAAGAAATAAGCTTTAGGAAGCCCAGAAGATCAGCCTCATCCATCAGAGACCATGAATCCTGTGAGGAGAAAGTTCCAGACCAACCTAGTGGTGGACTGATCCATCCAGCAGTGATTCCCTTTGAGGAATAAATATTGCTGAGCAATCTGCCCAAGAGAGAACCCCTGTCTTGTGAGAAGCTGGCCCAATAGCAGAGTGATCCCTACCCAAAAGGCAGTGAACTTTGTGAAGGAGAACTCTCCCAAGTGAAAAAGAATGTCAAGACTCAGATATGAGCTTGGCCTTGTGCCACATGTGCTCTCTATTCATTTGCTATTTTAATCGCAGACTTGAAGTCTGCACCCATTCTCTTGGCTTAGACTTTGTATTTGTGGGATAGTTTGCTACAGATTTTTGGGAAGGAGTGTTTTGCACCAAATGTTTTTGCTATTCCATTTGAGTAAATGCCTGTGATCATAGGTAATTATTTTTTACTATCTTATTATTAATGAGAAGCACTCTAGCCAGAACTCATGAGCTACAGAATTAGCAACAGCACCCAAAAGCTTCTCCCAAGAGCCTGAAGTAGCAATCACTCCTCTAGACACCAACCTGTTGGTAGTGCAACTTTAAGGGAGCAGTCCAGAGAGTGTTCCTACAAACGCTCATTGGTTGATTCCATCACAGCATGGAACAATGCATATTTGTTAAAACATCCAAAATTTTGTGAAATGTGTAGTCTGACAATTGAAAACTTAAAAATATATAGGACATGTTATTATGGTATTTGGCATATGATCTGATCTGTATGTAAATTATGAAGAAGAAAAAATGAATTCATTAATTACGGGGATTTGGAAAATGATCTTTGTGTCAAATTTGATCATAATAATAGAGATCAAATGGGATAATGTTTGTAAAAAGCACTTAACACAGAACCTGGCACACAGTAGGTTCCATACAAATGCTATCTATTTATATAGCACTTTAAAGTTTGCAAAACACTATAAATATTATCTCATTTTATCCTCACAACTATGAGAGAAAGATGCTATTATTCTCATTTTAAAATGAAGAAATTGAGGTTAAGTGATTTGTCCGGTCATACAACTAATAAATGGCTGGGGCTGCAAGTGAACTCAGCTCTCCCTGACTCCAGGTTCCGTACTTTACCCTCTGGTCCCACTCCCACCCCTGGTCCTGTGCCTAGACTTGCATTTAGCTGCAAGCTGAGTCTTTTCTACGATTTTCTCCTTTTCATTAATGCACCTCAATTGGCAGTAGCATTGTGATCCTGGGCCAATCACTTTCTTTCTCATGTCTTCAGTTTCCCATTATGTAAAATGAGGTCACTGGACTAGAGGGTTCCTCAGGCCCTTTCCAGCTCTTCATATGGGAGTTATCTTACTTCTTTTTGTCACTTTTAGTTGGTTCCCAAGGTAAAACTCCATTTCATAATATGCATTTTACTAATCTGCTAACATTAAATACAAGCTCTGCAATGAAAATACCAGCCTTGGCTTTCTTATGATGAAGGATACATCCTTTGAAATTTAGCACATGGAAGAGACCATAGAAAATGGGGGAACCAGTCCAGAGGTCCAATAATAACAGCATCTCAGTCAATGTTCTGCCTATGAGAAATGTTGGCCTACCGATGCAAGCTGCAGACCTACTGATAAGAAAGGGGATTTCTCTTAGCATTGCCAATAGCGGTGGGTACTAATTGACCTGAGTTTACACCTGCTGCCTATCTGGTGTTCATTTTGGCTCTCTCTGGAAGACCCAATCAATCAGAAACTCAAGTTGTATCTGACCCATGGGAAGCTGCAATTAAAATACTACTCTTGCTTACTTAGAGGCAAGAAGTGAATTTAAGACTATACGGACAGGGAAAAAAGAGTTGAAAATGCTGATGGTCTCCACAATGTTATCAGTACATAATTTTCAGTTCTATCTGTCCCATATTTGATTTCATCAGAATAAATTTATATGCAGCTTATTCATACTGTCCTAGTTTTATACCATAGTGGCAATGCAGGAAAATTTCCATCTTAAAATGAATTAGCAAGAGCACACCTGCGTTCTTGAAAAGAAAAGGAACAATAGTTTCCTTTACCAAAATGGAGATCATAGTCATGGTATTAAAACTTAGTTCAAAGGGCTAAATCCCAGCCTTAATTTAATGATGTGCAGAGGGTCAGTAAAATGTTGTTACATGTGCTGGTACCACAAGGGCTACGAACATATATAGATACAATTATCTAGTGGAAAGAACAAAAGACCTAGAGTCTAGAGACCTGGGCTAAAGGACTCCCTTCTTTCCCAGCCCAGCCCCAGGAGCTCATGCTGAAAAGCAACCAAGCTGCTTTTGGATCCCAGTGCCACCTTGTAGCTGGAAAGTACAGAGGAATCACCAAACTGCACAGATATTTCCTAGCTACTTCTTTTCTTTCTCTTCTTGAGTTGTCAAATAGCTTTACTCCCCAATTTCTGCTGTTTCTCACAGATCACAAGTAAATTAATTTTACCTTGGCACATAAACACTGTTTCCAGAGTAAAATTCTTCCAAACAACTGTCTTACAAACTTGAAACACTATCGGTTCACGAGTTCTGCAGGAGCAGAAGACAGTGTGCAGCAGGGATGTAGTTAAGGGCAACACAAACTACCTTTGTTGCTTTCCTAATTTAAGCGTTGAAGTAATATCTCAAACAGGTTCCAATATAAGCTCTAAACTTTATTCGGACAGTTTGTAAAGGTCTATTATTTTTTAAATGCTAATAGCAATAATCATCCAACAAGTGTTTATTAAGCACTTTATTTCACATACTGTGCTAAGTACTAGGTATACAAGAGGTAAAAACATGGTCTCTGTTGTCAAGGAGATCACATTCTAATGGGGGAGATAACTTGTAAATACCTACATACAGGTAAAATACATACAGGAGAGGTGGAAGGTAATCTCAGAGGGAAGGAACAAATAAACAGGGAGGACTTAGAAAGGGCTCTTGCAGAAAGTAGGATTTGAACAGTCTTAATAGAAAACAAGAAAGCTAAGAGGTAGATGTAAGGAGGGAGGACACTGCAGGCATTGTGGAGGCAGTACAAAAGCAGAGAGTGAGGAGCTGGAGTGCCATGTGAGAAACAGTAAGGAGGCTAGTATAGATGGATTTCAGATTGTGTGGACAGAAGTAGAATGTAGGAAAATTGGAAAATAGGAAGGGGCCAGGTAGAGAAAGATTTTCAATGCCAAGTAGCCAACATTATATTTGATTCAAGAGCCAACAGGGACACTAGAGTTTACTGAGTGAGGGTAGTGTTGGGTTTAACAAAGTCAGACCTGAATTTTAGTAAAATAACTTTGGTAGTTGAAGAGAAGGCAAATTATAGAAGAAATTTGAGACAGGGAGACCAAATGGAAGATTACATTAGAAGTCTGGGCAAGAGGTGAAGAAGTCCTACCCAAAAGTGATGAATGTGGGAAAGAGAGAAAATGACATATGTGAGAGATATTCTAAAAACAGAAATGACAAAATTTAACAAGATTGGATAAATGAGGTGAGTGGGATTGAGGAGTCAAGGATGACACAAATTTTTGAAGTCAGAGCAACTGAGGGAATAGTGATGATCTCAACAGTAACAGGAAAGTTGGGAAGAAGAAAGAGTTTGGAGGGAAAGATAATGAGTTCCCTTTTAGATATATTGATTTTTATATGTCTCTGGGACATGTCTAAAAGACAGGTAGCAATACAGGAGAGTCAACAAACCAACAAACATTTATTAGATGCCTACTAAGCGCCAGGCACTGTGCTAGGCATGGGAGTTACAGAAAAAGGCAAAAATATCCTGCTCTTGAGGAATTCACAGTCCCATGGGGGAGATAACATACAAACCATTTTGTATAAGTAAGATACATACAGGATAAACTGGAGATAATCCATAAAGAAAAGGTACTAGCATTAAAGGGGACTAGGAAAGGCTTCTTGCAGAAGATAACATTTTAGACATTTTGGACAAGACTTTTAAAAAACAGGAAAATCAGCAGGTTGAAGTAAGGAGAAGAAGATACCTTGTAGAATGGAAACTAGTAAAAATAAGAGGAGGGAGATGGGGTGTTTTATTTAAAGAGGCCAGAATCACTATTCTTTCCCTCCTCACCTCTTCCTGCTGGATTCCCTGCTGTAGAGCTGACAGCTAAGTGGAGGACAGACGGATGAGCAGAGATTTACAGGAGAAGGCCAATCACAAGGTTATCATAATAGGGCAGGAATAAGGTGATGGGGGCCTGCCCCAGGATGGTCATCAGTGGAGAAATTAGGACCGGATACAAAGACATGGGAGTCACCTCCTTAGAGCTGATAACTGAATCCATTATTGTTGATGAGATCACCAAATGAGATAACAGGTCTTCCTTAGTCAAGGTGCCAACAGTCTAAAGTAGAGAAACTGCATTTTGCTTATGTCTTGAGATAGACGTTAACATGTTTGTGTGTGTGTGTGTATGTATATATATATATATATACACACATATATATACCACCATGTATATATATACACACATATACATATATATATGTGTGTGTATATGTGTATATATATATATATATATACACCACCACTATTACCCCATCCTCATCAAAGAGCTAGAATTTGGTGGGTGTTTGCATTCCCTTCACCAACACATAGCTCAAACTCCATTTCTCTTAATAGACTATTTCCATGGCTGGGGCTGGGGTGGGAAATGATATCCTGGTTGTTAAGCCTACCAAACTTAGCTAAACTGATCAACAGATATAGACCATCACTAAAATCACACCTGAAGTCTTTCTGGCTTTGTGGGTCCTCCTAGACCTTGTGCTCAGTTAGTATGGCTTTCTACAACCTAAGGTTATCTTTGTTCCATAATGAGACTGAAGAAGATGATCATAGGAAAGGTAGACATACAGAGATATGCATACATATGTATATACAAACACATATACATAGACACATATATACATATATAGATAGAATACTTCTCTCCCCCACAGGAGAGAAGCAGGGTGCTACTAGGACTGAATGTTGTCAGATACAGTACCATTACTAAGTATTTTTATAATTCTTTTTTTCTTTAAAAGGGAGAATTCAGTCTGGAGGGGGACAGGAAGTTTGTCTTCACCTGAAAATAACTGTTGTAAGTACAAAATCATCAGTAAAAACAGTTTTCAAATAAAAAAAAACCTTTATGGATACGTGTTTGGGTATTCAGTGCCATGTTCCACAAAGTTGGAGTCTTCTTTATTAATTCATTTCTAGAAGTCCAACACAAATGAAAAAAAAAGCAACACTTATTTTAAGGGCTCCCTCAATTCATCCCTACCCACTAAATGATTTTTCATGCTGGTTATTTATTCAACCAAGCAATAAAATGTAAGTAAATGAATTCAATTCGGAACTTGATAGTCCCAACTAAAACACTGTTTGCTTAAAGCCAAGAGCTTCATCAGTGCATGAATTTTGACATACCCACTTGTCACCTTCTTTGTAACAAAATGGGATTTTTGTTTTAGCTTTGAAATATCAAGTTTCTTTCCTCTTCCCCTTTAACCAGTGACCACTAGATATTTTCTTGTAAGAATGTCTGGCTCCCTAACATCTTCTCAATAACCAATTATAAAACTCTTTTAAGAGAAAGTATTTATTATACCTTTGTAGCCAGAAAAAAATGGAAAAGTAATTATTTATTACAATAGCAGTGACACAAAATATGACTGAAGAAATTCAACTCTTACCCAAGCTCCTATGTTTTCCACTTGAACTAGGCATTCACACTTTATTTTAATGTTGACTTCTCTGCAGATTAAAGTTATGAAACAGTGTCTAACAGCCAGGAACCATTATTAAAAGCAAACTAGTTTCTACTCAGATTTTGATGCACCACAATCTCTTCTAGGAACCATGCAAAACTCCATGAGTAAGAGAGCTGCAAAACTAAACTTTAGTACTGAAATTAGACAACCTCCTCATTGCTTCCTTTGTCATCAGAGTCCTCCAGAGAGAGTGAAGTTTCAGCAAGATTCTAGCCTTTGGAAATAAGAAACACAGATCAACACTGAACAAGTATCAATGTTTCTAAAACCCAGGGATCCAATTCTCTAGGAAGGCCTATGTGAACATAATTGAAGTAATATTTTCTTTTCAGCCTCAGAAACTGCTTTTTGTGCATCATTCACCTTATTCTCAAAGTCCTTCTGGCACCTGAAGATTCTTTTTTCTGAATTTTAAGTAACCATACATATATACACGTGTATATAAATGTCTCTTCTTAGCACATCATATACCATATGTAACATACTCATTAAAGTGGAATTATGCTCTCATTATGTCTTGTCTTCTACAAGTAAGGAATTTTCAATAGCATTCCTAGGATCATAGTCACTTGATATTTTCAGTATTGGAGTATATTTTAAAAAACACTCTATCTTTTTAATAACCTCTTATTCTTACTAGGGTCTTAGTGACAATAGCAAGATGTTCAGAGCAAGTTTTATAAAAGACATAAAAGTAAGCTTAATAATATAGTCTTTATTGGCTTTATATTTCTGATCTAATTAATATCATAAAAAACCTACTGATATGATGATTTACATAATATTCTACTGGCTCGTGGGAAAGATCTGTTATTTCCTCAGTTTAAGGAAAAAGAACTCCCAATGTACAAATTACCTTCACCAAGTTAGTAAATAAGGCTAGATAGTTGCTTAAGACATGAAGAGTATAAGTGAATTGCCCAGGGTGACATAGTTAAATGTAAAATAGGCAAGACCTAAAACAAAGTCTTCCTAGCAAGCTGTCTCTGTGAATACCATGAAGCTCTGTTCCAAGGGAATGTGTCTGTCACTATTTTTCAGTATGTCATTATATAAAGTCCAAATGTAAGAAGGATATCTATAGATGGTGTGGTCATCTAGACGGTATAGTTTGCAGATGACATTGTAGTCTTTGCATACAGTCATTATTATTAGATACTGATAATAAAATTGCATTTTGTAAATTTGATCATAAATAGATCACTAGGTCCTCTGCTACACAATTTCAAGTTTTTGTAATGCATGTTTGGAGTACTGTGTTCAGTTCTAGTGTATAAGCTTGGAAATGACTTTTATAGTCAGTAAACTGTCATCTCTCAAATGCCTATTATGTTCAGGACTCTTGATTCTGAGGACCTTGACTTAAATATGTCCTCTCACACAATATTTGGTAACTTTGAGAAAATCATTTAAAATCCAAGGGACTGTTCCCTCTGAGTTCATTTCAATAGGATGAAAAGTTTCAAGAGGAAGGAAAAGAGGACAGTGAAAGGGTCTTCAGTCTATGTTATCTGAGGACTACTTGAAAGAACTGGATCTGTTTAACCTGGAAAAGAGAAAGCTCAAAGAAGACATGATGGCCATTTCTTCAAGCATTTAAAAGACTGTAATGGAGAAAGGATTGGCATTGTTCTGTTGGGAGTCAGATGGCAGAATCAGGAACAATGGGTAGGAATTATAGAGAAGTATATTTAGACTTAATATCAGGAACAAAAAAAATTTCAACAATTAGAAATGTCCAGAAGAGAAATAGGCTGTCTCAAGAGATAGTAGGCTCTTCCTCCTTGGAAATCTTCAAGGAAAAGCAGATTTCAAAACAAATGAAAAATAAAGGAAATTATTTAAAAACCTATTTTATCCAACTTTATGCTAATAAAACTAATAATATATATAAAATAAAGAATATTTACAAAACATAAAATACCTAAATTAATAGAAAGAGTAGATTTAAACAGCTCATTATTAGATGAAAAATTAAAGAAGCCATAAATAAATTTCCAAAGGAAAAACAAAATCCAGCACCAAACAGAATCTCAAGTAAATTTTATCAAATATTCAAAGATCAATCAACTCCAATATTACATAAGTTGTTTGCAAAAAGAGCAAAAGAAGTGCTCCTACCACTGATCATATTATATATCAGTTTATACAGATATATAAACCAGGGAGAATTGAAACAGAGAAAGAAAACTAGAGGGCATTGTTCCTATGACATTTTAAGTAAAATATTAGCCAAGAGAATTAAAACAATATAACACAAAGATTACATACTATGACTAAGTTGGATTTATATCAAGAATGTAAGACTGCTTTAATATTAGGAAAATATAAATTTAATTAACCATATTAACAAAAATAATATGATGACCTCAATAGATAAAGAAAAATCTTTTTGACAAATACAACCACCATTTCTCAATAAATCATTAGACGATATAGGTAGGAATGAAGGGATTTTTCCTTAAAATGATTAATAGCATTTACCTAAAGTCCAAAGTTATTATTACTTCTAACAGAGAAAAATTATAATTCTTTCTAACAAATTCAGAAGAGAAACAAGTATGTCTACTGTCACTACTTCTTTTTTACATAATACCAGAAATGTTGGCTCTAAGCAAAAAAAAAAAAGGAAGAAAGAAAAGGAAAGGAAAGTGAGGAAATAATCATATTTAAAGAAAAAAATCCAAATTATCATGATGTGCTTTAGTTATGGTTGTTGTTATTTACATGTTTCAAACATGTCCAACTCTTCATGACTCCAAATAATCTTAAAGTTAACTAAAAAGTGCCTGAAAAAAATAACTTAGCAAGCTTGCGGAATGTACGATGAATCCACAAAAATACATAAGCACACCTATATGATATCAACAAAAAAATAGCAGGAAGAGATAGAGAAATTTCATTTTACATTAATACAAAATGTCAAAAATTCTTGTAGTCTACCTTCTAAGATGTACAGAAGAACCATATAAATATAACTACAAATAACTTTACATAGATATAGATAACCAAAAAATATTAATTGCTAATGAGTAGGAGAAGCAATATAAAAAATTCTAATACTACCCAAATTAATTTACTTATTCAATGCATGCCAATCAAACAACAAAAGGAGTACTTTACAGAACAAAAATAATGGAATTCATGAAAAAACAGCTTAAGAATCTCAAGAGTAATAATGGAAATAAATGAATGTTAGATCTCTAATAATACTACAAAGCAGCAATTATTTAAAAAAAAAATTTAGTACTAGTTTAAAAAGAGAACAATCAGTGGGATAGATGATCTATGCAACATACAGAAACGAATGAATATAACGCCCTATTATACATTAAACACCAAGACCCCAGCTACTGGGATAAAGACTCGCTATTTAACAAAACATATTGGCAAAAGTAGAAAACAATATGGAAGAAATTCAATTTACATCATTACCTGAAACCTTATAAAATATTAAGCTCTCAATGGATACATGACCTAGCTATCAACTGGTTCTACCATAAAATAAATTAGCAAAAATGTAGAAAACATTACCTACCATATATAGGAACATAAGTATGCAAATAACCACTCCACATTGTAGAATAATTGTCATTTCATTGGACCCAAATATAATGCCATTCACACTATTATTTACAAACAACTTTAAAGTAATATCCACTATAGTCTGTTATAAAGAGTGATAAAACCATTTCCAAATGGCTGTGTGCAAGAGACTACTATTCATCTAGATGTGTATCAGCAACAACATCCTAGTTTTTCTAGTCTCTGTCCCGCCCCCCCAATGTTTTTTAATAGGAATGAGCCTTGTTCAGCTATTCCTTATGCCTTTAATCCCTTGGGCTCCTCAAGCAGTGACTGTTAAATTATAAAGTGATTTAGAGAGGTTTGGGTATATATGTACCATTGCTAACATTTTATAGGTATCATATGGGAGCTGTCAGTTCCTAAGGGGAACATTTGCCTCCCTCATAGAAAGCTAGAACACAGTGCAAAATTCCCCCTGAAAAAGTATTCAGCTCCCTACTCTACTCCAAATGCACAAATAATGTCACATCAATCTCAATGTAAAGTGATACAAAATGTCACACAGGCAAACAGCAATGTTTTAAGGAATTGCCAATCACTGGAATACTTATGCTCTTAGAAAAACAGGAACTATCAGCTCCATCAGTTTACAGAGATCCCTAATCTAATTCTTTTACACTGGCATAAGGGCTAAAACACATACCCCTCCCCCCCAGGCAGGATAACAAGTCAAGACAATATTTCAACTTCCTTGTATTTTTTATTTCTATTTTTCTGAAAGGGAAAGCTCTGGGAAGCTATGCAGTTCTGAATTCTTTATAATACAGAGATTCTCCAAAGGATATGCTTATCATCAAAGTTTGAGGAGAAATGTTACTTATCAAGTCACACAGTTTTTGTTCCAAGAGAGTCAGTTTACCATGGTGTGGCACAGAGTACAAATGAAAGAAGGACTTCTTCTGAGGAGATAGGGTCTTTGGGATGGTTTTGTATTTTTTTGTTTGTTTGTTTGTTTTTTGGTTTCTTTTTGCAGATGCATGGAATAGCACAGCACCTGACACAAAATAGGTGTTTAATAAATGTGAGATGTATGACTGACCTCATGCTGACTCCATTAAACCCAAGAATGCTAGACTACTAGAGGACCTCCTCAATGATATCCAGAAGCAATCAAAAGAATTAACTCAAAAGCTTAACAGTTTGCATAGAAAAAGTAATATAGATGAAGGTGACAGGTGGACCAGATTATAAGACAGGATAACTGAGCAGTCAATTGAGTTAGGTTCTTAGACACTGCAGAACTGATCTGAGTAAGAGGAAAAGAGTAAGCTACTTTGCATTTAGGAAGCCATAGAATGCTTTAAATGATCCCATATTATTTCCTAAAACCCTATTGTTTTAAGCATCAACATATTTTGGTAATGCTACACAGCTATGATTCATAGAGTTTCACAATCTTTGAAAAATTACAGTGTGGATTTGTAGACTACAGCAGATTATCAGTGATAATATGAATCCCACAAGTATTGTAAAAAAAGATTTTAACCAAAATAATTTACAATTAGAAAATGAGGCACTATGTAGAGAGAGTAAGGAATATATGATAATTAGTAAAAATTCTTCATTTTCTCTCTATATATACAAACATACACATGTGTGATATATGTATGTGTATATGTATACATACACATGTGTGATATATGTGTGTGTATATGTATATATACACACACACACATATATAAATCTCTGGTGAATTAGGTAGATACTTTAAGGCATATTTATAGAAGGACATGAATTATCCAGGTTGAGAAGACATACATGAATTGAAATCTATACTATTTGAGGGAGCAACCACTTTGATGAGTTCATAGTTCATTTAAATCTTGAAATGGAATTTCCCACAGTCTCCTTTCTTAACCAGCAGATGTGGTACTACCCTAAAGCATACAATTAGGCAACACAAACTTACACATACAACCATGCAATTTCTAGGATAGAAGTTAAAGAAGGTTCTCAAGCAAAGTTCAGCTAAATTCATGGACAATTGATTAAAGAGAAATCATTAAGGGAAAATAAGGATGTTTGGAGTATATATCTGAACATCACAGGTAAATTCTATGAAATTCATGCTTTTCCCTAAAACATATAATGAAGTCAGACAAGCTATATGTAGGATGATCCAGTGGGCTGATCCAATTATGTAATTTATGAATTTATTAGAGACAAAAATAATCATTTGTATAGAGGCTTATATTACAAAGGTACTACATTTTCAGACTCTGTATTCATATTCAAATCATATAGTGCTAGCTTCCAACAGCTTTAAAGGTTCTCAGGATTGGTGGATAGACCCATTATTCATGATACATAGAAGGGTGAAATTATATTCTGTTCATCCTTTATCTTGGCAGAATGTTAATATTATTTGTATGAAATCAGAGTCAGATCCTTAGAAAGGCATACTCATGATCAGAAAGAAACAAAGAAAAAAATCAGGAACCAATGATTAAAGGAACAATCTGAATGAATACTTGGAAGCAGGAAGAGATCAGATAAGGAAGAGAGAAAGTATGAGACACTTTTAGGAATTAGCTTCCAGAATCCATCCAAATAAAAGCTAATGTGGGTGGCTTTCATTAGCTTTACATAGAAATCATACTGTGCATTGAAACATGGAATAGTGAGATAAGCAGATGCACATTGGTATGTAGAATTGGAGAAGCCCAACTTGCATTTATATGTCAAACCAAAATATAAGCACGTAAAATACCTTTTGTACACATAGCACATGTGTGCAATTTGTAAGGGTAATTATATATTACTGAATTCAAACAGTGATCATCTTATCATAAATAATTAGCATCAGGCATCTAGTAAAAATTCTAGGAAATAGCAAGCATATGCACAACATTCAGTAACCAAACAATGGCATTCCAAGTCCTTCAGACAATGAGGAATTACGTCCATTTACGCTCTTACACTACTCCAATATGTCCTCCTAGTAATGACTTCAATCCACCTGGTACCAGAAAAACAGAAAATGGTGTCATAAGGTTTTAGAGGTTAGCATCTATGGTAAAGTGCCACATTGACGTAGCAGATGTGGAAACACACATTGTTAAGTGTCACCTAACAATGGAACATATGTGGGACATGGGAAAAAATGTCAAAACCTAATTAATGACTCTAATATGTACTGATTTGGAAAATGTATATATTACCAACATAAAGGTGCTGGTGGTAGAAGAAATCATTACAGAAGCAGTAGAAAGTTTCAGGAGTAAAGAATGGTGAGTCATTAACTTTTGATGGCAATATATCCGTTTCTGATGCTTTTGTTTCACCTCGTAGATATTAGCCTCAATGCCAAGATAATAAATCTTCTCATGCTACTCAAGATATCCCCTCTTCCACAGATGTACCTCACTCAGGCTTGTAGTCATAAGTAGGTCCTCATACTCTGTACCTTGCTCCTACCCCAGAGCTTTTGGTACCATCTCACGTTGTCCCAAAGTTTGGAACTGCAATCATTGAACTGACAAACTAATCCAAAATAAAACTGAGACTAGTATTTTGGGTTTGGTGGGTTACCCATCCCTATAATATATCTGAATTTTAAAAAGGGGCTTCCTGGAATTTATACATGAACCCAATATACTGTGGTGGTCAAAATGGAGTTTATTTGAGAGCAAGTAGACATTTAAGTATCTTTCTATGCAAATTTTATAGATTGCCTAGTGTAGTGAGCCCTAATTGGGAACATAATACAGTCATCTAGGTCATTCATTTCTGACCCATCATGAACTAGCAATTAATAATGCAAACACTTTGATTCTCTAACTATAAGGCCTAGCTGGTACACCTCTGAACCTCCACTCCAATCAATAAAAAGAATTCAGCCTGTTATTGTCTCTATGCTTGCAGCAAGGAGAGGGGATAAATTTGTAATGGCTTAATTTCTGTCCCTTGGAATGGACAGACACATGAAATAATGATCCAAACTGGATTGGTCATAATTTCCTAAACTGCTCTCCTTTTCTTATACCATTTCCTTACTCCTATAGAACACCAAGTCTATTGAAATTCTATCAGTTTTTTAAGGACCAGAACAAATACATCTTTTTCCAAGAAGCCTTTCCTGTAACTTCCTATTGAATCAGAACTTTTTAGAGTAACTTTTATGCAATTCTATTCTATTGTAAGTTATAGTTATTGACTAACTTTATTATCTTCACTACTAGACTGTAGTGAAGTAGTACTTTCTTATGTAGTACTTTGTTATCTTCATTATTAGATTACTAGATTGTAAACCTTTAGAGGGCAGGAATGTCTCATTAACATTGTAGTGCCCTCAGAGGACAATGTTTTATATATGACATATGCTCAATATGAGAGGCAGCATGACATAGTAAACAGAGGATTTACCTTGCAGCCAGAAATCTGAGTTTAGGTGTTGCCTTTGACGCATATTGATTTGATCACCTTGGGTTAATCATTTAATCTCACATTGTGCTGGGGACTTTGTAAGATATAATATGTATAACAGAAGATGACCTGAACTGATAGAGGGGCTTCCCTAATAGAGGAGATCCCTGTATTAATGAAATCACAAGACCATACCTGACTGATATACTCAATTACAAATGCTATTTGAATCCTAAAAGAAAAAAAATTTGTAATCAGAAGTGGAGGTTTCAATATATAACATAATTATACAAAAATATGAAATGCAAATATTTCTTGGAAGAAAACTGTAACATTCTCTCCAAAAATAAGGGAAACTGGATATCACATATATGCACATATATACACATAAACACATATAATTAGGTATTTGCATATATAGTCTGTCTAAAGCAGATCATCAGTATTCTGAGTTGACATTCTTCTAAAAGGTGCTCAAGTCATTAAAAGACCCTTAAATTCTTCATAAAACTAGAGTCTCTCTCTCTCTCTCTCTCTCCTCTCTCTCCTCTCTCTCTCTCTCTCTCTCTCTCTCTCTCTCTCTCTCTCTCTCTCTCTCTCTCCCTCCCTCCCTATTAAAAAAAAGACAGTACTTTCTGAAACTTGAAAGAAGATGAAGGAAATAAAAATGGATCTGTACCTTGGCTAAGCTTCTACTCCCAACCATTTTCACATCTACAATTCACAGATTGATGAAAGTTAAGTATTTGGCAATTTAGGAAGACCTTGTTTAAATGACATAAACTATATTTTTCCCATACAGTGACAGAGTATCACTTTCTACTTAGGATAATCTCATTACTGTCCAATTACAATGGCATATTGCACATATTTACAAATGCTGCATGTTGTATCATGTACTTAAGAAAAGACCTGTATTCAGTGTATGAGACACTCTTTTGCCATAACTTTAGACTAGAAAATATTCATCTGATTAAATTTCATAATTGACTTAAGAACCAATATAATTTTTACATATAAAGATAACACATTTAACTTTTTTAATTAAAGCTTAAAAGCCTTTAATTAAAAGTCATAAATCAGAGAACCCTTCCAATCTAAAGCCTAGCATACATGCAGTGAATTGAACCTCTGAATTCTATCTGTTCTTTACAATCACACAGAGGTATAAATAGCATTCATGTACTTTACTTGGTGTGTTTAAGAATCTACCTTATTAAATCCTTTTAGCTAGAGTATTTCCTGGAAATACCAGATCCTGAGAACTGAAGAAGTCTGAAAGTATAACACATTTAATATGTAAACTTAATTTTGTTTTTCATCTTTCACCTCTGGTGATGTAGGGAGGGGTATATATGGAAAATAAGATTGAAGGAAGGTGACTGTATCAAATCCTGGCACACCTTCATTATTATAAACAAGAACTCCACAGGAAAAGGAGGCTTTCTCAGTTTTGCAATCACAAGAACTATGCTTCATCATGGAAAAGGAGATGGAGATGAAATATTCTCTGTCTTCCTTGTGAGCTGGATTATCTACCCCTACCATAATCTTCTGCCCCAGAAAAAGATAATACAATATAACCCACCATTATTTTGTGAAAATTTATGTAGATGTACAAGTATTTTTATGACTGAAGGTGAAAACATTTACCTCTTGTGCATCTGGGCAAAAAGATACAGTAAATAATGTATAGGCATGTTGAAGAAAGAAAATTTGCATGGTGAGAATAGAAAGAGATAATCTCCAACCCTTTGTTAGTAAAAAGTAACTTCAGGATGAATCCTTTTACAATTGCAAAGTTTCTTTTTAAAACATTTATCTTTTTTATTAATAAATTTCTATTTAACACAGAGCACAAATGCAAATTTACTAAGCATTCTCCCTGAAAACAATTAGGCAAAATAACGAGAGAGTAACTACAACTACTGGTTCATATATCTATTTATTAAAAGGAAAATTGAATTTTAACCTTAACAAAGTAGAACCATTGTGTTGTCTATTGTGTTTAACTTGATTTTTATTGCTAATGCTTTTTAAATTGAAATTTTATGTTTAATTAACAGGAATCTAGATTCTCTACCTCCCACTTTCCACCTCATTGGGCAAAAAAAATGGAAAACAAATTCCATGCAACAAATATGCACAGGCAAGCAAAACAATTTGTCTCATTGGCTATTCTCAAAACAAAACAAAACAAACAAAAAACACTTGTCTCACTCTGCATCCTGAATCCATCACCTCTCAGTCAGGAGGTGGACAGAATATTTTACCCCTAGTACTCTGGGATTATGGATGGTCAATTTATTAGAAAGAAACATTAGAGTTTCAAAATAGCAATTCAAATGGATATGTACAAAACTGCCCCCTCATAATGCCCTTCTGAGGTAGAAGAATGTCAAGTTATTCACTTCCCTATTTTTGTGGACAGGAACTAGAAGTAGTTGGACATGCACAGAGGAGACAAAATAGGACTAGTGATTCATTCCCTATAAAAGGATACCTACACTAATGTTATTAATGTAAAGAACAATATTTTTTAAGTCTAATAAAGATACTCTATTATATTGTTCAATACAGGCAACTCTCCACCCCTATCCCCACCAATACCAGGGAAAAAATAATGTAGGCTAAAGTCATGTTCTTTATGAGATAATATATTGAGTGCATATGTATATGTATTCCTTTTAGAGAGATATAATTTTATGAGTGCAGCCTAGATTTAAGAGTATCCTGCATTTAAACAAAATGGTAACTTAAAAAAATGTCATTAACATTTTTTCCTTGAAAATCTGTGAAATTTTTAAAAGTAGGTTCAACAAGTGAGATCAGTATTCCAGTGATGCCGAGGATACAGAAAATTTCTTTAAATTTTAAGAACTATATTTTTATGAATACAAAGCTCAGGTTTGTGCCTTCAGTTGTACAGTTCTGTCTCTGTAAATTCTTAGTCACCTGCATTTATGTATTTAAACAACTACTCTACATACAGAGATCACTGGTCACAATTCATATTCATGATTCACAGCACATCAAATTTTAATAGCATGCAAACTCTGTGATAATGCATGACTGATTTTTACAGGTACAATGTAAATGTGCAAATATTCTGAATCACTAACTACCATTAGCTGATCAAGAAAAACAACCTAATGGTAAGTGGTGATAAAAGCTTTGAAACAACCCTATGAAATACAAAGGCAAAGAAAAGGATAGAGATGAAAAAACTTTTTCGTGGTTTTCTTATTTAAAGTCTTTGAGAACCCAATCTTTTTCATATTAAAGGCCTATTTGTTGTTGTTGTTGAAAACTCCAAGCTACTAAATAGAAAATTTTTAAACCTAACAAGATGCACAGCTCTTTAAGCATATGCTAAGGTTGATTTAATTTCAAATCCTCACATACCACCGGAAAGTACCTGTCCATGGTACTGACGCTATATTCAGTCCTGTGATTTATAGATGCAGAATACCTTATTTTGTCTCCTGTGACCCAGTTAATCAAAATTAATGTGCAAACACAATTAAAGTATTTAAAATGTATTTTATCTTCCATGAAAACATTTCTCCTAAGTTAGGTTATCTAAAATTTAATGGGAAAATGGGTGAACAGCTGCTTGGGAAATTGTTTAAATAAATTGATGTTGACTGACAAAAGGTTCTGCATTTCAAATGTTTGGATCCTTTGAAGTTTGAAGTGTGTGCAGCTGATGAATTTTATCTTACACAGAGATCTGTGGGATGCCTTTGCTATGTGTGGGTTTTACTGCTTTAGCAAGTAAAACAAGAGCATTAGAAATCAGCTACAAAACTTATTGATTAAACAAAGAGAAGTATGATCAACACAAGGAGAGGATTATTTGTAACTTTACAATGACAGCACACATATTAGTTTTATGCCATCTTCTCTGACCCATTACCACCACCATTCCCAACAAGATAGCAGCACTGTGTCAGAAAGGAAAAAAAAGTTATATGCTGAAAATGGATTTTGGTTTCCAGTAGCACCTAAAAAATGATCATTAGCATTCCAAAAAGCAGACAATGGTTTCCACTGAATTTTGCCCAGGTTGTCTGTGGTGGTTAGAAAAGTGCTTGTTCCTTTGATTTGCATAGAACAGATGGTTTCTGATCAGAGACTAATGTTAAAAAACTGAGGTCAGCTGGCAGTCAAACAATCTCATACCAAGCTTGTCTATTATTATACTCACCTTGAGGATAGTTATTCATTGTCAGCAATAGATAAGTGAATTACTAATAGGTACTATCATTAATACTCCTCTTCTGGCCTTACCTTACTTCTTCTTTCCTCTCTCTCTGTTTCTCTCTCTCTCTCTCTCTCTCTCTCTCTCTCTCTCTCTCTCATTCTCTCCCAGAAAACTTAATATCACTGTTATTATCAGATGATCATAATTTCACTTTAAAATTTCCAGTCACTAAACATTGACACGTGGGATGAGCAATAGAGGGCCAGGAGAAGAGAGAATGAATAACCAACAATAATCTTCCAACTTTCCTATAATTATGGAAGTCTTACGCTTCATCAAGGTTAACTTTCAGATTTTCTAACGTATAATCAATTTGACAGACACAAACAGAGAGCGTGTGAAGTGGGATGACATGAAAAACAATGGAAAAGTAGATTGGGCCAAGTTATTGAGTTCCTTGAATGTCAGATGAAGATTTTTTAAAAAAAATTTGTTCATTAAAGGGGAGGAGTCGATGAAGATTTCTACTAAGAGAGTGACATGATCTGTCATGCACTAAGATGACTTGGAAATGCTCAGAAGAAAGGATTAGCAAGGTCACAGAATAGAGTCTGAGAGACCATTGCAGTAGTCAAGTTGAGAAGTAAAGATGACCTAATCTTAGGGTGGCAACCTTGATAATAAAAAGGACTTGTAAAAGATATTCAAAAGGAAAATAAAACCAGAACTAAGGAACATTTGAATGTGTGAGGCATGGGAACACAGAGAAATAGATCAATCCTAGACCGACAGAAAACTAAAAGCAACCTTAGTTGCTGGAGATGGATGCCATTTCATTATCAGCCAATAATCACAGTTAGACCAAATCTTCTATGATTACACTGGTAAAATTTGTTCAGAATTTAATGAAAATTAATAACTAAAATTAATCTACCAAAATTCTTACATGGAACTGCAGGAAATCTAGCTGTTCTCTTTCTAACAGGCAATTTCAGCACAAATCCCAACCGACTATGAGAACAATTTTATTGTCACAGCTTGAAATTTGTTTTGAATTACCTTGATAATAATACAGCCCTTCATTTAGCAACAGTACTTTACACAGTTAATGGATCTCTGAGGTCTAATTTCTAAAATCCAGAGCTACTTATTTATCATAGAAGTAAAATTAGTGATGCTCTATCCCAATGCAATGACCTAGGTCTTTCTATACATGATTAAAACACAGGGAGTGACATATTAATCAGGTTAACAAGACTTTCTTGATTCCAACAGAGCTATTTAGCCAAGTCTACCTTAGGCAATAAGACCTCAATATCAAAAGGCCAACTGTTAGAAAACAAGGCTGCTCTTCTGCTCAAAGATGGCACTTACAGAACATTCATTCCCTCAAACCCTCATCCCTGACACATGAAATCTCAGCTTCCCTCCAAGCACTAATACAATTGCTAACATGCTGATATTATATACATGGGGATGCCAGTATGCATAGATGCATGAGAAGATTAAACTATAAAATTCTCTTTGACCGCACTTAGAGTTCTGTGGAATTCCCAAATGCCAACATGTACTCTGGGTTGTTTTGGATGAAAGAGGAAGTGTGGAGAAGACACCCTTAGTATTAGAAAAGATCAATGAGACAGAAACTAATGGATGTGAGTCTTTTGTCATGCAAAACCAGAAGACTACAATCACTCAGTGTCTATGTCTTATAGACATGTTAACTTCTTATGTGCCTGTAACAGATTCTGAGATCATAGAATGAACTCATAGGACTAAAACCTGAAAAAAGGCACAGTCTTGAGGTATCCAACAGTACAGTTAAACAAAATTAAAAAGTAATTGAGAAATATTTAATAAAATAAATACAAATATAATAGAAAAACATAGTTTTAATGTGGTTTTCTAAGTCAATATGTTGCCATAGGGATCGATCTATCTATCTATCTATCTATCTATCTATCTATCTATCTATCTATCTATCTATCTATCTATCTAAGTTTAATATCATTGATTTAGTCCAATACCTTAGTTGATAGACAAAGCAATTAAAATCCAAGTTTTATTCAAATTCATAAGGAAATTAAGTAGCCCAACTAGCAATCTAACCCAAGCTCTCTGGTTCTAAATATAGAACTCTTCCTATTACATCACTTTGCCTGCCATTATAACCTTTTCTCCTTACTCTGCATCTCCCAGAAGAGAGAGAAGGACTCAATTTTGGACAATCAAAAGATATTTATTGTCATAATAGCTGGAAAGGAGGTTGTAGCCTGACTCACATGTATCTGACTTGTAACTATTAATTCATTAGTGGGAACCCTGAGGGAAAATACTGATGTGAACAAATTGAAAGCTTCAGGTTTTTTTGGGGGGAATATATTACTATGTAGGGGGCCTATAGGTAATTCCAAGGACATGAAGGAGATAGATAAAATCTCATTCCACATCTATCTTGAATTTTGCAGCTTTCTTCCACCTTCTTCCTTGGGATGGAAGACAATGGCTAATTTATATATATTATTTCATTATTACACTTACAATTAGGATCAGCAGTTTAAGAAATATGGACCATAGAGTTGCTTGTGACTTGTCCAAGGTTACATGGGTAAGAAGTCACAGAACAGGGAACTGAACCCAATACTTCTGACCCCAAATCCAGGATTCTTTCTACTATCCAACATTATCTCCATAATTCAAGGATCATTTCCCTCTACTGTGCCAAATTATTGAATAAATCTCATTCCCCTTGACACTAGCACTGTAAAAATGTCAGGTTCTTCCCTTCATTATCTCCCCCCTTTACTTTAAACAGTCATGTCATAATTGACATATTTAGTTTCATAACTACTGAGGGGAAAAAGCCCAGTCATTATGCAAGGAATACACTTAACTTCCCTGGAAACCATGGTAATTATAACACAATTGCATTATCCTTTCATAAGTCAATGATTAATTCCTATCAACAAAGTCTTCTGCATCTAAATGGCTTCATTCTAAGCATAGGAGCTTACCGCCAGTACAGAGGCATTGAGCCACTTTTCAGAATTCTCATTAACCATTTTTTCTTCCTATAAAGGATCAGTTTTCAACTAAATTGAGAAGCTGTACATGCAACACAATTCAAGAGTATGAGCCACCCCAGGGTTCTGTCCAGTTCAGGCTCTATGCAAGTGAAGAATTTTTTTTAAGGAGAGGTGTCAGCTTTGAAAATGCAGTGACACTAGGAGGCATACTCCTTTTATTTATTTATTTATTTATTTATTTATTTATTTATTTATTCATTCATTCATTCATTCATTCATTCATTCATTCATTCATTCATCCATCCATTCATCCATCCATCTATTTATTTATTTATTGCCAAGGCCCAGACCATAGCTTCAGAAATTTCAGTTCCATCGTTTAGACTCCTAGGGGAAACAAGGAGAAAACACATCCATTGTACCCTGAGACAGAAACAGAGAAGTATACTTTGCATGGGGTAGGTTTATTGTATCAAAAAGGAGAAAAAGCAAATGAATGACTCGGAAGCACAGGGATCGATTGTTATACAGAAAACCATATCTTTCTTTAACACCATTTTAATGTATAATCAATCTTTATGGGCTGTCCCTGTAGGAAAGACATAATAGAATCAAGTTGTCATACAATTGCAAACTAGGCAAATCTCCTTAAAAATAAGATTATACCACATTTTCAAGAACAATATTGATTATTCCTGAAGGTGGGCAGGAATTGCTCTTAAAAATGAATGCTCTGTGTTATTTAAATAAACTTAATATGATAAAAGAATACTCTCTGTGGATCTAATGAGGCCATAATTCATGGCATGGGTACGATTCATTTGAAATGGAAGTGCTATTTATGTGGAGTTTTTGAATAAAAGATACAATTTTGTGATTCACTAAATCTGCTTTAGTCAGTGCACAAATGGGCCCAGAGGCAAATATAATCAGAAAGATAAAAAATGATTACTTCCCCCAAGGTACACAGATGAAGATCTGTAGCTAAAAGGAGATACAGAGTATAAAGGGAAGGATCTAAAAATGAGATCTCCTTAGAGGGTTAATACCATCCTCCTTTCCTAAGAATGTCATGAAATTCCCTTGCTCATCTTGAAAGAAAAGTGTCACCCATGATCACTTTAAGCTGCTGAATGAGTCAGAGAGGTATGAGAGCAACCAATTCATGTTTTCAAAATTATACATAATGTTTTAAAGTTTCTTACTTCTGTTGCAATCCCCCTCAATCGTTTACTTATTGTACATCCACTACAATGAATATTCAGTTATTCAATTATTATTCAATTCAATTATTCAAATATTCAATTATTAAGTACCCATTATAGGTAAAGTACAGAGTTAATTAAGCATGAAAGAGTTAGAAAGAAGAAGAAGATATGGTCCCTGCCTTCAAGAGGCTCTAATTCTATTAAGGGAAATAAAATAAGGATGTAACATCCTAAAATGTGAGACAGAATATGATTAAGTACCAGCAGAGAAAAATGATTTCATGGTTCAGAAAAAGGACAATATCACAACCTCCCATCAGTGACATTTTCCATTGGGTAGAAGGAAGGCTGAGGGAAAGCATAAAGAATTTGGGTGAACCTTGAATGGTCTAGTTTTCTTTCTTTTTCAAAAAAATATCATTTTACTGATGTCTTTTGTTTTGCACAATACAATTGTTTCTGGATATACTACACAGCAACCACCACTCCCTCTGTAAACAAAGAAAAAGGTCATGCAAACTAAGCATCAGGACAAACATACCTGGTAATGTACACAACATTCTGTAGAAGTACTAAGCCCTCCTTATCTCCAAGGAGAAAAGAAGCATGTTTTCTCATTTCTTCTCCAGAAGCAAGATGTATCACTATAATTAAAGTGTTTGCCTTCATTTTAGTGTTCTTTTTGTTTACATTATTGTAAGTCACTGGGGATATTCCTTTCTTGGTTCTGCTAATTTCATACTCCAGTTCATAGAAGTTTTCTTATGTTTCTCTAAATCCAGTATTTTTTTTAATATAGTTTTTTATTACGCCCACATATTGAATTTGTTTAGCTATTCCCTATCTGATTGGTACCCATGTAATTTTATATTTTTTTTTGAGTAGTTTAGTTGAACTGCAGTTGCAGTGTAGGTTACAAGTTGGGATGTAGTGGGAGATAAAACTGGAAAGATAAATCAGGGCATAATGTGGAGGGCCTTCAAGGCTAAGCTGAGTTTGAAATTTATTAGTTTACAATGGGGAGCAATTGAAGGCTAAGGAGTGACATGATGTAGTGAAAACAGTATTTGGCTTTAGAGTAAGAGCACCTGGGATCAAATTACTTTTCTGTTGCTCTCTCCCTATGAGTCTGTGGTTGTCACAATCTTCAAGGGGCTCAGTTTCCTCATTTGAATAATATTAAAGTATTGGATTAGATGCCCTCTGAGGCCTATTCCAGCTCAGGATGTATGATATTATCAAGATTGACCAGTGTGACATAGAAGAGATTGCAAGAGGAAAGGCAGGAAAAATAATTAGGAAGTTATTCTAATAGATCAGGTGAGAGGTGATGAAGGTCTTAATTTTGAGGGTAGTAGTTGAACTAAAAAAGAAAAGAGGGACAAGACTTCGAAAAACTGAAAGTTGTTTTCAAAGGAAAAGGGGCATTAGAGATGACTGTATTAATAAAAATTGATTGTTTCTTAATTTTTCCAAAATTTTAGGGGAAACATTAATCGTCTCATTTCAATTCAGTGCACATTTTCTATCTCCTCAGTAATCAGAAGGAAAAAAAATATGCTACAAAATGTCTCTCTTAAGTCTCTGTAAGAACTACTCACATACAAAACTGACACCTGCATGATCTGTGGTCCAGGGGTGAGCAAGACAGTCCCTTAGATTAGTAAAGCCCAAATTTCTAAGTTTTCTACTTTTCTCTCTGTTCTGCTTGTCCACTAGAGTGGTGCAGTTTGCAGAGCCTAATTTAGCATTCAGAGCCCTATAGCTTTCTATGTGGCCAGTGGGGAAGTATGTTTGATCATGTTATCAGATGGAATGTGTTTCTGCAATAGGAAACAGAAAGTTTCTTTTGTAGTAAACCTTTAAGGAGTTTTATGCCACATGCACAAGAATGTTTCTTACATTTTTTTCTACAGGTATTTAATGTACCATAAGATTACATTTTACTTTTTTTATTAACTTTAAGGGAAAAGAAAAATTGGGTTCTTAGAACCCCTACTGACAATTACTGATAAATGTTTAGGGGGCAGTGGTGTAGGCAGTTGTTTTTCACTTCTAGCAAGAGACTTCACTCTCCGAAGATTATCTACCAATCATGCCTTATATCATGAACACTGTATATTTTAATCAGCACCTTACCACAGACTCAGGGTTGTGTTTGACTAAAAATGTAAATGAAAGAAAAATCAGAATTTCCAGTCTAAAGAAAATTTAGTATAAACAAGGATGGGTTAAAACATGTGGATTATCTATCTATCTATCTATCTATCTATCTATCTATCTATCTATCTATCCATCTATTTATCTATCTAAATATATATATACACATAAATATATATACACACATATCTATCTATAAATAAAATCTACCCAGAAATCAAATAAATGACTGAAAGCATTTAAGTCCATGTTAAGAAGATGATCTTAATTACAATAGTTAATTTCCATATGCTACCTCTCCACACCCCCACACCCCCATTTAGGCTTTCATATCCCTTTAGGCTAGAAGTGTGGTAGTTACTTATGGAATGCCTATCACTACTAAGCATGGGAGATTTAACCTACTTTGAACAAGGTTACAATGACTCACGTTAGGATACCCTACTCACAAGGGTCTACCATATTTTTACCAGACAGTACAGACATCCAAGCTACTTTTAACCCACTATAGTTCAGAACTCCTAGGCTGAGTTAATCCACCTGACTCAGTCTCTCCAGTAGCTAGGATTACAGGACTGTACCAACACAGCTAGTAATAAGAGCTAACCCTAAAAATAAGAATTATCATTTGTGTTACAGCAGCATCATCCAACAAGTCAGATTGCTTCAGCTATTGATCCTTTCCAGCAAAAACAATGACAAAAATCCAGTAACAGCAACAAAAAAAGTAATATTCTTTGATACAATAGAATCCACTAACTGGTTTCCTATCAAAGTAATCTGTTTATTCAGTGGGAGCTCCATCCAGCTTCCTTAAACTACTTTATTTATCTCTAGCAAAGAAAAAGTCTTTCCTGAGCCCCTGCATGGTAAGAATATGTTAAGCATCATAAATGATGCAGACCAAAATGTTTCAGTCCCTGCCCTCAGGGAATTCATAACCTAGTAGGAAAGATAAAACTAACACATGGAATGACAGTGAGACAATAGAGAATTAAGTGCCACACTGTGGGATATAGACTGTGAAGGTTCAAATTTAAAGAGAAAATAAATATATCTAAAGTAGTTATGGCAAGTTTGGTGGAAATTGTTTGATTTAAGTTAAGTTTTCATAAGGGCATGAAATCTGAGACAACTTAGAAGAAAAAGAGAAATGTTTAATTTGAAGATAATAATGTCATAGCAATAGTTTATATTTACATAGATTTTAAGGTTTGTGAAGTTTCATATATATGTATGTATAGTGTATGTATATTCCTATTTTATCTTCATAGTATCCTTATGAGCTAAGTTATAACTGATGGTTCCACATATGGATGGTGTGCTGGGGGCTGATGGAGCACCTATGTATTCTTGGTGTTAATTGTTAGGCTAAAAGAAGCATAAGCAGCAGAGAGTCAATCCATACTTTGTGGCATTTCAGTTTCAGAGCCTGCATTGAGTGCAGAGTCGTCTGCAAACTGAAAATCGTGTACTGATACTGCCTGCACTTTGGTCTTGGCCTTTTCAAGAATTTGCCATCAGTGAGGCAGCTGACCTTAATGCCGTGTTCATCCTCATTGAAAGCATTTGATAACATGGCTAAAAACATCATGCTAAAAAGCATGGGAGCAAGCACACTATGGGTTACAGCAAGTGGAGAAGTTTTGAATGCTGTGAAGTTCACTTACCTTGGTAGTGTTCTTTCCAGGGATTTACACATAATGAGGTTGATGCATGCATTGCCAGAGCGAGCTCAGTATTTGGGAGGCTCTGAAGGAAAGCATGGCAGAGAAGGATATTGACTACCAAAATGAAGGTCTCCAGAGCCATTGTGCTGACCTCATTGTTGTATGCCTGTGAAACCTAGACAGCATACCAGCATCGTACCAGGAAACTGAATTGCTTCCACTTGAATTGTCTTAGGAAGATTCTGAGGACCACCTGGCAGGATAAGATACCAGACAATGAGGTCCTTTCTCCAACTAAACTGCCAAGCATTCAAATTCTGTTTCAGGGAGTGCAACTAAGATGGGCTGGCTACCTTGTTCAAATGCAAGACATATGGTTGCCAAAAAGACTATTTCATGTAGAACTCAAACAGGGCAAGCATTCACATGGTGGTCAGAAGTGATACAAGAACCCTCTCAAGGTCTCTCTCAAGAACTTTGGAATTGATTATGTGACACTGGAGACACTGGCACAGGACCGCTTAGCATGGCATGATCACATCAGAGAAAGCACTGTGCTCTATAACCAAAGTAAAATTGAAATAGGTCAGAAAAGCACAAGATGAGCAAACTTAGAGAATCCGCCCCAAATGCTCACACTAACTATTTGTGCCCAACACACGGTAGAACTTTCTGAGTTCATATTGGTCTGATCAACCATAGTCAGACACGTTGAAACTTGACTCTAGCACAGTGATGTCATTTTGGTCCTCTTCAAGAATGAAGGACAGCCATGGGATTACTATTCCTATTTTCCAGATAAGGAAACTAAGAGAAGTTGAATAGCTTTCTTTAATTCATACAAAAGACAGTAAATAACAGAATTTGGAGTCTAACCAAGGTCCTTTACTTCCAAATACAAATACTTTCTGAAGAGAGGATGAAAGAGGTTGTGACTTTCCATAAGTTGTCGAAGTTGGACTCTAATAGATTGTAGATCTATGAGCAAATGAGACTGTATACCAATGACTATTTGTATGGGGGAAGTGGCAAAAACAGGGATCCTCAAGGTAATGTATCACTGGAATAGTGGGTAGGCCAGTTAGCCATACAGTGAGAGTAAAGAAAAGATAGCCAAGGTATCCACAAAACATTATAAGAAGCTGAGGAATGTCTCCAGTTCATTGATTTTATAGAAAGACATGGATAAAAATCACATAGGATGAGAAAATATTGTCAGGTTGAAATGTGTACTAGGAGAGGGGGGCCTATACCAATGCGGTCACAGATCCATCAAAGTATACAACATTTTGCGGCACAGGGTCAGATTAATGGTGGGGTAGTCCTTGTCATATAGACAGAAGAATTTCTATTTAATATAATAAGAAATAAGGAGCCACTGGAGATATTTGAGCAAGAGGATTACATGATAGAAGTCATGATAGAAGTCACATTATAGAAGAATTAGTTTTATACTGATAACAGGTTCATAGGATCATAGATTTCGGAGCTGCAATGGAATGAAGAATTCCTCTAGTTCAACTCCCTCCATTTTACAGATAAGGAAACAGGCCCAGAGAGGTGAAATGATTTTTCCTAGTTCATAGTAGAAAGCAGTCAAGCTGGGATTCTAATCAAAGTCCTCTACTTATAATTCCAGCATACTTTCCAGTGGATTTTGTTATTGGTGGTGTTGAGTTGATTCAATCTTGTCTGACACTTTGTGGCCCCATTTGAAGTTAGGTAAAGATACTGGAGTAGTTTGCCATTTTCTTCTCCAGCTTATGTGACAGATGATGAAACAGAGAAATGGTATCACATGAGAGAAAGTACAGTCTAGGAGGGTTCTTTACAGTGACCTAGGAATGATAAGATGTGGACTAGGCCAGCACGGTAGTATGGAACTAAAAAAGAAAGGACTAAATATGGGTAAAATTTCTGAGGAAAAAATCATCAGAATTTAGAGATTGGCTAGGTACAGAGATAGAGGAGGAGAAATTCACAATGATCTTGGGGTAGAAGAAACAATGATCATCTTAGAGGCAATTTTGGTCTCTGTTCTGATTTTGAAATAGCTTAGGAGAAGGTCATCACTGCAGAAGAACGAATTGTTCTGGTAAGTGCTCCAGATGAGCAAGTGTCCAAAGGAAGATCTTATATTAGGAAGATTTACTTTCTGAGAAATAACAAAAGGATATTCCACCATGTGGTACAATGGGAAAAGCCTTGGATCTCAAGTTAGAGGACTTCAGTTCAAATCCTGCCTTTCATGGTTTATTTCCTGTGTGACTATGGTCACATCATGCCTCCTGGGCTTCCATTTTCTCACCTGTAAAATTTTCCAGCTCTAGACCTCTGATCTTAAGATTCAAATATTTCCATAACTGTCTCACTTAATATGAATATTTGAGATTTGCAATGAATGAGGGATTTCAACTTGCTTTCCTTTTGATCTATGGAACATAATATTCAGCACAACTGACTTGCTAAGATACTTAGAAAACTGCAACGGCAAAACAATAATGGTTTCTGAGACTCCTTCTAAGGAAAGGCATACCTGAGGGTCCATGTTGGCAGTTTCATTTCAAGGTCATCCTTTCTAATGTCATAGTCAAATGGGGTAATATAAATTTGATGATTTCTCAGTAAAGGAGGTTTCTGTAACACATTTCCTTGGCTAGACCTCACATATACATGAAGTTCTTTGAAAAGAAAATTTTAAGATTTATGTATAAAAGTGAATTCAATTTCTACGTGGGCAGCATATTTTTTATGTTTAAAATTTTTGATCTACAAAGACCCAGACTTAAGTAGGCACATGATGTTCAGACATTTCTGCCTCTCATCTTCTTTTGTTTTTGTTTTTTATTTTCCCCCTCAAAACACTCTAGCATTTTTTATTTCATTCTGAACTTAAGAAATGAAACAAGCATTTCCATAACATAACATAATAGAAAAAAAGATGAAACTGCATATCTATTACATACAATTTGTTATTCCTTTAAAAAGTTTATTAAAGTTATATATACAATGATTTTTACATATATATACATATTTATGTCTAATGGTAGCCATCTCTAGTATCTTTTTAAAATAAAAGACAATACATAAAAATTTCAAGTTTGTCCTTTTCTTTCTTAGATATCAAAATAATACATTGACTTTTTCAAAAGCATTGCTTAGAATTTTCCTGAAAAAATGGCTTAAACTTCTGGGTACTTCATTGAATATTTGTAATGAAAAAGGTAGTCAAGAGGTGCCACCATCCCATTTGAAACATGTTATCCTTCTCATGGAACACATACCACTCTGAACAGGCACTGAAATGATCTATTTCATATCCACCACTATTGGTTCAATTTTAGGGTTAGCACTTTTGCTTTTCAAACCCCAGGGAAACAAGGGGAGGAAAAAATAGCAGGCACCCAAAGGTACCCAAAGAAGGTAAGCCATTGTTGTTTAATATTATGGATTTGAACAGCTTTCTTCCCCAGCCAAGACAAAGCCTGACAGAATGATTTTGCTTAAAGAGTTTCTGCATGCCTAAATCCAGCCAGTTATTATTTCCATCTTGTCTGATGTCATCTATCTCTCCTTCCTCTACTGGAAAGTTGGAGCCATTTGTAATTTTGTGTAACAAGATCCATCATTTTTGTTCTCTAAAGGCTCCATAATCTTCCTAATTCATTACTCCAAATGAGCCTCTTTATCCACTAGTTTAATGATAATATTCCAATCACCTGCCAATTCTAGTAATATTCCATTTTCTTCCTTCTCCAATTTCCAATCTATGATACTTCTTTAGAATAATATGCTTTCATGGTATACACACTGGTTTTTAAATTTTCTGCAGTTGGGGATGCAGCCACAACCTGATAATTTCCAACTTTTCTTTTTGAATTGCCTTATAAAATGATGCCTCTGGAAGCAATTTATCTACTGTATCTAGAGAATTTGTTTCTGTAAACATGCTTTACTCCAAACATCTTTTTAAAAAACCTGCTTTTTTAGAGGCAGTAATGCAACATTTCTAAATTATTCTTGCCCCCAGAACTTTGCTTGATTGCTCAAGAGCAAATTAATATGCATTTGGGAGCTAGAAGGAAAAAAGACAAATTTCTTAACTTTTTCAAAGACACTTTCATTAGTTTCTCTCTTTATTCACATGAATCAGATTCTTCCCATACCTATGTTGAAATAAATTAATAAGCAAACATCACTTACTACAGGAAACCCACAGGCATGCAAGAGCCTGAACTTGGAATCAATCATCAGACCAGTATTCAAGATCTGTTTTCAAGGGATTTATGTTTTAATGAAGGAAAATAACAAGCATACACTAAATACCACAGGGTAGGCTGTGCTATGGGCAAAGTAAAACACAAGATCCTAGGCTAAGCAAATGTTATAGTTTCTCATTTGCAATGATACAGATTACTTTCAGCTGTCAGATCAGGGAAGGCTTCATGGAAGAGTTGGTACCTTAACCAGACTTTGAAGAAAGAGAAAGTTATGTTTTGGTGCAGTTGTGTAGGATGATAGATTTAGAGCAGATATACCACATGTAGTCCATCCCTCCTCATTTTTCAGATACTAACATAGAGACTTGCAGAGATTCACACAAACACTAACTGGTCGTCCTGGTCACAGCATCAGAGATTAAAGATGCACTATAAGTAAAGAAATCAGAGGTGATCTAGTCTCCCACTACCATCTCATTGTATGAATATGGAAACTAAGACACAGAGTCTAGTCCATGGTCCTGTGATTCAAAGTCAGCACTTTGACTTCAGATATACTTTAAAGAATGTTTCTGAGTGCCTTCTTATCCACATGGGAATTTCATTTGAAAAGAATTGGGGAAGGGACAACTAGACAGCACAGTGGGTAGAGTGTTGGACCAGAGCTAAGCTTTGGCCTCAGATACTTACTAGCTGTGTGACCCTGGGCAAGTCACAACCCTGGGAATGACAAAATAACTGCTAACATTTTTCAGTCATGGTGTATTTCTATTTATTACAGTTATAATTATATTGCTTTTTTTGTAGAATTTTGGTTTAACCACTGCCAATCATCTCTTACACCTTCCCAACTAAGACAGGCAACAGATGAGAAGCTTCATTAATTAAAGATCTATAGATAGCAATCTATTAAACTGGTAACTGCCCACAACTAATTCTCTCCCGTTTCAACATTGTTATTTGGTTCAGAGTTTGTCTTTAACATCTCTTCAGTTGAGATTTCAAACCATTATCTTTTGAGTCATTATTACCTTTAAAAAAAAACATGTTTATTTCTTATTTTACCAAGTAGAGTGTGATCTCCTTGAATAGAGATTTTGTCTTCTACCCCAATATGATCCCTACCAAAGGACCTCATGTAGGAAAGGATAAAAATATTTGCTAACTTTAGATGCAGAGGATTTAACTGAATCTCTACCACCTTAACGACTCAGGAAATTCTCTGGAAGTTTTTTAAGATAGTATTCAATTTTCTAAAAATCTAGGAGAATACATAAGGGAGTGGGGAGGTCTTGTTATTTTAGAACTACAATTACATTCTAGGTTTGCAGTTAATAGTTTTAGTTTTTATTGTACATAAATATATAAATATCTTGGTTCTGATAAATTTATTGATAATCATCTTAAAAATTCACTCCTAAAATTCCATATAACACCAGCTTCAGGGGTGCATTTGCAGCTCTGAGATAAGGATTAGAATTTAAAAGGACATTGTACTCTGGGAAAAAAATGTCTGAGATGAGCTATGTATGTTCCTGTGATGCCGTGGAAATAACACTAGGTTGGTAGACAAAGGAATCAGATACATGTCCTGACTTTGCTACTTACTAGATGCAGATAGGTGGTACAGTATAGAGAGGGCTGGACTTGGAGTCAACAAGACTTGAGCTCAAATGCACCTCAGACACTCAGTAGCTGTGCGGTCCTAGGCAAGTCACTTAACCTCTATCTGCCTCAGTTTCTTCATTTAGAGTATGGGCAAAATGATAACACCTATCTCCCAAGGTTCTTCTGAGGATCAGATGAGATGATGCTTATAAAGTACTTTGAACACTTTAAAGCACAACATAAATGTGAGCTATTATTAACTTTGACATCCTGGCTGAATCATTTATCTCTTTGGGACTCTATATATTCATTCACTATAAAGATTTATAAGTACCTACCATATCCAAAACACTGTTAAGTGTTAAGGATATAAATATAAAAATGAAAAATTCTTTGTCCTCAGGGGGCTTACTTACATCCTACTGGGAAGGAAGATGAAGTTTACATAGATAAGTAAATAGAAGATAATTTGAGGAGGAAGAGCAGTAACACTTTGGAAGTGGAGATCAGGAAAGCTTTCCACATGATTTGGAGCTTGAGCTAAGTCCTGAAGGAAGCTAAGGATTCTAGGAGGTAAAAGCGAGGAGGAAGAGGTACATGGGAACCACTGAGCACAGTTTGTGGGCCATTTTGGCTGCCACATTGAGTGCAAGAAAGGGAGTAAAGTCTTTTGTCAAGAAAGGTGGATTGGTGCCAAAATATGAAGGGCTTTAAATGCTAGATTGAAATGTTTCTATTTTATCGAAGCAGTAATAAAGAATCAATGAAGGTTATTGATTGGGGGAATGTTATGGTCAGGCTCATGCTTTCAGATGATTATTTTGATAGCTGTATGGAGGATAGATTGGACAGGAGAGAGAATGGAAGAAGCTGGGAATCCAACTAAGAGATTGTTACATTAGTCTACTTGATAAGCAATTAGTGTCTGAATTGGTATAAATAAAATCTGTGTGAATAGAAAAAACAAAGAAATTCTGGGGAGATAGAATTGACAAGACTTCGAAACTGACTGGATATAGGAAGTGAGGGTGAGGGGAAAGCCAAGAAAGAGAGTGAGGTTATGAAAGTGAGGCACTAGAATGATGTTGGTAACCTCAACAAAAATAATAGGAGAATTTGAGCTTTGGAAGAAAAAGTAGCATGCTCCTTTTAATGTATGCTGAATTAGAGAAGACAATGGAATATCCAGGTAGAGATATCTAACAGGAAGATGATGATGCATGACTTGAAGTCAGGAGGGAGATTGTAGTTGTATATATAGAGTTAGGATTCACTTGTAAAGAAGCTATGAAAACTGAGAACACCAAAAGAACATAGAAGGAAAATGGAGGATAGGAAGTGTTAGATCTATAAAATGAGGGTATCAGGACTATTTGACTTCCAGTATTCTTTTTAATTCTAAATTCAGAGAAATTATTTTCCTAAATATAGAATTCTAATGTAAATAAAGGTACTGGTTCTCCTCACTGCAAAAGTTCAGCACAAATTCTACTCTTTATCACCATCCAATAATACATTTTGGAAAGATATTGGTATAGAATCTTAAATGTGTAGCCAGGATTTGGTTTATTTTTAATTCTTAATATTGAAGTGTTATTTATTCCTCATCAGCCAAGTTTCTAAATGGAACCAAAGACTAAGTATTTCCATCATCAACACTATCATAATTTTTTCAATGTCTTTGTCCATGTTTTCTACATAGAAAATTAATTTCTATTAATTTGTTAAATGTTTCATTTGAAAAATTTAACATTGAACATCAGTATAAACAACTATTCTTTCTTAGTGGCTATTTACATTTCTCTTAATTAAATTCAGCACATAAAGTATCATAACATGGTTTCAGTCTCTCCTTCTAAGTTCCCATCACAATTCTTGGTTCATTCATTGTCATTTAGTTTTCCTCATAGGATAGCAATTATTATGTATATTTCCAAAACTTCATGTTTTTCATTCCCACATTGATAATGTACCATGTTCTTAAAAAGCAATTTGGAGATCTTGCAAAAGCCAATCATTGTCCATGATTATAACTGGGTGTATAGTAGTCCCAAAATATTTTCAAAGTAATTAAAATAAAAGACTCAATGATCAGTCAGATTAAAACTTCCAAGTTTTCTGTGGAAGGTGATATGGGCAACTAAGTTCACTACTGCACTGTTGGGAGAACCATGAACTAGTTCAACCATTCTGGAAAACAATTTGGACACATCCAAAGGACTATAACCTTGCATGCCTTAGATCCATCAATGCTGCTACTAGATTGTTACCCCAAAGAAATTGAAAAGAAAAAGGAAGTCGTTATCTGTCTATCTATCTATGTGTCTCTCTATAGATACAGTTGCTCTTTTTGTGGTAGCAAGGAATCAAACATTGAGAGAATGTTCATAAATTAGGGGCATGGATGAGCAAGCATATGAATGTGATGGAATATTACTGTGCTGTAAGAAACGATGAAGGGGACGGTTTCAGAAAAACCAAAGAAGACTTGTATGAGTTGATGCAAAATGAAGTGAGCAGACGGGAGACCAATGTACACAGTAACAGCAATAGTCTAATGATAATCAACTATAAGAGTCTTAGCCATTTTTATCAATAAAATAATGCCTCACAACTTTAAAGGTCTCAAGATGAAAAATGCTATTTACCTCCACACAGAGACTGACAAACTCAGAGAGCAGATCAACGCAACTTTTTTCCCTTTGTTTTTCTTCCCTCCCCTCTGCTCTAGAACATGGCTAAAATGTTTTACATTATTTCATATGCATAATCGGTGTTATTTCATAATTTCTTAACGGGTGGGGAAGGGGTAAAGAATGAGAGAATTTGGAACTGAAAATAAAAATAAAATTTAAAAACAAATTTAAAAATGTTAAATTTCAAATTTTCCATTTTAGTCTTGACCAAAATTCACCTCCTTGCACCCACCCCTTTTTTTAAGTCACAATAATACCAACAATCTAGTTTAATGGCCTAAATTCTTAAAGAATTAGGCAATAGTGCTAGCTGATTGACAGTCCTAGAAACCTTACTACAGCAACTTCTAAAATAGAGGGGAAATGAGATTTATATTTACTGTTCACTTATACTAAAAATCTAAATTGTTGAATTAATTACTTTCTACCATCTTCCTCTATTACTGCCTTGTTTTACACACCATACTTCATTCAAAATAAACAAATATACAGTCTGTTTTATTAGAAGAATCAAATATAGTAATAAAAAGACTAGAAATAGTCACAAAAATGGGAGACAAGTTAAATAAATTATGGTACATTAATTTGATGGAGTACTATAATGCATTTAAAATCAACAAATACAAGGAATACAAAGAAATCTGGAAAGATCTGGATAAAATGAAAATTAGAAAAAAAAAGTAGAACTAGACTAACGGAGTACATAATAACTGCTACCATATGAAGAAAACTAAATGAGAATGAATGGACCAAGAATTCTGATGGGAACTTAGAGGGAGGGACTGAAGCCATATTATGATACTTTATGTATTGAATTTAATTAACTTAAATGTAAATAATCACTAATGAAGAATAGTTGTTTATACTGATATTCAATGTTAAGGTTTTTTTAATGAAACATTTAATGAATAAATAGAGATTAATTTTCTCCTGCTGTAGAAAACATGGACAAAGACATTGAAAAAAATTATGATAGTATTGATGATGAAAATACTTCAGTCTTTGGTTCCATTCAGAAACTTGGCTGATGAGGAATAAATAACACTTCAGTATTGAGAAATAAAAACAAACCAAATCCTGGCTATAGATTTAGTTTTCTTAACCAATGTTTTTCCAAGTCTCTTGGGCAATTGTTCTGTCCATCTCAGATCAAGGTCAGTATAATGATAGCTGGGCTTGTGGGGCTAACCATGGCCATGGCCTGAATGAAAGTCAAGTCTAAAAAGTCATGGCCTCTTTAGACAATTGCATGCAGGTTGTACAAATGAGATTGAACAAGACTTTAAAATAAGCAGACAGTCATTACTAATTCATTTGGAATTCACTATAATAATGCTAATTATGATCCACTAACATGGTATTACTGAGGATGAAAGATGCACTTCTGCAGGAAACTCACTGTAATTCAGCAATTAACGTGCTATTACTGTAATGCACAGTTAACCATTATTGTTATTATTTTAAAAACTGAATTTCAAATATAATGGTTATATCTTCTTGGTAGGTATGCTAGGGAAATAATGTCATCAAAAGTAGATTTTTTGCTGGGGTGTCAGATATACATTTCAAAAAGGCACCAGGTACAGTTTCTGATCATTGGGAGCTAACAAAGATAGTTTGCAAGTAAAGACACAAATGTTTTTGTTATCCTATTCACACTATTAATATTTCCTTACTCTGTTTTCTCTATATGGCTGATTCTGTAGCTATTGAAATCATTAGTTTTCTACCCCTGACTCTGCCATGTGAACCCAACCTGGCATCAAAGAGATGGTTACAAATCCCTATAATGATATAACTCAATTTTTACTCTGTTCAGTTAAGAAAAGGAAAGATTCTAAGGCAAGAAAGGCTGTGTACTCTGCTGCAAACCCCTCCCTGTTCATTTTGCCAATCATAAAACATGAACACCATCATCTTTTTTATTCCACTTTCAAATCAACTTTTATGATGACTACTCAACAACAGAGAGCTGTCCCCCTACATGAAACAATGCCTCCAGGGGAATGAACATATGTGTAAAAGACTATAACACTTAGTATCAGATTTGGTATAATTTGTTGGCCTGTGTGCTGGTCCTTAATTTGGTGACCTAGGAAGTTTGGCAGCCATCTCTCATAATAATATGAAAACAACCTCCTATAATAATATAATAACCACTTATAATAATATAATATTACTCAAAGACAGTGGAAGAAAATAAATCAATAAATATATTCATTTCCTTGTGGAAATCAGCATCTTCTGTTTCAAAGGTATGCTTCTAAGGAATTCTATGGGTAAGAAGGGAAGCAGTATAGTATTTCAGAGTTAGGCTGACCTGGGTTCAAATTCTGACTCCAGCACATAGCAGCTATGAGACTCTGGACGTACGTCAATATCTAAGTGCTCTGCAGTACTCTCCAAGGTTAAAAGTCATAGAGAAACAGATGAAATGCATTCTTAGAAATGAAAAAGGGTTGATGATGGGGAAATAAAGGGACATGCGCAAGAGACAGCAAAAAGGCCAAGCTCTTTGGGCCTCAGTTTCCTTATCTGCAAATGAAAGGGTTGAACTAAGTGTCTTTTGTGGCTCCTTCCAGGTTAAAATCCATGAGCCTATGAACAAACATTTATTATCTTAGGAATAAAAGACTAGGGGGCCAAACTTCAGAATTCCATTGTCTGACAGTGAAATTGGTATAGTGTGAAAATGAGATACATGATACAAACTCTTTGTGTGACCTTTGTGCAAGTGCCTTAACCTCTCTAACGTAGCTTTTTCATCTGGAAAATTAAGGGTAGGACCAGATAATTTCTAATTTTACAATTAAGGAAACTGATTACTAGGGATAAAGGGACTTGCTAATATGACAAAGCTAAATCAGTGTCATAACCCAAGGCTTCTTACTTTTAAACTAGTGTTCTTTCCACTAAAATATACTCTTTCAAGTTCTAAGGTTTTAAACAATTCCACTGTACCAGCTATTTATCCAAAAGCTATGTACTTTCTTTTTTATTAATATTAATACTATTTGCTATTCAGTGGCATTCTATACAAGTTGGGTCTTTCTTGGGACATTATCTAAAGTGATTTAATTTGCATAATGATTGATGTGGGGAATGGCAAAACAAATGGTAATATGTAAATGGAATGACTATTTTGTCATAGGAAATGCCAAATATGAAAAATTCAGAGAAATATGTGATGGTCTGTATGAAAAAATGCACACTGATAAAAGAATACAGAGAAAAACATCATTAACTATAATAAGGCATGTTTTAAAAGCACTAAGAAGCACATAAACACAAATTAATCGCCATGATCAATTTTGTTCCTAGAGATAAGGTGATGAATCCTTTTCCTTTTAGAGGACAGGCAGACTACAGTAGGGGAATTTTATACAATGTAAAAAAAGAGACATTTTTGCATTTTTTTATTAGTATTTGGAAAGGGGAGTGTTCAACAAAGTTATAGATCAGGAGGTGACTTTAAAATAAGTTAAGATATTAATGAGAATTTCAAAAAGGGTTTGAAATGGATCACAGATATTATTTGGCAATCTCATACATAAGTTGAATCCATAGTAAGTATCTTGAAAACAATATTAGAGTACCATCATATCAACTTTCAAAGTGATGTACAATTAGCTACAAAGGTATTGTACATGTAACTCAATTGTATAAAACTTAAGAACTTCCTTCCCATCAAGTACTCCAGGCTATCAACAAAAGCATTTGAAGAATGAAAGGAATCTAAACGTAAAATGAGCCATTTTAGTCCTGGAACTGAAAACACTCTTTAAGAATGGAGAGGAATTATGGTATAGCAGTGGGTCAGTCTTGAAGTTAAAAACACTTGGGTTCAAGTCCTGTGAGTGACACATGATAACTGCAGGGAATTTCATTAATCTTTCAGTGTCTTCAAGCAACTAATTCCAAGATCATATCTTTAAAATGAGTTACTGATCTCCATCAGAGGATAAAGTTTTAACACTGGGAATTCTTCACCCTACTGAGTTCACCAGTCTGGACCAAAAAAAAAAAAAAAAGAAAATAGAGGGAAGAAATCTAAAAATAGATATCACGTTTATCTTTTTTTTTTTTTGTATTTTCATTTCCATCCTGATATCTCAGATGATGGCATGACAATTCTACATTGAAATACTTCTTACCTTTTCATGTTACATTCTGTCCTGTAGCATCTCCCCACTAGCTGCAAATAATACATGCCAATACATTTCCTGTGACCCCCTCAAAGCACATTTGAAGAATGAAGAAGAAGATTTGAGGTTCCTTTAGACTGAGAGACTCAGGTATTCCTGTCTGTATTTTGCTAAAATTCTTTGGAGTTAAAATGAGTTGCTCATTGTAAAGGTACCCTTGGGGTACAAAAATTGCCCCTAGCCAGCAAATTTTAACCTGTTTCACTATCAGATTTATCCTGCTTTAAAAAAAAAAAAAGCTGCCCTGAAACCTGGTAGAGAATTTCTCTCTTTAGCTCAATCTTTCAGACAGGAAAATTTATCATATTCAAGGCTGGGCCTGCAAGCATGATGTAAATCATTTCAGTAGCTCACTTGCACCACATTTAATAACATTTCCTCCACTGTAGTAGGGTAGAGGGGGGAAGAAAGAGCTTAGATTTTAGGTAAAAAGCACCATTGCCTATAACCGGTTATACAGAATGTCTCCATCAATACTCTACTTGAGGCATTGGAATGCTTTTTAAATATCACGGGGGCTGAATGTTGGCAGTATCTGAAATCTCTTTCTAGTTAAAAGGCAGAAAATCTGAAGAATGTATGCCTGTTTCATTCATGTGTGTACAGAATGGTTGGCTGCAAAAGATTTTGTTTATAGGACAAACCCACCACTTGTCTGTAAATGCCAAAAATTGTGGGACTCTCCAAAGATATGTCATTCACCTGACACAGTTGTCAGTGGTTCCAATGGGCAGAAAATGAAAGATGACAAGCAAAATGAATTTGTACAGAACTTATGACAAGCAAACCTTTCTTGATCAGCTGACCTTTACAACCAGGAAATGAAGTCAGGGCCAAAGAACCTTGCCATGGTCATGAGCATACAAGCTGTGTAGCTGATGTTAGATACTAGAAGCTGTAGGTGTAAGGTCCAGAAAGTCAAAATATGGAAAAATTCTTAAGTAGTTTGAAATTGATCCATGCTACATGTTTGCTAAGAAAAAAATACTACAAACTCTTCCAGAGAGGTGGCATAAAATAGTGACCTTAAAGTCAGTAAGATTTGAGTGATTCAGTGTAACTTAGAGTCGTACAACCAGAGTTCAAATTTCAGTCCTGCTGCTTGTTTTTCTGGGACTTTGGGCAAGTCACTTAATCTTCCTGAGCATCAGTATGTGTGAGAGGTAAGACTCTAGCAAAAATTAAAATGCTATAAAATATGAGTTATTGCCATCATCATCTAGAGGGTCAATTCTGTCTCTAAATTTATGAGTACTCTATTTAACATTACAGGCACTATCACAAAGCACAGATTTAATTCAGTGTCTTAGTGGTGTCCCAAGAGTCTCACACACATGCGCATACACACATACATGTGCATACACACATACACACACACATACACTTTACTCTATTTTCTTAATTCATAAATAATTCCTATGGTGGAGGAAGGTTGACAGACTTCTAAGTCATAAAGTTGTTGGTATTCAGGATAAGAATTCATAGCCAAAGCTTTGTTTCTCTTACTGCTTAATAGCCAACTATTCAAGGATGGTGTGACAGTAATAGAGAACCTGGTCATTCCCAATATTACTTCCTAAATGTCCTGTAGCACAGAAGAAGCTATACAACAGCCTGAGATGAGTCACCCAACCAATGCCAAGACTGAATGGGGACCCAGTCATAAATACCATTGCAGTCCCATCAATGACATTCTGTAAAGTTTTTATCACAAAGTGATATAAATGAATATGCTTACCTTGAACTTCATGAAATCTGTTTCAAAGATCACCACTCATTTAATTACTATTAAATATGTAGTTCTAATAAAATAATGCCACTAAATAATACCATCAAAAATAATTCTAAAGTAAAGGAAAATGTGTGCTGGGAGATTTTAATTTGAAGCTTTGCTACCCTATACATTCTACCATAAAGACAGAATGTTAAAAGACTACTGACCTTTTTTTCTATCTATATGTCCATAAAACATATTATTATCAACATCAACCTTTATATTTTTAAGGTTTGCAAAGAATTTTATCTACATTACCTTATATGATCCACAAAACCCTCTGTGGGAGTTGGTGATTATATATCATCCTCATCTCATAAATGAAGAAACTGAAGACCAGAGAAGGTTAAGGTATCCAGGGTCACACAGTCTGACATCTCCTTGCCAAAAAAAGATCTCTTGTTGCCCTACAGAAACGTCATACTCCAAGTCCTGCTCTCTTCACTGTGATTGCCTCTCCAGAGCTACTCTTTCAGAAAAGCTTCTGCCAGGCTTCACTTCACTAACTCTAAGCCATCTTCTTGTAAACTGTGTTACTTCTAAGAAGCTACCCTTTCCTTCCTTTCCTTTTTCTGGCACTAGGAACCATGAACAAAATATGTCTGCCATTTTTTCTAGTTGAGGTTTTTTTAATCTACTGTCCTAGGGTGCCATTCCAGTATTTGTGCTGACCAAAGCACTCCTCCCAGAACATCACTCACTTTTTGTTTACATTTTCCTATTAAAATTACCTTTTTTGAGGATAGGTACCATTATTGCTTTTGTGTTTGTATCCCAATGTTTAGTCCAGTACTTAACAAGGGGAAAATTCTGTAATGCTGTTTAATTCATTCATTCACTCACTCATTTATTAACTTATTCAAGTTTCTGATGTAGAATTAGAATTCAATTCTTAAGTCCAAAACACTAGCCACTTCATAACGTTGCCTCTTATGTCATGAGAACTGACAACACAGTCCATTGACTTGAAAGTTGTCTTAAATTCCTATGTTAACAGTTATTTTAGGAAAGCAGCATCTCAGTGGGGGTAGCAAGGTAATATTTTCTAAGTGATTACAGGACTAATTACTAAGTGATTACTGGGTCTCAGTTTTCTTCAACTCTAGAATAGGAGAGTTGGATTAAATGTTCATTAAGGTGCCCTCCAATCCTACTATTCTACGAACTGGTGCTACAAAGTATCCTGCAAGAGGAATCAAGATGTTTCAGTCTATTCTTGGTTTTATCATTAACCAGATGGGTGATTCCCGCTTAGATCCACTCAATCGGAGAACCATAGAGTCCAAATACATTTTACAGATAAAGTTATTTGTCCAAGATACCAAGTGGCAAAATCAAGGTTCAAACCCAGGTTCTGTGACTCTCTATCTAGAACTTTTAAATTAAAAACATGCTGTGAATTGATGGGAATGAATTATGCTATATTTAATATTCCCTCAAACTACAAAACTTTAAGTATGGCTGGGCTGCTTTTTTTTTTTAAATTCAGTTCAACAAAAAGTAGGTGCTATTATGCAGTAGGGATAAAAAGGGGAAAAAAAGAATCATAGTCTTCAAGAAAGTTATCTGTGGGAGATGAGGAGGAAGAAGGCAAGAGATAACTGCACAAAGATAAACCAATACAAAATATATGCAAAATAATCACAAAGTAATTTGGAACTGGGATGTAAGGGAAGCTAAAGTCACTAGAGAGAAGCGAGTAAAAAAAATGCAACCTGGGATTATTATTCTAGAAGTTGTGATACATTAGCAGTTCTAGCCATGATAAATGACTTTCTGTTTGTCTTTTTAATGTAGCAGCATTAGGGCAAAAGAAGGTACTGGTTCTGTGAAATAAACATTACAAAAGGCCAATTTACACATCCAAGATTACTTGTAATCACACAGTGTTTAGGAAAGTAATGTTTTAAAACCCTTATTTGTGAGTTTTTAGTGCAGCTTTGGTGTATGCTGTAAATTGGCCATGCCACTTAGCCTTGCTTAAAATCTCTTAACTGTTTGTCTGGGCACCAACAAATCACAGATGTACTGTCAGCCACTTTAAAAAAATTCTATAACTGAAGGAAGAAAGAAAATATTGCTGTTTGGCAATGTGGTAAGTGACACGTGAAACCTATTAAGGCCGTGAAATGAGCAGAGCTAAGTGACATTAATGAATTTAGCAACAATGTTATCACTTAACGAGACACAACCATCCAAAACTTTTACATTTCCCCAGATCACCTTGAACTTCAAACCATACTCATGCTACCCCCTGAAATGTTTCCAAGAGGCTTAGGTTATATTTTTCAGTTTTTATCTTGTAAAGACAACTGTATACTGTGCTGTGATTGCTTGAGAAAAGGGAGATTTAGTAACAACAACAAAATCATTTTACGATATGTTTATGCATTTTTTCACATATAACACATCCAGATGTTTAGGTTCAACTGTATGCATCTATAATTTCCCACTATTTCCACCAGAGACATTTTCTTTATTCTGGTTTTAAGAAATGTGCCACTGAAAAGCATTTTAAGGGGAGATTTTCAATGGCTTTAAGTCAGGCAATAGCAGCCAGCAAAGTGAGATAACCCCAAATTCTAGTCATTTGGTTTTAGGGCAAGTCACTTAATCTGTTTACACCTGTTTTTAGCTCTTTAAAATGAAGTGGCTGGATTAGTTCACCTTGGAGATCCCTTAGAGCTCTGACAGACTTTTGGTTCTTTTATTGGCTATTGGTTTGTTTATTTAAAAAACAAACAAAAACCAAGGCACAGAGTGTTGTGTTAAAATCAGTTACAAATTAGAATCGCTCTGAAGTGACCCTGTGCTTTAACCTTGCCTGACTCTGGTTACATAGAGCCAGCCTGCAGAGAAGGACCCAGGGGAGGGTGGTCCTGCAGGAGAGGGCAGTCTTAATGCTTTAATCTCACTCAGCTCGCTAGCAACTAATCCCATCTTTTTATGTGTCTCCTAAATAGGAGTTCCTGTACACTAATCATCTCCTTATTTGAAATGCCAGCCAATCACAGTAAAAGGGGAAGAGCTGAGAGGCAACGACACATTCCCTTTTGGACACCTTTACATATCAGAGTTGTCTAACTGTTTCTGATTTGAATTCCTGTCTTGTCCCTGGTGGTCAGTCCCCTAAAATGACATTTCTGCCTTCATGTTTTCAATAAACTCCTTTTAATTTTTTCATCATTAGTTCTCCTTCTTTTATTAACGGAAAGGCTGGAACATAGAATTGTCCTTTCAATCGTTGAGAAAAACATTAGATTCAGAGGCAGAGAACCCGGGTGCAAATCCTACTCTGCCACCATTGGTGTTACTTTAAGGCAAGGCACTCAGTTTCACCATCTGTAAAATGAAGGGTCTGGGTTCTATCTCGCATGCTTTCTAACTCTTTGATCTATGAGTCTCTAACTATTAACATTAACATTTATTCTTTATCCTTGAGGCAGCTAGGTGGCTCAGTGGAGACAGTGCCAGGTCTGGAGTCAGGAAGACCTGAGTTCAAACCTAGTCTCACATGATTACTAGATGGGTGGTCTTGGGCAAATAGCTCAACTCTATTTGCTTCAGTTTTCTTAACTGTAAAATGGGGGTGATAATAGCACCTACCTCCCAGGGTTACTGACAGTGTTAAATGCAATAATATTTAAAAAGCACAGTGTCTGGTATAAGACAAGTGTTATATAAATGTTTATTCTGTTCCTCTTCAGTCTACACTATGTATAAATGTAAATAAATATCAAAAAGTGCATATCATATGGAAATCACATAATAGGGCAGAGGTTGATGCAGAAAGGGCTAAAATAATTAAACCATGCTGTCCTACTAAGAACTTCAGCACTGATTATAGGCATGACCTTTCTGAGCCTTGTTTCTCTATCAAGGTCTCTTTGACAAAGCTGTCCCAATCTTCAATCCAAATGTGTCAAAAGTAAGTAAAGACTTTTAGTTGGATACTAGATGGAATCTCATTCTATTGCTTATGACTTAACACTAAAATCATCTTTATTTATCAATGAAGCCGAGCAAATACATAAGGAGATGAATAAAGAATAGATGTTAGGCTGTTTCCTTTGGGGATGGTGTTGAGAGAGGGTGTGAGAGCAGAAGAATCTAAATAAAGCCTTTGGGGCTGAAGCCCAATCAATGAATCATACTCCCAGCCCACTTAACAATTACACCTCCTGTGTTTTACTGTCCACTAAATGGACACGGGCCTTTTCTGCAACACACTTGATGACAATTTACCATGAAATAAATGTCTACTAAGGAGAAGAGAATTTTCTGGCAGTAAAAAACAAAGATGGATGCTCATAAAAAGTCATATTAAAAAAGACTCTGTTTAACTCTTCCTAGGTTGCACCCTAGGTGACTGCCTACCATATCTGCCCTTAGTCATATTTCGCTTTTAAAACTTTAAAACTTTTAAAACTCCTAGAATCCCTGGATAGGTAGTAGTTAATGAGCCATTTTATTTAGTAGTTAAATTTTCCTTCCTATCCACAGTTATCACTGTTTTTACTCTATCTCTTTTTCTCCTTCTCCAATCCTCCTTTTCTCCTTCTCTTCCTTCATTTCTCTTAGGTCCTTGATGTCACATACATGCCCAGTTTACAACTATAATGGGCTTTTACAGGTTAAGAGGGCTGCTAGGTGGTGCACTGGGCTTGGAATCTGGAAGACTCATTTTCATGAGTTCAAACCAGGCCTCCGACACTTACTAGTTGTATGATCCGAGGCAAGTCATGTAATCTTATTTTCCTCAGGTCCTCATCTGTAAAATGAGCTGGAGAAGGAAATGGCAAACCACTCCAGCATCTTTGCCAAGAAAATCCCAAATGGAGTCACTGAGTTTCAGACACAACTGAATCCACTCAACAAGAGCTTAAGGTGGTGGGCAGGCTTTTAACTGAACTGCCCGTTTGATTGTTGTCATAACTGAGCAATTGAAAGTCAATGCAGTCATTGGGAAACCACTTAATTCTGGTACTAATAGGGCACTATAAAAGCAATTAAAGTTGCATACATTGTCTATGGCACTGAGGATTCTTAAAACACCTCCAGCACCAGGTCATTTTTGCACAGGAAACCCCTCCCCACAACTGATAGAACTCTATTCACACTGCAGAACAGCAACTAAAAGCTAAAGGAAACTCCTTGAAGGGAACAGCTTTTAACCACAATTTCCTATCAATGCCTACTTTTATAAAACCATCTTTGGACAATAGCATACAAGCACATACATGCGTGTGTGCACATAAAACACACACAATCTTTTAAAGATTCTAAGATTTATTATTAGAAGAAATTTTAGTGTTCTTAAGCTGAAGTTCAGAAACGTCTCTGGGTGTGTTTGACTTGTTTTGTCCTACGTATTTTATTTTATGCATTTAAAAACATGATTTCTGAGCAGGACCCATAGGCTTCAGCAGACTGCCAAAGGGATGCATGAGACAAAAAAAGTTAAGATAATCTTTAGACAATCTAGTCCAATTCCTTTATTTTAGAAATGAAGATGTTGAGATCCAGGGAAGAGGAAGGAACTTGTCTAAAATCTTTAATAGTAAATAGTAGATCAGAGATTTGAACTCAGGTCCTTTGACGCCAAATCCATCAATCTTCCTAATATACTTTACTGTTTCTAGACTCCGAATCTTTATATGTTTTGTCTTTCTTCATCAAATCATGAATTTTGTACAGAATGCATATTTCATGTGCTCATAGATATACAATATGCATCCATGTGTTTATTTACCTTTATCTTCAAATCTTTCAGCATAAAGTAGTTCCAACAGTTGTTCTAAATATGCTGGGACTGGGAGCTGAAAAGATTTGAGAAAGGCTTGAGCTGGAGGCAGAAAATTCCTGGCATGATTACTCAGCTGTCTGTGTTCAGATCTGACTACCTGCTGGCTTTGAAATCTACAGTGAAGGCTATTGATAAAGAGAAGGTGAAAGAAACAGAGTAATAAGGAGGACATGAAATATGAGAATTACATATGAGAGATATGAGAATTACGTTAAAATAATAGCTAACATTTATATGGTGCCTACTGTGGGTCAGACACTACGCTTATGTGCTTTACAAATTATTACAAACTCATTTGTTCTTCACAACAACCCTGGGAGGTAGGTGCTATTTTTTTCCCCATTTTACAGATGAGGAAACTGAGTCAAACAGAGGCTAAATGAATTGCCCAGGGCCACTCATCTAGTAAGTGTTTGATTCAAGATTTGAACCCAGGTCTTCCTGAATATTTGAACTCAGGTCAAACCACTGTACCACTAGCTTTTTCTTTGTGCATGCTGATCCCTCCTGCCCCCCCCTCCCTCCATGGATATAAATTATGCCCTAAAGGAGCTTACAATTTCACTGGACATATATGAAGTATATATATATATATATATATACATGAAGTAACTAAAGAATACTGCCAAGCAATATTTAATCAAGTTCCAAACCATGTAGTTCAAACTTTAGAGGTAACAGAAACTCAGAGAAGGAAGAGACACTTAAAAGATGAAATAAACATTGAGGGCTTCCTGGAGGAAAAGTGACCTTCTCTTCCCAAGGATGTGACACAGTCACATCCAGGCTCTCCTGCTGCCTTCTACATATGTAACCTTGAGCACAACTCCTTGTCTGTAAAATAAAGGGATAAGTCTAGATTATCAAGTTGATATCTCTCAGTTCTGAATCAATGATCCCATGAATAAGAAGGGAGCACATTCCACTGGGGTGGAGGTGGGAGGTGGCATTAGCATATTCAAAGAAAAACGTTTTAGAAATGATCTTAGTGTGTCCTGGGCACGGCAAGGAGGCAGCCTTCAAGTGAAGGAAGAGTACTGGGAAGTAAGACTGAAGAAGGATACCTCAGTAACATGTTTGGCTTCACTTGTTGAGAGCGCAGTAAATTTCATTGGCATAATGTAACCAGTTTTAGTGCTGGAGGGGGACTTACATGTCATTTAATCCAAACCCCTCATTTTATAGATCAAGAAACCAAGTCCTATAGAGCATAAGTGAATTTTCAAAGCTTACTCAGATACTCAGTGCCAGACCGATGATGGAAATCCAACATGCTTTCTATTATACTACTATATCAGAAATAAAAATATCTTTAGCAGAGCAAAGACTCACAGAAATATGTAAGGGCTTAGACTCATAATAAAGGAGAAATCCAAGACTTTCTGTTGAAAATTTTTATGGTCTTGCCAGAAAAAACACTTTAAAAAATCTTCTTGGAGGTCTGTGGTGAGTAGTTAAAACCACTGTTGTCCAACTAAAGTTTCCTCTTGGGAGCTAATCTAAATTTAAGATTAACTCTTAACAGTTGCCTCTTCCAAATGCTGAACTTTTCAATAATAGCCAATGATTTCCCCCGCAATTTTAAGCACAGAAGCAATACAAGTTGTCTTGTTGAAGTCTGAAATGAAAGGTCAGAGGTAGAAGGTCTGGGGTCATTTGGAGAATCCTTGGTAAGAGAGAGGGGAAATCAAATCCTTTTATGGGTGTGCTTGAAAGCCACAGTATTTTCATATTTGTTACAAGTGTTTTATTTTGTTTTGTTTTCTTTTTCTTTTCAATGATTGGGGGAGGGGGTCAGTGGGATGAAGAAGAAAAATCTATTTTTGTTCATTAAAAATAATATTTAACAAAATATGTTAAAAAACTAGCAGGGGTAAGATGGTAAATGTTTTACAATCAGTACTCTGAAAATAAAATGCATAACTGGCACAATTTTGTTTTTAATCTGCATAATTAACCATTTTCTCCATCACTTTGTTAACTCTAGACAAATAACAAAACAATAAGCGGAGCCAAGATTTGTAGCATTTGCTGATTTCTCTGGTGTTGGGAAAAACTGAAGACAAAGGAAAAGGAGGCAGCAGAAGATGGGATGGATAGATAGATAGTGTTGTGGAAGCAATGAACAAGAGGTTGGACAGAGATCAGATGATAGTGGAGGACAGAGGGGCCCCATGGGGTCACAAAAAGTCAGACGTGACTGATGTATGAACAACAAGCACACAAAAAGGTAAATGTTCACATTGATTACTTAACAATTTGCTTTTGATGGCAAGCGGGCTCCAACATACCCCTTAAACCTAGCATCTATTTTCTATTGAAAAAAATTCACATTTAAATTGAAAGGTAAGTACCCTAATGGCAATAAAGAGTTTTGAGTATTATTACATTTCATTTTGCTCAAAAAAGCATTCTGCTCAAAGGGGCAGTGAGGTGGCATTGTACATAGAGTGCCAGGCCTAAAGTCAAGAAGACCTCAGTTCAAATCCAGCCCCACACACTTGCCAGCTTCATGACCCTGGGAAAAGCACTTAATCCTGTTTGCCTCAGTTTCCTCAACTGTAAAATGAACTGGAGAAAGAAATGGCCAACCACTCCAGTATCTTTGTCATAAAAATCCCAAATGGGATCACAAATTGACTGAAACAAACAACAAATTTTGCTCAAAATACTTTCTGGGTAATATGTATATGAGCTGTAGTCTTGCTTTAAAAGTTCTTTATGTAATTATTATATCAAAATATATTATATATTTGCTTATATATAAAATACTAAACTTTTTCTAATTTAATGTTTTAAATTTATTTTAAATTAAATTTTAAAATTTAAATTTAATTATTAAAATGTAGTTTATTGTAAGTGTATATATGTGTACATATACACATATACATATTTATGTATGTGTGTCATACACACACACGCGCACGCACATGCGCAGACGCATGCGCTGGCAAATGGCTCACAACGAGTCAAATGTTACCCCATACTTCAAAGACTCTAAGCTGGAATCACCACAATTGAAACAGGATGTTTGTTTCTTCACTGATATGTGGGGACCAACAACAGGCATTAAATACTAGTTCTGTATGTTTCCACTCCAAAAGTCTATGAATTTACTGATGTTCTTCACTTAGATGAAACATACTATCCCTACAGCCTAAATGGCTCTTCAGGATTATATGAAATACGACCATAATTTTTTTTCTTTCTTCTTTCCTTCCTTCCTTTCTTCCTTTCTTTTTCTCGTTTCTTCTTTCTTTGTTTCTCCCCTTTTCTCCTTTCATCATATAATCTCATCTTTCTTTCTCTTTCTTTTCTTCCCTTTATTCATACTTTTTTGGGGGGACGAAAGTGATGACCTTTTGATTTTCTACTAAGTAAAATTGGAGGTTGTCAATAGGGGGTACTTTTTTTTCCTTGATTCTCTTGGGGAGAAACATCTTACTGAAGAAACAACATATGTTTAGGAAAATATATAGAATAAAATATAGCCAGATCAGCCCAGGAGCATAAGAATTACATCTTTAACTTAAGAATTTTCACTTTTTGCTGCATGAAAATAAAAGAGTACCCTTCGATTTCAACCTCAGTTGTTCTATTAAAGCTTAATGCTACAGACATTTAACTATAGTTTGGCAGGTTTTCCTGTTTTCATGAGGCTGTAATCTTGCCAGTTTATTTTTATATTAAATAGAGAATCTATAAACCAACACAGACATGGTCATGGAAACCAAACAAACCAAAAACGATGTTTCCCCATCTTTTACATCAAGTCATTCACCAGTTCTGCATTTTTTCATTCCTGCTACAGTGACCTTCCAGTTATATAACTAAGCCAGTGAGTACTATAATGTGTTATGAAATATTAGAACAAGTGAAAAATAATAAGGAACACCAAAGAAATCTAAATAATGTTTTAAGTCACAAATGATGTTTCTGTGGCATAACAGAGTTTTATATAATGCATAATGTAAATGTCTTGAAAAACCAGCATTTCCAAATGGATATACAAACTAGATTTCTATGGTTAAATACTAGATAAAACATTTATTTATGACATAAATTGACTTCCATGATCTCATGTCTGCCTATTACTGATTATAATAGTAGACCCAATTTGGCAATAATCTGATTTCATAACTTCCTTCTCTACCTCAACATATACAAATTAATCAAGTGATTAATTAATATAAAGGAATCTTATATAGAAAGAGGGAATTCTCTCAATAATAATAATACATTTTTTTAAAAGCCTTTGAAGGTAAATGTCTTCTATAAGGACCATAAACATCAAATACAGACTTCAAGATGAAACATTTAGGAATTCCACTTGTGGCAAACTGTTGACTGTACTAATTTATCAAAATAGTATATTTAAATTTGGCACCACACATTTTATTCCTTCACATATCTAATTGCTCCTGAAGATTTCTCTGCTTCTTCATGTAATTCCAGAGGTGTAATTAGGTCCTTACACTGAGCATTGACCCAGGCTACATCTGTAGAACTAAGTCTTGCCTTATATCATTTAACTCTCATGGTCAGATGCTCACTCTATGTATTCCCTTTGAAGAATGGGAAGACTTTCCACATGAGATACCTACTCAATAATGTAAAAGGAGGCAGCAGAGATAATGTGAGCCGAGTGTGGAGTATCTCTAATTGCAAAGAAGAGGCTGTGAACAGCTTCCAGGAACAGAAATTTTAATAAAAAGAGGAAGTACAGGCAAAAGACAGAGGGAAAAAAGGAGAAGCCATTTTATGAAGCCCTTAAATAGAGGCTTAAAACACTGATGGGAAAGAGAGGAAACAGGTCTAGGGTAGAACTTTCTATATGGCTAACTGCCAGATCTGTTCCTTATTATACCTCCTTTCTTCTTTGGGACCAGCATTTAATTTTTCATTAAATAAATATTGACAAATATAAAGAAATATTCATTACTTTTCAAAGGGTAGTTTTAGATGCATGGGCAGTAAATATTGTTAAGAAATTCCAAAGTCTTGTTGGAAGGAGCCAGGATGACTGCCCTGTTCCACAGGTAGTCCTGGATAGTTCACTGAGTGCCTTACCTGGATCCTTCTCCAGTAATCTTGAAATCTTACATCTAGGAGGGACTGGAGAGATTATTTAGTCTTATCTCCACACTGACAAAGGAGTACCTCCAGGCCAGAGTTGTCACACAGCTGAAAACTGACAGCTGCAGTTTAAAAATAAGCCTACTGACTTCAAGGTCAGCGTTCTTTCCATTGTACCATACTGTCCTCTCTGTCCTCAATGACCTTTAATCACCAAACACAATGTTCATGTTCTCTACTTTTCTGTGTGTGTATGTGTCTGTGTGTACACACACACACAGACAATATATACAAATATATATATGTGTGTGTGAATGTATATATTTTCCTAAGTACTATTTTCTTTCTGCGAGACTCTTTCCCCTCTTAGATATTTCTGACACTATATTTCTCAGGTTCTCCTTCTTCCACATATGTTTCTTCTATATTGTCTTTCCATTAATCCACCCATACATGTGGCAATCGCCTAAGATTCTGTCTTAGGCTGTTTTATTTTCATACTTCCTCCCTCAAGGACTTCTTTGACAGTAGTATTCTTTCAACACTCCAGGTTTCAAATCTTGGAGTCATGTTTGAATTTGAATCTTTCCTTTGTCCCACTCATTCAATCAATCACTAAGTACTATTGCTTTATCCTTCATAATGCTTTCCAAATGTACCCTTTCATATCTTTGCTGCCATCACACTAATTCAGACCCTTAATATATCAAGTCTGGAGTATCCTCACTGACTTACTTTCTCTTTTTCATTCCAGGTTACAAGAAAGCCAGATTCATTTTCTTAAGACTTCTCTTTTGTCATGTCGTTCCCTACTCAAGAAAATTACAATGTTTCCACACTCCCTATAAGATAAAGTCCAAATTTTAAGTTATCAAGTCATTTTTCCAGGACTTCCATAATATGAATTCAACCTACCTTTCCACCTTAACTAACATTCCTACCCTACACAAACTCTTATTCCCTTTTTACTGCTCTTGAATGTACTCTGTGGATCCTGGCCTTTTCATGTTTGCTCCCTCTTTTCATCCCCAATCGACTTATACCCAAGTAAGTCCCACTCCCTTCATGAAGCCTTTCCTAACTGCCTGGTTGGGGAAATTTCTCTTGTCTGGTTGGGGAAATTTCTCTCCACTTTTAATTCCTGTAGTATTTATCTGCACAGTTCATTTGACAGCTATCCTATCACTGTCTTGGATTGCTATTATCTTTTCATGTATTTATAACTTGTCTTTTTAAGTAGACTGCTAGCTCCTTGACCACTGGGACTGTCTTATGTTATCCCCCAGAGTTCCAGATACAGTTCTTTACACATTTTAAAGAACTTCATTTAACTGAACATTACTTAACTCCTATTTTGCTTCACTTTTCTTTACCAAAGCGAATAATTCTTAGACTAGGAAAGATAGAACAAAAATAGGAACAGAATTGAAAGCCAAATTAGGTGAGGAGATGGTAAGAGAGTACACAGATGATCTCCTTTGAGTTCATTTCATCAGACCTAGTTAATCTATATCCTACGGTACTAAAAGGACTTGTAGAATTCACAGCTGAGCCATGACTGATTATCCCTGAAAAAAAAAAAGAGATGGGCTACCGTACTAGTAAAAGACACATGTCCCTATTTTCAAAAAAGTTAGAGAAGATGGATTCTTTCAACTAGACTGGTGAAGCTACATGTAATTGTACATGCCTATAATTTCTGCTAATACAGGAGACTGAGGCTTATGGATCACTTAATTTCAGATGCTCCGAACTGCAGTAGACTAAAGCCAATCAGATTTTTTCCACACAAGTCAGGTATCAATATAGTGGGCAGCCAGGAGTAGGAGGCCAGAAGGCTGCCTAAGGAGGCGTGCACTAGTCCAGGCCAGAAAAAGAGCACATCAAAGCTTGCATGTTAATCAAGGGACCACTGTGTTTCCAGTTTAGCTAAAATAAACAGGCTCACTTTAAAAAAATAAAAACAAACTATAGGTTGGTGAGCCTGTCATCAGTTTTTGCCAAGATCCTTTTTTTTCCCTGCCAAGATTCTGAAACAAATTATTTTAAAAAATAGTTTGTGAGCACTTGGAAAGAGACACAGTGATCATTCTAAGTCAGCATGAGTTTCAATAAGAAAGAAATCTATCCAGATTGATCTTATTTCCTTTTTGGTGGGATTATTAGAGTGGGAGATTAGAGAGATGTCCTACTATGTCATTTGCTAGTCTCCCATGAGGTCTTTAATGACAATTACAGAATCTCTTGAGGTGGTAGCATCACCTGAATTCACATTACATTTTTGTACTGAATGGAATCAATGACTATATTTGATATAATTATAACTTCAATTGTGTGTTCGTCCTTCATTGCTGAAGAAGAACATGCCATCAAAGCAATAATGACATAACTTGCACTTGACTTTGTTTTGAGTGAGGGAGGGTTGTGCAGGTCACCAGCCTCACTTCTCCTCCAGAGCCATCTGAATCCAGTGACCAGATATTCATCAGGATGACTGGAGATGACCCAGGATGAGGCAATTGGGGTTAAGTGACTTGCCCAAGGTTACACAGCTAGTGAGTGTCAAGTGTCTGAGGTGAGATTTGAACTCAGGTCCTCCTGACTCCTGCACTGGTACTCTATCCACTGCACCACCTAGCTGTCCCTTAACTTCAAATAATGTGAATTTGAATAAATACAACTACTTCAGGGGATTCATCATTTGCACTGATCAGAACCTAGCTCTGTTGTTCATGATCTGCATCATGAGTTCTCAATATGTGATCTGAGAATCCTTGGGGTCCCTGACATTCTTTAGAAAGGAGACTGTGAGGCCAAAATTATTTTCATACTACTATTAAGATATTTTAATTGCCAATATGACAAATACTGAAAACTGTTACACATGTAAACAAAAGTTTTTAGGGAGAGGTGCTCCATAATTTTTAAGATTGAGGTCCTGACTATATCCCAAAGAGATCATAAAAATAGGAAAGGGTCCCGTATGTACAAAAATATTTATAGCAGCTCTCTTTGTGGTGGTTAACAACTGGAAATCAAGGGGATGCCCATCAATTGGGGAATGGCTGAATCAGTTGTGGTATATGAATGTAATGGAATACTATTGTGCTATGAGAAATGATGAACAGTTGGACTTCAGAGAGAACTGGAAGGACTTAGATGAACTGACACTGAGTGAAAGGAGCAGAACCAGAACTTTATACGCAGCAACAACCACAGTGTGTGAGGAATTTTTCTGGCAGACTTAGTCCTTCACAGCAATGCAAGGACCTAAAAAATTGGATTCTTGGGGCAAAATGCCTTCCACATCCAGAGAAAGAACTGCGGAATTAGATTGCAGAATGAAGCAGACTATTTTCTCTTGTGTTGTTTTGTTTTATTTTGTTTTATGGTTTCTCCCATTCATTTTAATTCTTCTATGCAACATGACTAAGGTGAAAATGTATTTAATAAAAATGTATGTGCAGTACCTATATAAGATTGTATGCTGTCTCAGGGAGGGAAGGGAAAAGTTGGGGAGGAAGGGAATAAAAAACCCTAAGATATATGGAAGTGATTGTAGAAAACTGAAAATAAATAAAATATTTTTTTTGTAAAAAAGATTGAGGTCCTGAGACCAAAATGTTTGAAAACTACTGATCTAGAGTATCATATCTTATACAAAAAAGTCAAATATTTGGCTGAAATCCAGTTAAAATATGTCAATAATTGTAATCACATTATTTATTATTGTATCACAATATCTTAATCCTAAAACCAGAGATTATCTTTGATTCAAGATCAGTGCTTCAAGCTGATGTGGCAGTTACTCTGGGCTCTGTGACTCTATGCAAGGTAAAGTGTCTCAGAATTTGAGCTAGAAAAGTCTTGAAATCAACTCTTAAGACTTGGGTTCAAAGTCTGATGTTGCCCCTTCTTAACAAGGTGATTTTGAGCAAGTCACTTAAATTCTCGAGGCATCAGTTATCTCCTTTATAAAGTGAAGGGGTTGAAATAGAGAGCATTTAATACCACTTCCGGTCCTAAATCTATATTTTTGATGAGATAGCTGTGCTGTCAATAAGCTGAGAGGCTCATGATGAGGCTGATCCACAACCTGACTTTTAGTCACAGGAAAAAAAAAAAGAAGCTGTCTAAAGAGAAGGAGCTACGATCTTAATTGGTAGGGAGAGTATCATCCTGCTGAAATCATAGATCTTTTTAAAGACTAAAGGAGTAAAAACTATATTTATAGCAATTCATATTATACAAGATGCTTTTCCCACAAAATAACAACAACCCCCCTCCCTCCAAACCAAAAACTTCATCAGGCAATTAGTAAAAATTTATCATTCCCATTTTGCAGATAAGGAAACTAAGAACAGTTTCTATTTCCTCAAAGTTAATGTGGTTAGTGAGAACATAGCCTAGAATCAAACTCAAGTTTTCTGGTTCTAAGTCCAATATTATTTTCACTGAACCTTTTCATTGCAAAGATATTATCATGAGTTTTGCCTTACAACTCCTTACAGTAAAGCATGATATGAGTAAGAAAGTTTTGAGAACCACTGTGCCACAACATGCTGCTTCTCACTGTAATACATATTTTTCTGTAATCCTTTGGAGTATAGGAGAACTATGATTTCACTCAAAACTGGTGGGAAGATCAGATCCAAAAATCTTGTTTTAAGGATATATGCCAACTTTAAAAGTTTCGAGTGGTATGCAATATAGTTTTGTTTTGGGTCACATAGGTTCACAGTTTTATTAATGGCTTAGAATTTAAATAATTTTGCTAAAATATGTCTCAAACCCCTTTGACAATCTAACGAAGCTTGTATATTCTAAGAATAACATTTTTAAATGCAAAAGATAAAATTCTTAGGATTGCAAAAGAAAATAATTGTGCATATTATATATATATATATATATACATTTTTGTACACATCAAAATATTTTAAAAATATATTAAAAAATTCATAGACCTCAACCACATCACAGCTATCAGACTGGCTAACATGACAAAAGAGGAAGATGATAAATGTTGGAGAAGATATGGGAGAATTGGAACACTAATTCATTGCTGGTGGAGGTATGAACTCATCCAACCATTCTGGAGAGCAATTTGGAACTATGCCCAAAGGGCTACAAAAAGTATGCATATCCTTTGACCCAGAAATAGCACTTCTAGGACTGTATCCCAAAGAGATCATAAAAATGTGAAAAGGTCCCACATGTACAAAAATATTTATAGCAGCCCTTTTTGTGGTGGCCAAGAATTGGGAATCGAGGGAATGCCAATCAATTGGGGAATGGCTGAACAAATTGTGGTATATGAATGTAATGGAATATTATTATTCTAAAAGAAATGATGAGCAGTTGGACTTCAGAAAAACATGGAAAGACATATAAACTGATGATAAATGAAATGAGCAGAACCAGGAGAATATTATACACAGTAATGGCCACGGTTTGCCGAGGACTGTTTCTGATTGACTAAGTCCTTCACAGCAATGCAAGGACCTAAAACATTCCCATAGGACTCAAGGCAAAATGCCATCCACATCCAGAGAATGAACTATGGAATGAGAATGAAGAATGAAGCAAACTATTTACTCTTGTGTTATGTTTCGTTTTGGTTTTTCTCATGGTTTCTCCCATTCGTTTTAATTATTCTATGCAACATGACTAATGTTCAAATATGTTCAATAGGAACGTATGTGTAGAAACTATATAAGACTGCAAGCTGTCTTGGGGAGGGAGGGGAAAGGGAGGGTGAGAAAATTTAAGACATATGGAAGTGATTGTTGAAAAATGAAAGCAAATTAATTAAATTAAAAAATACACATAAAATAATTTATAGACCTCAAGTTAATAGCCATTGAAATGAAGACGCAGAAGACATGCTCAGAAACCCTGCTGATAATGTGAGTGTTCAGAGGATAATTTTGTTATATTGCAAAATAAGAATCCAGCAAAATTTTACAAGGCTGAAATAGTCATCTAATGATAAAATTACATTTGTTCCTATCAAATTTCCAAGCCTCACATTTGGGTTCAAAAAACTCAACTTCACAGAAGGATGTGGATACACAAAAGTCAATGTGAAAATCAACTGGAGTTTTTAATGTACTGAAAGCTCAATATGAGATAAAAATGCGACATGGCACCAAACATTCCTTGGCCCTTAACGTACAACAAATACTAGACTGAATTAATGAATGCATAGTATCCAGGAAGGGCTGGGGTTAGAAGATGAAGAAGTTCTGCTAGAAATCACTGGTCAAATTAAAACTGGTGTACTCTATTTACTTATAATTCCTTTTTCAGAAGGCTATTGACAATCTGGCATATAACTTGAGGAATGCAACCATGATAATGAAAAAGTCTGAAAATTGAGGGCATTTAATCTGGACCAAAGAACATAGGTGATGCTGAATAATTTTTATGTATCTGATGGGCAGACACATGGAGAGAATTATACCTTTTAATTTTATAAATAATCCTAGCCTATTGGGGGAAAATGGCATATGAAAAATTACAAATAGCTATTTCCACCAATTAATTTCTCTGGCAAAAGAACTGATTACCTCTCCCCAAGTGCCCACATACATCGCAAAAAATAATAATGAGAAAGTTGCCTATGAAATATCTCTCATTATGTGAATATCCTGTCCCAAACTCCTGTTTTTTTTAATGTCATTCGTGAGTTACCATGTCAAACAGGAATGAGGGCTGAAGAAGACAGTGTTGGACTTAACCATCTAAATAAGCTTTTGTTCAAATTTCTCAAGTAATCAGAGATCCCTACATTTTGGCAATGCCTGTAGGATCAATAGGAATGAGATATGAGTGGGATATCCTTTAGAAAGGAATATCTTTGATTCCTTGGCAGAAAGCACATAGGCTAGATGAGCTCTGCAGGGCCTTTCCAGCTCTTGAATCTTAGAAATGTAGGGATTCTTTTTTTTAAGACCTTCAGGGTATAATGCTTTCCCCTGCGAGCAGCACATAGTGATGTAAATGATATTGTTGCAGTAAAAGAAATTAAGGCAAGCAATTTGTTTTGCTTTTGCTCACGCACACATGTTATTTTTATCAAGCATCTTCTTCAGACAATTGCAAAAAAAGCCTCCGGGCTAGCAGCAGGTTTCACTCCAATAAGGCTGTTGGATACTTTCCATAGCAGCGGATCCATGATGGAAGAACCAAAACATTCAAGTTTCTATACTTGAACAACATGAACGATAAGAATAAACTTTAAAATCCTGGATAATCTTCACTTTGCTAATAAGCAGTTTTATCTAAATCCTTCTTTTAAAATTGGGCTTTCCTGACTGCTGTCAGTAGAAATAAGTCACCACATCCAGTCTCTGGGCTATGTTCAGAAAGTATTAACCCCTCCAGCTAACACTTTGGGGAGTTTATAGCAACATGTGTGGTTTCCCAAGAAAAGCTCTGATACTTCCCTTATCTTCAAAACAATCACTGATGTTCAACAGATGGAACTTGTTACATCAATTACATGTTTGAAAAGATACCAAAATCAGGGAGACATGTTGTAAAGTCATGGGATGGGTTGAAAAGGAAGGGTAGGAGGGAAGGAGGAAGGAAGGAAGGAAGGAAAGAGGGAAGAAAAAAGACAAGCATTCATTGTTTACTATATGCCAGGCACTGTGCTAAACATTGGGAATAAAACTGCAAGCAAAAAGACAGTCCCTTTCCTCACTGTGCTTATATCAAACATGGGAAAATGGCATGCAAAAAGTTAGCTGGAAAAAAAGAGGGAAAGTACTGGTCATGGGAGCAATGTTTTGATATCCAGAAAGTCAGGAACAGGAGTAGGAGGAAAATGAATGGTAGAAAAGGAGCATATTATCTTCTCTTCCGGGATGCATTTCCTTCCTTCCCCTGATGAGTGTGAATAAAGACAGAGCACCAAATTTGGAATCTGAAGACCTAGGTTCAAAACCTACTTCTGCCACTTATTATTTATGTAACAATGGGAAAGGTACTTAATCTCTCTAACCTGAGCTGCTTAATCTGTGAAATGATGTCCCTTCCATATTTGGATCTGATTCCTGAGATCTTGAAAGCTTTCTTATGAGAATTTTACTTGTTTATAGAATGATAGAATTACATAGTTGGCAGGTATCTGATTTAAGCTGATATTTATATAGTGCTTTAAAGTTAACAAAGTAGGAGTGAAGCCAAGATGTTTGGGATCCAGATGAACTCTCTCAGTATTCTCCTCCAAACAACTTTAAAATAATGCCTCAAATCAAATTTTGGAGTAGCAGAGCAAACAAAAGGTTGAAGGGAGACATTTTCCAGCCTAAGACAATTTAGGAGGTTGACAGGAAAGGTCTATGACATGAGGTGGTTGCAGGACCCAAGCAAAGCAGAAGCACCAGTGGTGGGCCTTGAAGGTGGCCACAATACAAGTAGCAGCAGTTTTGGCAGCTCTCAGACCAGAAACAAGGGTTTGGATAGCTGGTCAGAAAGATATCACATGGGACCTTTTCCTAAACTGGGTGCAACTGGTACTAACTGGTAACTCTATTACCCATAAGCAGTTTTGGATTGCAGTTCCAATGTGGGGAGAAGCCCTTGTGATTGGTCATGAGGGAGTAGGGTCCTGATCATAGTTTCAGGGCCAAGAGGAGTGCTAGTACTTGTACCTGTTGGAGGGTAGGAAAAAGGTAGACTATCTCACTGACTAAAATTCTACAGAGGAAAGTTGAGGAAGAATAGAAAGTTCTCAAGAATGATGGGAATGGAAATAGTAAGAAACTACTTACATGAACTTGATGAATTCAAGTTACCAGTAAGTCCCAGAAGTAATAAAGTATGATGGAAAGATCACTGGATTTAGAAGAAGATGACCTCTGTTAAAATCCTCACTTTACCACTTATTACATTTGACCATGGGCTAGTCAATTCCCCTTTCATAGACTAAATTCATCATTTATATAATGACTTTTCCTATATCTTATTGTTCTAAACCTACATATCCTGGAATTTAACCAATGTCCCAAATAATGGCTAAAGTGGAGACAAAAATCCCAGTCTTTATACTCCCATGTCTAGCATTTTCTCTTCTGTTATAGTATACTCAAACTTTCATTTTTGGTGAGGACGTTAGGGAGGTGTCCTACATTTGTTCCTTAAATCTAGTATCCCAAGATAAAGTGAACAAGTAGTGTACATTCTTCCTTACCATAGGACTCCATTACATTTCCATTCTGAAGAGTTCAGTATTTTAAAGGAAATTCAGTCTGTTTTCATAAAATAGTCATTCTGAACTGTTAATCAGTTGAATGGTCCTTTCAGCTCTGCTCTATCTTTTGTTTGGTGCCAGATAAGTGAAATATTTCCCAATATACCACTATTGGCAATCCAGTTAAGAAATTATTGTACCTGTTAACAAAAGCATTATATGATGCTGAAGTCTCGATGTCAGTTCAAAACACACAGCTTTAAACAACAGAGGACCCCCAAAATGTTAAAGTCAGATTTCAAGACTGCATATTTTGAGTAGAACTTTTCATAGCACTCCCAGATGAAAAACAGGGTTGTGAAAATAGGCATCCAAGTTAATGCTTCTTCCATAAACCATTGAACAGTAACAAGACTTCTAACATAAAAATACCCAGAGGCATTATGATCTAGATTGCTTATAGATATATTCTGTGTCATGTTGTCACACATTGGTATGAAAGCATAAAAATGTATATTCACCATGGCTTCATGCAATAAATAGAATTTATTAAAGTATGAGGTAAGGCCTCCAGGGAGAGATTCATCTTTGATCCAGATCTTAATGGGGATTATATAATTATAATGAGGCCATGATAAAACAGTATTACCTGAATAATCCATTTTATTGCCTGTTTCATTATGAGGTCCCATTTATTACAATTCTTTTGGATATTTAAAATTTATGCAAATATAGTCAAAGTGTAGAGTATAATATATTAGGATCAGGAACTCTTGTGCATGTCTACAAGGGACTCAACTTAGATGGATAGCAAATGAATTAGAAGAATCAGGGATAGCAGGGGAGCTCAAGAGGGTGCTCAAACTACTTAAGAGCTGGCAGCTACATGGCACCAAACTGGAAAGAGAAGTTGAGAGGCACAGATCCCACACACTACTAAGATACATGTAGATTTCTGGGAGGAAATTAGTCAAAATGTATTTGCTGTTGTTTCTCCCTTCACAAGACTTCTCATATATGTCCCCTTCTTTCCACTGACACAGCCTACCATACTGGTGTAGGCTCTCGTTATCTTATGCCTGGACTACTGTATAAGCCTTCTGGTTGGTCTTCTGATTTAAAATTCTCCAATCCATCCTCCACTTAGCTGCCAAAGTAATTTTAATAAAATGTATGTCTGACCATATCATCCACATAATTAGTATTTACCCACTACCTCCTCCAGCATCATGTAAAAAATTCTTTGCTTGGCTCCTTCCTAACCTTGCCATTTTTTTATACTCCATGAACTCTGTGAATAGCTACCTGGGCTTTTATATGGTTCCTCACACACTGTACTCCATTTTTCAATACTGTGTCTTTGCACTGGCTGTTCTCTATTCTTGGAAATCTTCTCCTCATCTCTGGCTCCTGACTTCCTTCAATATTTAGCTCAAATTCTAAGTTTTACAGGAGATCTTTCTTCGGTTCTTTCCCTATCTTTTCTACACCCCTCCCCCCAGCTGTTAATGTCTTTCCTCTGAAAATAATGTTCATTTACACTGTATTTGCCTTTTAGGTACATAAAATGTATAAAACCTAATAGGCAGCTAATGCATTCTAGTTGACTCACTTGCTGATTTTGAATCATATGTTCCATCCTGATTTCATTCTGATCTGATTTCCCTCTGAGAGGAGTCTGCACTTGAACTTTGTTCCCTGTGTTTGGTTTGCCTTGGATTGCTACTTACCTCCTTGCTGAATAACCTTGTGGACCTACATTCTGGTTGAAGTCTATAGTTGCTCAGATGATTTGAAACTGGGTCTTCCGTATCTTGCCTTTAGCATAATGCTTTGTCATACCTGATCTCCCCAGAGATAATCTACCTCACTACTTTTTTCATGAAAACATGTTAATTGTTGGCTTTGGGTCCAATATTTCCTCAGGCTCAATCTGCTTGCATGTTAGATTGCCCCTTGTACTAGGTAACCTTTGTCTCAGGCTGATCTTGCCCTGGTCCCATCTTTGAGACATGGAACAAATTGCAAGAGATCTCAGAGTTCACCTAGTCCAAAATGTGCCTAAGAATCCCAATTACAAAATCCTCTGCACATGATCTCCTAGCCTTTGTTTTTAGATTTCCAAGTTGGGAGGGATAGGCTACTTGCTTGAGACAGCCCATTTGTCTCCTGAACAAATGGAATAGAGAGAAATTTTTTTCTTCTGTGAAGTGTGACTCTACCCAGCACTGGAGTGAATCCTAGGGCAGACATGACTTAAAACATAACTTAAAACATATCTCAAACCTCAATAAGCCATCTAGTTCTCAGGACTATACTAACCCTTACCTTGACCAGTGGGCATAACAAGGGACTAGATATCTGAGCTTTCAACAAGTCCAAGTCTTCACTCCTTTTCTACTTCTTTCTTAAGGATATACTTTTGTTACTGTGAAGGTTATGATAATCTACTGTGGTATGGCTTCAAGATTCTCTTTGTTCACCACTACTACTCACTTCTTGAAACCTATCCTTGAAACCCAAGCCTCCATTGCCCCCATCCTACTCTTCCTTATTGTGCCCCTTAGAATGCAGTTTCATTGTTAAACAGCTATCTTTCATATTAGACTTGTGTTTTAGGTGTCAGTTTCCCCAGGTTATTGAGGATTGGTGCAATCAAATGGATAGAATCCTAAACAACATCAAAAAGACCTAGGTTGAAATACTGACCCTGACATTTACAAGGTATGTGACCGTGGGCAAGTCATTTAAACTCTGGGCCTCCGGCAGTTCTCTAAGATCATACATTACAGAGCAGGTAAAAGGAGTTCCCAAATTAAAAAGTTCCAGAACCTTAACTTATTATTGAATAATAGGTTGAACTCAGTTTTAACAAGTTGAGTGATAATCAAATTGGTTTTAAACCTTAGAGATTTAGAGGATTTAGCTGAAATGGATGTTTTATGAAAATGCTGTGTTTTATGGAGTCATAGGAGTTGATGGTAACATTTTGAGCAATCCCTTATGGAATCAACAGAAGTTTTGAGCAGGTATCTTGAGTTTGGAATAAGCATCAAGTAAGAAAAACCTTGAATTAGTCTTGGAGTCCTTTGACATAACAAGTCTTGGAGAAGACCTGAAGTTGAATGGTAAATCTTCTTTATTTTCAAGCCATATAACTTGAAGAAAGACATTTAATTTCTTAGCACACATACCTGGAATGCACGCCTTCCTCACTTCTGCCTGAGAGTCTCTTTTTTACTTTGACTGAACTCAGTCACCATCTTTGGAAACTGCTAGCACCTTCCCTCCATCCCAAACTATCTTGTATTTAACCACTTTGTATGCATTTATATTTATTCACTTTGCATTTATGCTCTAGATGTTTATATATGTATTCTCCTTAACTTCAGCTAGAATGTTCCTTGTATTCTTTGCATATGTTTCCCAGGCACTTTTATCTACATCTAGGAAACAGGTAGGTGGCACAGTAGATAGTGTGCCAGGCCTGGAATGAGGAAGACTCATCTTCCTGAATCTAAATCTGGCCTCACACTTACTAGCCATGTGAATCTGGGCAATTCACTTAACCCTGTTTACCTTGTTTCCCCCTGGACAAAATGAACTGGAGAAGCAAATGGTAAATCACTGTGGTATCTAAACCAAGGAAACCCCAAATGGGGCCATGAGGGAACAGAAACAAATGAACAACAGAATAGAGCTTGGCACATAGTAGATATGTAATAAATACTTGTTGATTGGGAAAATTAAGGAAATGGTTTGGATAATAGCTAAGTTCCCCAAATAACTAAGCTTCACAGGAGCTGACAAGCCTTTCAGTACATCTAAAATTCTCCAGGAACTTAAACTGGGATGTTCTTTTTAGTCTAACCCCTTGTAGTGAAGAAGAAAACTAGGTTCTGTAATCTCCTTTCTCTAGGTAGTTAATTCACTCATTCTTTAAGACCTCTGATGAGGGCTATTCCACATGCCTCTCAGTCATACTATCTCAATTCCATGCCTCAATCGTCTGTTAGTCCTGTCCTGGGTCTATTCAACAGAAGCTTCCAACTGAGCTAAATTATACGGGAGATGCCTGAGCAAATAGCATTAGGATGAACCAAGGCATTTGAGCCTCACTCCAGTTTTCCCTCCTCCCCTTGGTCCTGAAAAAGGTGCCATTAAAAATCAATAATAACTCAGAGCTATTACTTCTCTCCTTAAAAAAAAAAATGACCTGACCTAAATCATATATGACCTGGAAATGAAAAGCTAGTATTAGAACTCACCTCGTTATTTCTAGTACAAGCTAGAAGCAAAAATGTTTCAATATCCAAGAGGAAGAAAATCTATTAAGTTTTGTGTGTGTGTGTGTATGCCTTTGTGTGTACGTGTATGCTTATTCCAGTTAAAACATAGTTTGGGGGAATTTATCTGTTCCCTTGCAGACCAAGAAAGTTATCTACAATGGTATTGATCTAGTGAAACTGAATGATAATGAATAAGTTCAACTGACTCTAAATCAAACATGAATCTATTCTGCATTCACTTATTCAACTGGGAAACAGACCAAGCATTGCATTCAGTATATTCAGAACAGTGTTCTCATAATTTCAACAACATAAACAAGCACCAGCATAAGTGATAAAAAAGAAATTGCCATTGTTGTTCTAAGTTTTCCCTCCATCATTTTTAATAATCAGCAATACTTGAAGTAACAGGCAAATCCTTTAAATATAAAATGTTTAAGTGCAAAATGTCAAGAAGGTCCCTTTACACAATGTCTATGCTTCATAATTTGAGAACCCATAATCCCTTTTCCATGTGTATGAGAGAGAAGAGAGAAAGAGAGAGAGAGAGAGAGAGAGAGAGAGAGAGAGAGAGAGAGAGAGAGAGAGAGAGAGAGAGAGAGAGAGAGAGAAAAGGAAGGAAGGAAGGAAGGAAGGAAGGAAGGAAGGAAGGAAGGAAGGACAGGGTGAGGAGGGAGAGAAAGGAACAGAGACAAAGACACAGAAAGGGAATAAATAAGAATGAGAGAAAGAGAAAAATCTCCCATATTTTGTCTGTGCTAAATTACCCAAGGAAACCGTAAACTGCAATGCCACTACAGCTTGCTTGCTCTGTAGCAAAGCCCTGTTAATGCAAGGGATAGATCCAATACTAATTACTGACAGAGAACCACAAAGTTACACTAATCCCTAGACTGACATTCTGCCTAATTACGGAGACTAGCCTTGAGCACTTCAGGTAATATGCTACTTTCTGGTAGTCATGCCTTATTCATTGTGGACAGGAGCTGTCCCCCAAATCCTGTCTACCTGCTTCTCAAATCCAATCTAACAAGTATTTATTAAGTGCCTATTATGAGCTGAAATCTCATCATCATTCAGGTGATTTGATACTTATGATTGAGCTACTGACGGAAAAATGGAGAATTCATGGAAAGTTCTGAAAGTTCCATGCCTTCCAAAAGGGAAGGCTTTGGGAGGTAATTACCACTCTACCTTCCAGACCTCCAGAGGAGAGTGGCAATTGAGGGCATTAGTGCAGGAACCTGGCACTTATTAGATGCTTATTGCATGTTTATGAAGTAAAATGAATTGCTTGGCATAAGGGTTAAGAAAACAAAACAGATTTAAAAAGAGCCTTTGTCCGCAAGAGGCTTAAGTTCGACTGTGGGAATCATGGAAACAAGTATATTGGGATTATTTAAGGAAGGAGAGAACTCTTAATAACTTGGGTGATCTTGAGAAGTAAGGGATTCTAGGACTTGGAGGTTGGTTAGGAGGCTATTATCTAATACAGATAAGGATAGCCCGTTCAAAGGGATGGAGGCAGTTAAAAAGTAGTCCGATTTGAATGGAACACAGCCTGTATGAAGAAGAAAATAAAATAAGCCTTGAAATGTAGACGACACTCAGATTACAAGAGACTTTAAATGATAAGCCAGAAAGTTTGTGTTTTAACTTAGAGGCAATAAGGAACCCTTGAAATTTGTGACTAGGGGAGTGAGAGATTCATATTTGCTCTAGAAAGCTTATGTTGGCAGCTGGGTGGAAGACTGGAGAAAAGGAAATTGGAGTCCAACTTGGAGGCTCTAACAATAGATCAGGTAAAAGAGGATCGAGGCTCAAACTAGGGTCGTGGCCATGTGACTGGAGAGAAGGGGACAAATGCAAGAGATGTTACGGAGGTGGAATCCTGGAATGACAAAATGCGATAGCTAGGGGAGGTTTTAAGAGATTCAGTCCATCACTCTCCGAGGTAACTTTACTAGGGTGGCACAGCTGATTAGTGGCATAACCAGGACTAGATCTCCTGACTCCCAGTCTTTAAATACTGCAATATAGTCCCAATGAGAATGGGGAGAAATGAGATGATAAATTTAATTCAGTTCAACTCAGTTCCATAAACATTAGTGAACACCTGTGACATGTAAGTCACTGTTCTGGGTACTATGGATACAAATAAAAACAACAGAGTAGTCCCTACCCTTAGGAAACTTCCTTTACACTGGAGGACACAACCTGAACAGTTAAGCATATGTAATACATGCATAGTAAAAAAAGAGCAATTTTGGAGATGAACAGTAACGGTGGAGGGAGGGATGGAAGGGAATCAAGAAAGAATTCCCGCAGAAAGTGGTAATTCATTCATATTGTACTTTGACAGAAGTTAGAGTTTAAACAAGGTAGAGGTGAGGAAGGAGAGTATTCCAGGAATGGGGGACAGCTTATTTAATATTACTTTTGAAGGTACCTGGCCTTCAAGCAAGGATGGAGAGAATAAGCACTCAGAATTTTATACGCACATACTGTTTTTCCCTAACTGGACTCTAAACTCTGAGTGCAAGAATTGTTTCAATTTTGTCTTTGTATTCCTTGAACCTAACAGAGACCCAGGCAATAGTAGGTGCTTAATATATTCTTGTGAATTGATTACCAAACAAAATTTGATTAATTTGTCATTTTTTCCTCAGTTCAAGGTCAATTAATCAAGAGATATCAAATGTGATAGTTCTGGGGGAAAAAGCCAAAAGCACTAATATGAACACTATACAAACGTATTATTGTAAAGGAAGCTGTCAGAAATCTATTGTGAATATTTTACTGACCTTGCTGCTTCTACAATAAGCACACAGGCAAACTAACTTGACTTGTGGAGCAATTATACTGGCAATTTGGTGTAACTCTAAATAATAATGACAGAACCAATTCACATTTATAGAGAGCTTTAAGATGTACAAAGAATTTTCCTTGTCACAAGCCAGTATATGTATTTTTCTAAATCTGGAGAGTTCACCTAGAAATCCAAGAAACATATCAAAATTCCCTTTTTATTGTTTGGTCTAAATTAATCTAAAAAAAAATCTACCTCAACTCTTATTTTTCTGTGAAGTAGGCAGGATGCAAACTCCTTGAGGGCATAGTTTTATTTTCTTGTCTGTAATAGCCTGCATTCTTTGCAGGGTGCCTAATGAGCAGGTGCTTACTTTAAAAATGTCTATTCCACTGAATTGGTGCTAAGGCAGAGGACTTAAAGTTCATTTTGAACCTGGAAAATGGACACAAGCATATCTAACAAGCAAACTCCTTACTGGCTTAAGTTAAAGGGCTATAAATGGTGACTCTCCAAAAGGTTGGCCTGTGGAAATATTATAACTGTTTATTTTTCCTGTTCTGTCAAAGGGGAAGCAACATTCTTCTGGGCCAACCATACTGTGTGTGCTCATGATTTGTGCTTTCGTATCTTTGCCAAGAAAATCCCGAAAGGAATCATGAAGAACTGGACATGACTGAAATGATTCAACATTCAAACAACCACAACAAAGGTATGTGTGTCTGACCATGTGACCCTATGCCTCCAATCTCACATTGCACTTGCCTCTAGGTTGATCTCCACACTTTGATGGGGAGAAGAGTGATATCCTCCACTCAGTGATGAATATTCCCACACCTGATCATATGCTTCACATTCCAGTGACTCAACTCCTGTAGATAATCGTCCAAATCTCATTCTAAGCCCACCACAACTCTATTTCTCGTTCCCATCCTCCTTAACTTATCCACTCTGAAATCTCAACCTATCTCTACCCTACACTTCCACTCTGACTTCTGGAATGTGACTTGAATTTTTGGAAGGGTCAAGTCTTCGACTTGAAGGAGAGCATTTTAAAAGTGATGGATAGTATTCTGCATTCAAAGTCTAGGAACCAGAATAAACATTTTAGGAAAGAGTCACTTGGAACACAATTAAACATCAAGTCAAAGTGTCTATATATGTATGTACATGTGTCTATACATAAATGGGTACATATATTAACAAATATAAATAAATGGGTTGTGTGAAATCTTTTCAGAAAAATCAGGTGAAGAATAAAAACTAAAGGTTTCCTTTGATGCAGAAACTACTCGAGGTCAACTTTAAAATAATTTGCCCAGGCTTTCTTCAAAGTCATTCAGTAGAGGATAACGTAAGTCTAAGGCTTCCAAATGTGTCCTGACATTAATACTTAATTTTAATTTAAAGAAAAAATCATTGATGAGGAGAACTTTGGCACTATTTAAAAAACCTGTAGTGTCTTTCACTCAGAACCCACATTACTCAATCTCTGAGAAGTCACATTTTATTCATTTGGAGGAAAAAGTGGGGAGGGCTATGAAGGGGTTTAAAGAGCAAAAATCATATGAAGTCATTTTAAATGCACATTCTCACCACGAAATCTCAAGGACAGCTGGTTCCTTTGCAGAGAGACCATGTTTTCTAAATCCCATTAAGTCTTGAGTGCTGGTACTTATGTATATTTAGATGTTAATACTTTCTTGGTGTGTTGTTTTTGTCCACTCTTAGGATAATACAAAGCAGTGTTACTAGACTGATAAGTCTACAGAATCTAAATAATCTAGTGGCCAATCTGCTTTTCCTTTTTATTAAAATGAAGGAGGGAGTCAGTGGAGCAGATAATAAAGCATATAAAACTCTAAATACAATAGGCAAAAAAAAAGGTTAAAAGTGCAGGCAACTTAAGGCATTGGATGAAAGCAGTTTTACACAAATACCAGCCTAGAGCTAGAGTTGCTTTTACTGACTGAAAGGGAAAAATGATTCAATTAATAAAAATAAATTACCTTTTACCAAGTTAAATAAAAGCTAATAAAAATGAAGCTTCAGTGTATATGGCAGATTTATGCTAACTATAACTATTTCATTCTAAGATGGAAACATTTTAACATGATATTAAAAAAGAGCAAATTAAACTTTAATGAATGCAATGCTAGATGACAGAAACTGTGCCTTGCCTTTTATACATTTTTACTGAGTCCATACACTTTAATTCCATCTGAATCAAGTTTTTAAACAGATGAAATAGGTCTTTCAAGAGGGAATACAGCAAACTAAAGGCTGCTCCTTCTCTTTGCATTGTCACAGGCTCCATCGGCCTAACTTATTCCTTTAATTCATTCATTTCAACAAGTATTTACTGGATACCAACTATGTGCAACATACAGTCATTCGTTCACACCTCCATTAGATACACATACTCACTCACTCCTCAATAGCCCTATACTTGGAATCCATTCTCAGTCAGAATCCTCTAAACTATATCATTCTAATCACCTTTTCCCCATACCCCGAAATAAGCCACATCTAGTTTTCAGAGAAGCGCTGTGGGGCGGGCAAGCAGTTTTCAATTCAAAAAAATGTGTGTTTGAGGACCACCTCTGCCACTTCGTGGTGGTATGACCCCAACAAGTCACTTCTACCTGGGTCTTTCCTGATCCTCAAAGGTTGCTACTGTCTTTTACCTCTTCTCACCCCACTCTATCACTGTTTATCTATTTTGTATACATTTCATAATACATATACATTACATAGCTCCTGATTGGAATATAAAAATATTGAGGACACAATCTTACATTATTTTTACCTCTGTATCCCCAGTACTGGGCATAGTGTCTGCCACATAGTATCTGATTTTATCTCACTTTCTTCAATTGTCCAATGAGGGGTTTGGACTAGAGGTTTCATAAACTTAATTCTAAGACTAAAAAGAGTTTCTTTTATGCCACTACAGAAACTATTTTCTCTCCTCAATTAAATATGGTTAACTTGAAGATGACTTCATACATACATAGGTACATACAAACAAGGAAGCACCTAGTACAAATCCATCCCCACTTTGTTACCATCAAGCTCCCAGAAGATAATCATGTTTATTTTTTCAACAGGCATGTCCTACTATTTTGTGACAGGCAGATTCAAGGTTTGTAAACACCATCCTGTGCTTCCGTTGTCTCATTACAATTTTAGAAAGATGCTAAGTCATTACTCTCTAAATGCTGATGGTCATGATCCTAACAGTCTGTTGGAAACAAACAAAAAAAACCCTTTTCATTATTTTGTCATTTCAGTCAGGTCTGATTCTTTGTAACCTTATTTGTTGTTTTCTTGACAAAGATACTGGAATAGTTTGCCATTTCCTTCTCCAGCTCATTTTATAGAAGAGTAAACTGAGGCAAACAGAGTTAAGTGACTTGTCCAGGGTCACACAGTTATTAAGTGTCTGGAGCTATATTTAAACTCAGGTTTTCCTGACTCTAGGCTCAGCACTCTATCCACTGCACCATCTACCTGCATCCCCCGCACCCCCCTCCCATAGTAGCCACTGAAAAGAAATGTTACTTATCAATTCTGAATTGTGGGAGGAGAGAGACTATGCAAAAGAAGACCTGAGCTCATCCATTTACAAATTAAGCATCCTCTCATAATGTGAATATTCTAACTAGTTCTTTGCTTCTGTAATTGCGCTTTATCTGAAAACAGCAGATTTGTCCCATTCTTAACATACTATGAATTCTCCATGTGCAGGTACCATGTTGTTCCTCCTTGCTTAGAAGATCATTCACTGAAATATCAGTCTATTTAAATCTTACTTTGTGCAATGGAAATAAGGACTTCTTCCTTTAGAATCAGAGCACCCAGGGTGCTACCCCAGTTCTGCCACTCTTTATGTATGTGGCCTTGGGCAACCATTTCTCTTTTCTGAACCTCAGGTTCCAAATCTATGAAATGAGGGGACTGGTCTAGCAGACTTCTAAGGTTCCTTCAAGCTCTAAATCTATAATCCTCTTTATGGAATTGGTGAACTCACAGGATTCTACCTTCAAGATGGTCTATTTCACTTTTTAGATAGATGTGGATATTGCAAGATTTTTGCTTGTCTTCTTGTAATTCCCTGTTTCATAGGTGGACCTAAACAAAGCCTAATTCTGATCCCCCATGACAGTCCTTTAAATATACAGTACCTATAAAGTCTCTCCAACACTTCATTTCTCTAAGTCAAATATCCCCAGTTCCTCCTACAAGTTCTTCACCTAGCATTTGAGGTGCCCTAACTTAGCCAAATTCTAGTTACCCTCCTCCTCTAGACACACTCCAGATTTTTCATTTGTTTCAATTTCACAAATATTTAATAAGTATCTTTGTGGTAGGTACCATTCTAGGTGCTGGGGATGCAAAAGCAAATAAGGAAACATTTGATCTAGACCTTAAGGAGTTTACATGGGGGGTGGGGAAACAAAAATATGCACAGTGTATAGATAAGTAAATACAAAGAACATCAAAATTAATATGGTCCTTTGGGAGTGTCACAAGCAACTAGAGGGATCGGGAAAGATCTCATGTTGGAGACAGCACTTCACCTGAACCTTGAAGAAAGATAATGATTCCAATAATAATAATAAAATAATGATACTAATAATATAGTACAGTCTGATAAAGCCTATTGATCCTTTTTCAAAATAAGGCTTTTAAGTACCTATTATATTCAAGAGTTTGTGCTACTTTCTGTGGTTGCTAAGTCAAAATTAAAAAGTCCCTCCCCTCAGGAATATTATTTTCTACTGGGAGATATCACTTGTATAATTGTACACATTAAAATTGATTTCTTTCTATCATTTCTTAGAGATAAGTGTATGGGCTCCAAATGTAATCTCCTTGATGGCAAAGACCAGGTCTCACATTGCTTCTCTATCCTCCATGAAGTTGAACCTAGTGGAAAATACTTGTTGATTGCCTGGAGGAAGCATCTTTTGGTTTTTTTAAATATCAAATAGAAGAGATATTATAGCAACGACTTGATTTCAGTCCTTTGAGGAATTCTAAAAACAGAACCAAGTCTCCCAGAGAGAAGGAAGCGTGC